>OW569322.1:26545593-27145593 GCA_937595015.1 Polyommatus icarus
ATTGCAGAACAATTTTAAACTCAGCGATGTATGAGAATAAGAAGGATTATCGAATTTCAATTACACATTGATGAAGCTTCCCTACGTTGGCACATGTTCGATATGAATGTTAAGAGCGGAATATTCGCCTTTGATTGCACAATATTAATATGATTGTACAATGTACATATTAAAGTGTTCGGCAGCTGTCGCAATAATGCATGATAGAACAACGTGAAGATGTTTTAGACGACGATTTATAATTATATTGTTATATTTTATTATAAATTAAATTATAAATACGCCATTACTCTTCAAGTAGTAGATACTACAGTTTAAATCCATTTTTGGTTGGGTTAATCAGAGATGTACGTCCATGCTTAGCTTATAAGTATGAAATTTTTATTAAAATGTGTCTTAATGTTTATATTTATAAAAATACTATGTAGATTTTAATCGACATAAATATGAGATATAAAGAACTTGTATTTAACATAATATTACTTTTAGCTGCTGTTAGTCAAAAAGGTTGAAACTTTGAACAATTCGAAATAAGCTGTTTACACAGCAGCGAAAGGCCTTAATCAAAATAAATTTATGAAAAACATTACTTTGGTGAATTCGTTAAGGGCGAACAAATTGTTGGGGCTGCGACGTGACAACGACCGCTCACTCAATGTTAATGAGAGGTCGCCGCCGCGGGATCCACATTTTTGTTTAAACAAACTCGGCAAGAACAAACAATTGTTTAAAGATTAATTTCTTTAAAACTATTACGGTACTGTTATATAAGTTCAACAGATTATGAACTTAATTTAACTTTTCAAAAAGTCTACAATTCAAAAGAATAACTGTAAACTAATAATAAAAATTCATAACTTTTAGAATTTATGGATAAAAAATTTACATAAAAGTATTATTGTAGATTAAAAATATAAAATACAAAACTAAAATTTAACAGATACTTACCTAACTAACCTTGCGTAGTCTACCCACTGGGCCACTAAAACCCCATGGCGCTCCTCCTCGCCTAAGTCAGAACTCAAAACTGATATAAAATGTAGAAGTACATTGCAACATACGATATTGAACATTTTAATAAAACGCTTGTAAAGATACCAGAGAATGGAGATGCTCATTTCAACATATGCTTTGTTCGCAATATTGTTTTGCCGGGCCAAATACAAAACACAATCTCAGCATTCAAATCTTTACGTCCTATTCAAAATATTCCAACAAAACCGTGCCTCTCGATACACCAATTGTTAATATTGGTTTCTGTGTTACCACGAAAAACGTATGTAGGAATATAGTTTCCTACAAATATTATAAATGATCAAACGAACTTACCAAGTGAAGTTCGATCATTATTATATGAGTCGCTTCATTCAAAGATATATTAACTAACTAGTCCTTTGTTTATTTGCTAGGCAATCGCGTTTTTTTAAAGACGTATGTGGGTACATAAAAATATCGTATGATCACTCTGTCATCAGCGCGCTTCATTATGTTTAGAGAGAGGTAATGCAAAAAAATCTTTCTTTATTTCTTTGGGTACTGCAGCAAACAAACTTTAGTGCAGGCTGGGTGGGAGGGAGATTATATCTTTGAATGAAGCGACTCATATCGACACTGGAAATATCATTTAACGTAAGGGACATTTTGGCGAAAATGAGTTATATATATCATTGGATTCAGAATTTCGAGCTCTATCATTTGGCATACTTGAAATCCTTCTATCGTTAAAAATGTCCCTTACAGTACACATTTTTTAAAGTCAAGACAGGATTTTTCCTAAAAAAAATGATTTAACGGACGTAAATATTTTTACGTGAAAAAAAAAATAACATAAATGCTTTTAAAATAAAATTCAGTCCCTTACGTTAACCTTTAGCTTAGTACAATTCTCTTAGCATGTCCTTTACGTTAAGAATTGATACATAATACCTGTCATAGCTTCACTAAAATTTGTCCCTTACCTTAATCTTAAATACTTATCTTTTTCAAGTAAGAAGATAAATTTTTTGGCACCTACTCAAAAAGTATTATCCGTAAAAGTTTAAAGTTTTCTATAAAGTTTTAGCGTTTTAGCTAAACCTTTAGCCTTTAGGTATACTGTCCTGGCTGCAAATGAAATCAAGACGCAAGAACTGTTTTAGAGAATGAAGCAAATGATCAATAACTTGGGCTGCTCAATTAATAAAGGGAAAACTAAAAACATGGTCATAGACAGAAACAACACTCTGCCTTTGACTGGCGCGCTAAAATTGGAAATGGTTAGCAAATTTGTCTTTGATCTTTACGAACAACGGCTCCTATTAACCAAATATACATAGAAGAATTCGGATGACTAAGAGCGCCATGTCTCAAATGCATAAAACCTGGCTTAACAGGAAGATTTTGTTAAAAACCAGGAGGAAATTTGTGCACATGCTCATATTCTTCATCTGTCTAAAAGGATACGAGACATAGACTCTGAAGTCTGCAGACCGCAGACGTATCAACGCCGTTAAGGGTGCTGGAGGAAAATGCTCTGAATTCCATAAACTGCTTACAGAACCAACTCATCCAGGCTGGCTAAACTAAAGGCTCTCTACCATCTGTCTAATAACGCATCTTAGAATATTTCAGACACATTACCATGACAAAAAGGAGAAAACCTTGAAACCATGGTATGGAAAACTCATGCTAATTGGCAAGATTGAGCAGAAAAAGACCGCGGAGCCGCTGTCTCATTCGTTGGTCTGATCAAGATTTGAATCTGAGAAATTGAGATCTTTCTGATGAAATTTGGTATGGAGATACTTTGAGTCTTGGGAAAGGACAAGGGATACTTTTTGTTCCGGAAAATGTACAGTTCCCGCACAATAAACTTTTATGATTTTCGGGATAGTTTGGGATAAGTGCACGATGGCACTCAAAAATATACATATTTTTAAATTAATTATACCAATTCGAATTAAATAATCATCGTTAAGACAGGACAACGTCTGTCGGGTCAGCTAGTATTATATAAAAGAAAGTAGTGTTAGTAAGACTACTTATAACTCAAGAACGGATGAACCGATTTGGCTGAAAATTGGTGGAGAGGTAGTAGGTCTGAATTGGCTACTGGCTACTTTTTATATTGAAAAGTGCATTTTGTTGAATAAATAATTGTAATCTATAACAACCCGAGACTGACGGCGACCATTTATGTTAAAATTATATTAATTACAAAAATATTCTTTACTATACTAGCAAGTAATTTCAGAAACACTTCATTTAATTTTAAAGTGTGTAACACTGAGTGTGTTATGTACACACTATTATAAATATTAATCAAGGTTTTCTTTAATGTAATTTCAATAATAGTAAAAAAGTAAAAAGCCGATTAGTCGGCGCTTTTTGCCGACTATTCGCCGACTAGTCGCCGACTACAAAAGTGGCCGGATAGTCGGCTTTACCAATTAGTCGGCGACTAGTCGGCACATCTCTAAAAATATGTGATCAGCTTAGATAGATTGGTCGAGAGCACTGTCTCGCCACTCTACTCGGTACGTGTATTCAACCCCTTAACTCTGCATTCCCTAGTTTCGATAGCGAAGTTAGGTGTCAATAATTATGTCCCATACATTTTTGACATGATCTAACTTAGCTATCAAAACAAGGAAATTGCAATTTAACTAAGCACTGTTAGAACATAATTTTGTTTAGTTGTATTTTTAGTATTTACCTCTTCTGGTTTCCTGTTTTCGACTTTGTGTGCAGCTGTTAAGACTACAGATGGATGGATGATTCCACCCCCTATGTAATCCGTGTTCACCCATTCGGTCTCGTCAGTCCTGCTGAAACTTGAATATAATTTCTGATTATTATTTATAATACTTTTTTTTATTAAATAAGGGCAAAAGAGCAAACATCATCTGATGGTAAGCAACTACCGTCGCCCATGGACACTCGCAACATCAGAAGAGCTGCAGGTGCGTGCAGCCTTTTAAGAGGGAATACGCTCTTTTCTTGAAAGTTTGCAGGTCGTATAGGTCCGGAAATACTGCTGGTGACAGTTCGTTCCAGAGTTTTACAGTGCGCGGCAGAAAGTTACGCGAAAAACGCACTGTGGAAGACTGCCACTCATCAAGGTGATGAGGATGGTATGTTTTTCGCGTGGGACGATGGCGAAAAGTTGGAGGTGGTATGATACCGAACAATTCCTCAGAGCACTCCCCGTGATACAACCGATAGATTTTATGTACACTTATAATAATATTACTCGTATGCGAACTAGGGAATCCTATTTTACATCTTTGAAAACACACAATTAATATTTGTGAGTCAATTTACATTACAACGCGACATTGCGTAGCGTCGCGTTTTAAAATTGACCCCTTTCCAAAGGAATAGGAAGCCAGCCGATGACAGGCAGGAAAGATTGAAATGCCTTGCAACCTTGCAATGTGCATTGATATTTGTTTTTACTCCGTGATTGATCCCTACCGTCTACAAAATGTAACAAAACTACGAGTCAAAAATTGTTTTATTTCTGAATAAATTTAAAATAAATATTTTCAGTAAGTGATAATACGGTGTGTATATTGTGTCCCTTACCTATATGTATACCCCCTTACTAATAAACGCTGTATAAGCTTTGAATAGTTATACAGTGTTTTGTCTTCTTCAATCCAATTAAAAATGTCACTTGTGTGACAGAAACAAAACACTGTATAACTATTCAAAGCTTATACAACGTTTATTAGTAAGGGGTAAAGAGTTCACTGTGAAAGTAGCAGGGCTGAAAGAGCAAAGTTTTTTGGGATTTGTAAGGGCTTGTCGAGCGCCTCAGCATCATAAATTTTTCCATTTCCATTCTATTGCAGAGAAGTAGAATCATAGGCAGATGGGGGACCTAAGTAATTTGGTCGCATTGTGTCAAACCCAACCGACTGATTTCAATTTATATTGAACTAGATGATGCCCGCAACACCGTTGCGCCAAAATTCGTTTATCGCGCGGGAACCGTACATTTTTCCGGGATAAAAACTATCCTATGTCCTTTCTCGGGACTCAAAGAATCTCCATGCCGAATTTCAACAAAATAGGTTCAGCGGTTCGAGCGTGAAGAGATAACAGATAGACAGACAGACAGACAGACAGACACACTTTCGCATTTATAATATTAGTATGGATTGACATAATTCGACCAAATAACGTTGGTTTTGTTACACCCTGTAGAAGCAGCTGGTTTTCAGCAGGCACGTTCTTGCCAGCTTTATACACTTACTTGAGTAGAGCCACCATCCAGGGGAAGTCTCCGAAGCCGGCGAAGATGTCCTTCTCCTTGCCGTTGTACTTCATCGCGCAGTCGCCAGGGTTGCTGATGCCACAGAGCTTCGGCGGCTCATACTTTTCCATTAAATCCCGCCCACAGTGACGTTCGGTGCCTGTAATCAACCAAGAAAAAAATAGGACCTTTATATCCGTTGTAGATTTTTTAGTAGGAAACCGACGGTGGGCAACCGCCCAGGGCATCGGAGGCGCTGAAGGCAAACAAAAGAGGTGCCAATTTTTTAAGCACACCAGAACCCTGGGCGACGAATAAATCTCGCTCAGGGTGCTGGTAGTGCTAAAACCGGCACTGTATTTAGTTATTTACATACTTAGTAGTATCCCCGCTAGCGCCTGTGATCTAATCTATACCCTTTCGAGTGCGAAGCAAAGGTACTAAAAGGGTAAAGGTACCCTAGCTACCAAATACTTCCTCTCTGGATGACAAGACTCAATGTAATAATTATTTTGTTTACGGTGTTAGGGAAGAGAATTATAGCCAGAGTATTTTTTGGTATTGTACTTATTACAAAAATATTAATTTCTAAATCATAATCAAAATTACAGTATTGATTAACACTTTCGGGGATGTTTAAAAAAAAACTTTCTTTTTTGAAAACATCTGTACAGTTTTCGTAGAGAACTGCACAGGTTTTACAAGAGATTTGTACAGTTTACATACAGAACTGCATAGTTTTTTCACTAAACTGCGCAGTTTTTCGAAAAGATGTGTACAGTTTTCATAGAAAACTGCACAGTTTTTACAACAGATCTGTACAGTTTACATAGAGAATTGCACAGTTTTTCACGGAACTGCGCAATTTTTCAAAAAGATCTGTACAGTTTTCATAGAAAACTGCACAGTTTTTTCGCAGAACTGCGCAGTTTTTTTCATGAATAACTGCACAGTTTTTCGAAAAGATCTACAGTTTTCACAGAACTACGCAGTGTTTCAAAAAGATCTGTACAGTTTCCATAGAAAACTGCACAATTTTTTCACAGAAGTGCGCAGTTTTTTCATATAGAACTGCACAGTTTTTCGAAAAGATCTACAGTTTTCACAGAACTGCGCAGTGTTTCAAAAAGATCTGTAAAGTTTTCATAGAAAACTGCACAGTTTTTTCACAAAACTGCGCAGTTTTTCGAAAAGATGTGTACAGTTTTCATAGAGAACTGCACAGTTTTTTTCACAGAACTGCGCAGATTTTCGAAAAGATCTCTACAGTTTTTTGAAGAAATCTGTACGGGTTTCGTAGAAAACTGTACAGTTTTTTACAAAACTGCGCAGTTTTTTGAAAAGATATGTACAGTTTTCGTAGAGAACTGCACAGTTTTACAAGAGATCTGTACAGTTTACCTGCGCAGTTTTTTCATGAAGAACTGCACAGTTTTTCGAAGAGATCTACAGTTTTCACAGAACTGCGCAGTGTTTCAAAAAGACCTGTACAGTTTCCATAGAAAACTGCACAGTTTTTTCACAGAACTGCGCAGTTTTTTTAAAAGATTTGTACAGTTTTCGTAAGATCTGTACAGTTTTCACAGAGAACTGCGCAGAACTGCTTCGAAATCGAAAATGCAGTTTTTCGAAAATATCTGTGCAGTTTTCACAGAACTGCGCAGTTTTTTCATAAAGAACTGCACAGTTTTTCAAAAAGATCTACATTTTTCACAGAACTGCGCAGTGTTTCAAAAAGCTCTGTACAGTTTTCGTAGAGAACTGCACAGGTTTTACAAGAGATCTGTACAGTTTACATACAGAACTGCACAGTTTTTTCACAGAACTGCGCAGTTTTTTGAAAAGATCTGTACAGTTTTCGTAGAGAACTGCTCAGTTTTTTCACAGAACTGCACAGTTTTTCGAATGAATCTGTACAGTTTTCGTAGAGAACTGCACAGGTTTGTCACAGAACTGTGCAGTTTTTTGAAAAGATTTGAACAGTTTTCGTAAGATTGGTACAGTTTTCATAGAAAACTGCACAGTTTTTTCACAGAACTGCGCAGTTTTTTGAAAAGATTTGTACAGTTTTCGTAAGATCTGCACAGTTTTCATAGAGAACTGCACAGTTTTTTCACAAAACTGCGCAGTTTTTTTTAAAAAATCTGTACTGTTTTCGTAGAGAACTGCACAGTTTTTTCACAGAACTGCGCAGTTTTTCGAAAAGATCTGTAAAGTTTTCACAGAACTGCGCAGTTTTATTACAGAACTGTGCAGTTTTTCGAAAAGATCTGTACATTTTTCGTAGAGAACTGCACAGTTTTTTCACAGAACTGCACAGTTTTTCGAATGAATCTGTACAGTTTTCGTAGGAACTGCACAGGTTTGTCACAGAACTGCGCAGTTTTTTGAAAAGATTTGAAGTTTTCGTAAGATCTGTACATTTTTATAGAAAACTTCAAAGTTTTTTCACAGAACTGCGCAGTTTTTTGAAAAGATTTGTACAGTTTTCGTAAGATCTGCACAGTTTTCATAGAGAACTGCACAGTTTATTCACAAAACTGCGCAGTTTTTTTTAAAAGATCTGTACAGTTTTCGTAGAGAACTGCACAGTTTTTTCACAGAACTGCGCAGTTTTTCGAAAATATCTGTGCAGTTTTCACAGAACTGCGCAGTTTTTTCATAAAGAATTGAACAGTTTTTCGAAAAGATCTACAGTTTTCACAGAACTGCGCAGTGTTTCAAAAAGATCTGTACAGTTTTCGTAGAGAACTGCACAGGTTTTACAAGAGATCTGTACAGTTTACATACAGAGCTGCACAGTTTTTTCACAGAACTGCCCTCCCCCTCTCCCCTCTCCCTTCACCCCCCCCCCCCCCCCCCCCCCTTTCCCCTCCCCCCCCCTCTCCCCCTCCCCTCTCTCCCCCCTTTCCCCTCTCCCCTCGACTTTCGACTCTCGACTTTAATATATACTAGAATAGATAATTGAACCGATGAATTGAGATGAGTAAGTAACTTTCTGTTTAGTCGTTGTCAAAGGCGTGTTAGGTACACGCATTGAATTCACATCTAGTCGTAAGATAAACAATTTATAGTAGATATTAATTTTCTTTTTAATATACTAGAATAGATAATTGAACCGATGAATTGAGATGACCAAGTAACTTTCTGTTTAGTTTTTGTCAAAGGCGTGTTAGGTACACGCATTTAATTTACATCTTGTCGCGTCGCGTCGTCTACAGTCGTAATCGGACGTTTGTTTGGTCAGTTCGCGCATTTAAATCACCAACTATACTCCCATCTCTACTGTAAGTCAATGTCTTCTATTCTAAATAGAAGATTATTAAAGTAATCTTCTATTTTAGAATAGAATAGAAATCTCGACTCTCTCTCTCTATCTCTCGACTCGAGAGAGAGAGAGAGAGAGAGAGAGAGAGAGAGAGAGAGAGAGAGAGAGAGAGAGAGAGAGAGAGAGAGAGAGAGAGAGAGAGAGAGAGTCGAGAGTCAGTGGTGAGAAGCTACCATCCGAGGGATTATGACTGAATGCCTCTAAGGCCGAAGCCAGCCTAGCCGAATCCGGCAAGTATATACTCACTGTGGAGCCCCGAGAGTCGGGAACGCTGTGCGCGTGCCAATGTGTTTTCTACCAATGTGTTTTATAATAGAAGACATTGACTTACAGTAGAGATGGATGATGATGGAGTTGGTGATTAATGCGCGAACTGACCGGTTTTTTCACAGAACTGCGCAGTTTTTTCATAAAGAAATGCATAGTTTTTCGAAAAGATCTACAGTTTTCACAGAACTGCGCAGTGTTTCAAAAAGATCTGTACAGTTTTCATAGAAAACTGCACAGTTGTGCAGTTTTTTTACAGAACTGCGCAGTTTTTTTACAGAATTGCGCAGTTTTTTTAAATACATCTGTACAGTTTTCGTAAAGAACTGCACAGGTTTTACAAGAGATCTGTACAGTTTACATACAGAACTGCACAGTTTTTTCACAGAACTGCGCAGTTTTTCGAAAAGATCTGTACAGTTTTTCCACATAACTGCGCAGTTTTTCGAAAAGATCTGTTTAGTTTTCGTGGAGAACTGCACAGGTTTGTCACAGAACTGCGCAGTTTTTTGAAAAGATTTGTACAGTTTTCGTAAGATCTGTAGAGTTTTCATAGAGAACTGCACAGTTTTTTTACAGAACTGCGCAGTTTTTTGAAAACATCTGTACAGTTTTCGTAGAGAACTGCACAGGTTTTACAAGAGATCTGTACAGTTTACATACAGAGCTGCACAGTTTTTTCACAGAACTGCGCAGTTTTTCGAAAAGATCTGTTCAGTTTTCGTAGAGAACTGCACAGTTTTTTCACAGAACTGCGCAGTATTTCGAAAGAATCAGTACAGTTTTCGTAGAGAACTGCACAGGTTTGTCACAGAACTGCGCAGTTTTTTGAAAAGATTTGTACAGTTTTCGTAAGATCTGTACAGTTTTCATAGAGAACTGCACAGTTTTTTCACAAAACTGCGCAATTTTTTTTTAAAGATCTGTACAGTTTTCGTAAAGAACTGCACAATTTATTCACAGAACTGCAATTTTTTTTCGAAAAGATCTGTACAGTTTTCATAGAAAACTGCACAGTTTTTTCACAGAACTGCGCAGTTTTTTCATGAAGAACTGCACAGTTTTTTTAACAGAACTGCGCAGTTTTTTGAAAACATCTATACAGTTGACGTAGAGAAATGCACAGTTTTTAAAAGAGATCTCTACAGTTTACATACAGAACTGCAGTTTTTTCACAGAACTGCGCAGTTTATTCACAGAACTGTGCAGCTCTTTTTCCAGAACTGCGCAGTTTTTTGAAAAAATCTGTACGGTTGTTGTAGAAAACTGCACAGTTTTTCACAGAACTGCGCAGTTTTTCGAAAAAATCTGTACAGTTTTCGTAGAGAACTGAATAGTTTTTTCACAGAACTGCGCAGTTTTTCGATAGATCTGTACAGTTTTCGTAGAGAACTGCACAGTTTTTTCACAGAAGTGCACATTTTTTTACACAACTGCACAGTTTTTTCATGGAACTGCACAGTTTTTTCACAGAACTGCACAGATTTCGAAAGAATCTGTACAGTTTTCGTAGAGAACTGCACAGTTTTTTCACAGAACTGCGCAGTTTTTCGAAAATATCTGTGCAGTTTTTCATAAAGAAGAACTGCACATTTTTTTACACAACTGCACAGTCTTTTCATGGAACTGCACAATTTTTTCACAGAACTGCGCATTTTTTTTAAAGATCTGTACAGTTTTTTCACAGAACTGCACAGTTTTTCTAAAAGATCTGTACAGTTTTCATAGAAAACTGCACAGCTTTTTCACAGAACTGCGCAGTTTTTTCATGAAGAACTGCACAGTTTTTCGAAAAGATCTACAGTTTTCACAGAACTGCGCAGTGTTTCAAAAAGATCTGTACAGTTCCCATAGAAAACTGCACAGTTTTTTCACAGAACTGCGCAGTTTTTTCATAAAGAACTGCACAGTTTTTCGAAAAGATCTACAGTTTTCACAGAACTGCGCAGTGTTTCAAAAATATCTGTATAGTTTTCATAGAAAACTGCACAGTTTTTTTACAGAACTGCGCAGTTTTTTGAAAACATCTGTACAGTTTCCATAGAAAACTGCACAGTTTTTTCACAGAACTGCGCAGTTTTTTCATATAGAACTGCACAGTTTTTCGAAAAGATCGTTTTCACATTTTCTGTACAGTTTACATACAGAACTGCAGTTTTTTCACAGAACTGCGCAGTTTATTCACAGAACTGTGCAGCTTTTTTTCCACAACTGCGCAGTTTCTTGAAAAAATCAGTACGGTTGTCGTAGACAACTACACAGTTTTTCACAGAACTGCGCAGTTTTTCGAAAAGATCAGTACAGTTTTCGTAGAGAACTGCATAGTTTTTTCACAGAACTGCGCAGTTTTTCGAATAGATCTGCACAGTTTTCGTAGAGAACTGCACAGTTTTTTCACAGAACTGCACATTTTTTTCACAACTGCACAGTTTTTTCACGGAACTGCACAGTTTTTTTACAGAACTGCACACATTTCGAAAGAATCCGTACAGATTTTGTAGAGAACTGCACAGTTTTTTCACAGAACTTCACAGTTTTTCGAATATATCTGTGCAGTTTTTCATAAAGATCTGTACAGTTTTCATAGAAAACTACACAGTTTTTTCACAGAACTGCGCAGTTTTTTGAAAAGATTTGTACAGTTTTCGTAAGATCTGTCAGTTTCCATAGAGAACTGCATAGTTTTTTCACAAAACTGCGCAGTTTTTTTTTAAAAGATCTGTACAGTTTTCGTAGAGAACTGCACAGTTTTTTCACAGAACTGCGCAGTTTTTCGAAAACATGTGTGCAGTTTTCACAGAATTGCGCAGTTTTTTCATGAAGAACTGCACAGTTTTTCGAAAAGATCTACAGTTTTCACAGAACTGCGCAGTGTTTCAAAAAGATCTGTACAGTTTTCATAAAAAACTTCACAGTTTTTCACAGAACTGCGCAGTTTTTTTCATGAAGAACTGCACAGTTTTTCGAAAAGATCTACAGTTTTCACAGAACTGCGCAGTGTTTCAAAAAGATCTGTACAGTTTCCATAGAAAATTGCACAGTTTTTTCACAGAACTGCGCAGTTTTTTCATATAGAACTGCACAGTTTTTCGAAAAGATCTACAGTTTTCACAGAACTGCGCAGTGTTTCAAAAAGATCTGTACAGTTTTCATACAAAACTGCACAGTTTTTTTTACAGAACTGCGAAATTTTTTTAAAACATCTGTACAGTTTTCGTAGAGAACTGCACAGTTTTTAAAAAAGATCTGTATAGTTTACATACAGAACTGCACAGTTTTTTCACAAAACTGCGCAGTTTTTCGAAAAGATCTGTACAGTTTTCGTACAGAACTGCACAGTTTTTTCACAGAACTGCGCAGTTTTTCGAAAAGATCTGTACAGTTTTCGTAGAGAACTGCACAGTTTTTTCACAGAACTGCACAGTTTTTCGGAAGAATCTGTACAGTTTTCGTAGAGAACTGCACAGGTTTGTCACAGAACTGCGCAGTTTTTTGAAAAGATTTGTACAGTTTTCGTAAGATCTGTACAGTTTTCATAGAGAACTGCACAGTTTTTTCACAAAACTGCGCAGTTTTTTTTAAAAGACCGATACAGTTTTCGTAGAGAACTGCACAGTTTTTTCACAGAACTGTACAGTTTTTCGAAAAGATCTATACAATTTTTATAGAGAACTGCACAGCTTTTTCTCAGTACTGCGGAGTTTTTCAAAAAGATCTGTACAGTTTTCATAGCGAACTGCACAGTTTTTTTCACAGAACTGCGCAGTTTTTCGAAAAGATCTGTACAGTTTTCGTAGAGAACTGCACAGTTTTTTCATGAAGAACTGCACAGTTTTTCGAAGAGATCTACAGTTTTCACAGAACTGCGCAGTGTTTCAAAAAGACCTGTACAGTTTCCATAGAAAACTGCATAGTTTTTTGACAGAACTGCGCAGTTTTTTCATAAAGAACTGCACAGTTTTTCGAAAAGATCTACAGTTTTCACAGAACTGCGCAGTGTTTCAAAAAGTTTTGTACAGTTTTCTTTTCGTAGAGAACTGCACAGGTTTTACAAGAGATCTGTACAGTTTACATACAGAACTGCACAGATTTTTCACAAAACTGGGCAGTTTTTCGAAAAGATGTGTACAGTTTTCATAGAAAACTGCACAGTTTTTATACAGAACTGCGCAGTTTTTTGAAAATATCTGTACAGTTTTCGTAGAGAACTGCACAGTTTTTTCACACAACTGCACAGGTTTTTCACAGAACTGCGCAGTTTTTCGAAAAGATCTGTACAATTTTTATAGAGAACTGCACAGTTTATTCACAGAACTGTACAGTTTTCGTAGAGAACTGCTCAGTTTTTTCACAGAACTGCACAGTTTTTTCACAGACCTGCGCAGTTTTTCGATAAGATTTGTACAATTTTTATAGAGAACTGCACAGTTTTTTCACAGTACTGCGGAGTTTTTCAAAAATATCTGTACAGTTTTATAGAGAAATGCAGTTTTTTCAAAGAACTGCGCAGTTTTTCGAAAAGATCTGTACAGTTTTCGTAGAGAACTCCACAGTTTTTACAAGAGATCGGTACAGCTTACATAAAGAACTGCACAGTTTTTCACATAACGCGCAGTTTTTCAAAAAGATCTGTACAGTTTTCATAGAGAACTGCACAGTTTTATCACAGAACTGCACAGTTTTTTTCACAGAACTGCGCAGTTTTTTGAAAAGATCTGTACGGTTTTCGTAGAGAACTACACAGTTTTTTCACAGAACTGCGCAGTTTTTCGTAAAGATCTGTACAGCTTTCTTAAAGTACTACACAGTTTTTTGAAGAGATCTGTACGGTTTTCGTAGAGAACTGCACAGTTTTTTCACAGACTTGCGCAGTTTTTTGAAAAGATCTGTACAGTTTTCGTAGAGAACTGCATAGTTTTTATAAGACATCTGTACAGTTTACGTAGAGAAAGGCACAGTTTTTTCACAGAACTGCGCAGTTTTTCGAAAAGATACCACAGCACGATACCAACAATACTTATAATTTGTTGCTAATACCTAGTTTGTATCCTTCGATCGTGGATTCTTGGAAATCGATTTTTATTCTATTGTGTCTCGCTCACCGGTGAGCTTGTAATAAAATACGTAGAATAATATTATACAGGTGTATTATTCTACGTACATACACATAGTACGCGTTAGTTTAATAGGTAACTAAAAACTAAAAAGACTAAAATTATTATTTTTAACAAAAAATAAAAACCGGCTTCCAAGGTAATAACAATAATAACATCCTTATATAATATGAACTAAAAAGTATTAAATAATTTTTTCTATCTATTAAGTAACTTGCCTTTTTCCGAAATCGGCTAAAACTCAACTTTTTCTGTACTCAATCTTCATAATTTTGAAGTCGGTACCAGATATAGCTGAATCCAGATGCCAGAATATTTGAAACATTTGTAACTGGCACTGACTTCAAAATTATGAAGATTGAGTACAGAAAAAGTTGAGTTTTAGCCGAATTCGGAAAAAGGCACTAATAGATAGAAAAAATTATTCAATACTTTTAGTTCATATTATAAAAGGGTCCATTCACTATCCTGCATTGCAATCCTGCTGCAGTCCGCCGTGCAGGCCTGTAACACCATCTGTCGGCAGCTGTACTCCGGGGTGTGTTGGAGTATGGCTCTGTACGGTGCCCCAATTTGGGTGGATGCTCTTACCGTACGTAATAGGACCCTGCTGCACAGAGTGCAGCGGGTCATTGCGGTGAGAGTCATCAGGGGCTACCGTATACTCTCTTGGGCGGCAGCGACTGCTCTGAACCGCCATGGGAGCTCACGGCGAGGGTGCTCGCCGAGTTGAATCTCCTCATCGCTTAGGGGAGGATGAATGGCGAAGCTCCTTCGTGGGATAAGATCAGGCGGTTCCGGAGACTCGGAGAGCAGTGGTTGCTGAGGAGGTGGGAAGAGGATCTGGCACAGACCCGGTACGGTAAACGTACCGCTGAGGCACTGCGTCCAGTTCTTGTGGCGTGGATGCGCCGCAAGAAGAAACCCCTCACATTCCGCCTTACGCAGGTACTCACCGGGCACGGGTGCTTCGGTGAGTACCTGTGTAGGGTTGCCAGGAGAGAGCTAATGCCAGCCTGCCATGAATGTGGCGCTGCGGAGGACACGGCCCAGCATACCCTTGAGGTGTGCGATCGTTGGGCCGTGCAGTGCCACGATCTCGTGGCGGTGCTAGGTGGAGACCTCTCATTCCCGAGCATGGTGCGCTGCATGCTCGAGAGCGATGAGGCCTGGCAGGCGGCGGTCTCTTTCTGCGAATTTGTTATGTCGCAGAAAGAGGCCACGGAGCGGGACAGAGAGAACGATCCCACCTCTCTGCCGCTCCGCCGGCGTAGGACGGGAGTGCGGAGGCGTCGCTACGCGAACCTCCTAACTTCTGTCTAACAGGGCTCCGGGTCAGGATGGGAACCTGCCCAGCTTTGTCAGTCTCGGCGCCGATGGGAACGCTTTAGTTCGCCTAAGCGTTCCCTTACTTTGGTGGAAGTCCGGTCCGAGGTAGACCGGCCAGTCGTGGAGGGAGTCCCGTGTTTGTTAGATCCGGGATATCCCTCCGTTATACGGCTGAAGGCGAACCGCAGGTGGTTTTAGTGAGTAGGAGTCTCACATACCCCCGGGGTACCCAACCCGGGGCACCCATGATGGGTTTCCCCTGCGACATCAAAAAAAAAAGCCTGCAACACCATTCACTATCCTGCATAAGCCGGCGGACTGCACGCAGGATAGTGAATGGACCGTTTAAGGATGTTATTATTGTTTTTACCTTGGAGGTCGGTTTTAATTTTTTGTTAAAAATAATAATCTAATGAACGCAATGCGCTTTGCAATAGAATAAATGACATAATATTCTTCGACGACCTCCATGGCGCAGTAGTGAGCGCGTTGATAGCTCAAGCCGGAGGTCGCGGGTTCAAGTCCCGCCGACGGAACAAAAAGTTTATAAAGTTCCTGGGTCATGGATGTGTATTAAATAATCAGAGACAAGCCATAATCCTCTTTGGTATCACATAATAAAAATCTTAAATATATGTATAGTATAAAAGTATTAAATATATTTCCGTTGTCTGGTACCTGTAACACAAGTCCTTCAGGCACTTACCACGGGGCCAGACTGATGTGGTGTGAAGCGTCCATAGATATTATTATTATTATTATCCATAGATATTATTATACTTTAACTGTTCTACACCAGGCTTATCTCACCTAGGTCAATAAATTTAAATAACATCTCTTTCACCCAGTATATCTTTCAAGTAAAATAATATTTTTGAAGTGAAAACTTCTTTAGCGGCGTTGAGCACTTTTGTAGGATGGGTAAAAACTGTGAAACTCGCGTCAGGTTCTCGTGCTGATCGAAAAACCTTGGAAAAACCGTAAGACGGTTGGAGAGTAGTGTTGTAACATCGAAATTGATTAATCGAACAATCGTTTTTTTTTTCGACTGTCGATATTTTTTTTCTTTTTTTTTCGATTGTCGATATTCTTTTTTCGATTGTCGATATTTTTTTTATCGATTGTAAGGGTTTCGATAAAAATGGTTTAAAAATTTAGTGGGTTAAAAATGGGTTAAAAATTTTATAAAAATAAAAATAGATTGTAAAGGTTTCGATTAGGTAATTTAAAAAATCGATTTTTTTAAAAATCGTTTTTCATAAAAAATGGGGTACTTAGAAAAAATTGTAAGGGTTTCGATTAATTAAAAAAATCGATTTTTTTAAAATTTATTTTCATAAAAAATGGGTTAAAAATTTAATCGATTGTAAGGGTTTCGATTACTTAATTAAAAAATCGATTTTTTAATAGGTAATTGATTTTCATAAAAAATGGGTTAAAAAAAATGCACAACGTTAATAATCAAGTTTTCACTTCTGTCGGCACTCCCGCAGTGCAACCCGTCTTTTTTATTTATTACTGGTATTTTAAAACTTGTATTACAATGTAGTCACATTAAATATATTATGTAAGTAACAATGATATTATATAAAAAAACTCAATGAATATCATCGGTAAGTAACATTATCTATATCTTGGCTTATATGTAAAATGAAACCAAATAATATAATATAAAATCAAATCAAATCAAATCAAATCATTTATTCTTGCAATTGTAGGTTACATAAGATATTACAAAGATGTCCTGGTACTTATCTACAATTAGCCAATAAGGCGTGCAATAATAATAATTAATAAGTCATAAATTATACTTAATATTTTATCAGAATTAGTCTTAACAATTTTTTTTTAATAAATATATTATGACCTATGCACTGGTGTCAGTAACAATAATAATTATCAATACATTAATGGCCCATTTCACTAATATCAGCTGACCCGATGAACTTGCGTTATCGCTTCCATCCTAATTTAAACCTTCCGTGCACTTCCACGAACATTTCAAGACCAAAGTTCTTGAGTTTTAGCGAGACTAACAAAATGTAATATCGATATTTATGAATACCGATCATGTCTCTTTTTCGTTTAAGTATTCTTTCAATGTGTAATAACATTTATTTATTAAGTAGTTCTTTAATTTACATTTAAAGTGTTTTAGTTCCTCAATATTTTTTATATTTGTAGGTAGTTTATTATAAATTTTAGGTGCCATACAAACTATACTTTTTCTTTTAAATTCCGATTTAGCTTGTATTGCTAGCAGTTTGTCTTTATGTCTAGCCGAGGAACATGTTTCGTAATTCTCTAGATTTTTCCTAACATACAAAGCACATTCATAAATATATATTGATGGTATTTAAATTAATAAACTTCTGTTTACACGAATCCCTCTTACCAATATTGCAAATAGCCCTGATGCATTTCTTTTGGGCCCTAAATACCATTAACCAATGAGTGGAGTTGCCCCAGAACATTATGCCGTATCTAATAATAGATGAAACATATCCATGGTATGCTGTTAACAGTGTTGATAAATTTGTTTTAGGTCTAAGTTTATATAGAGCGTATGCACTTTGATTAATTTTTTTACTTATATATTCTAGATGTGGTTTCCATGTCAATTTGTTGTCAATTACTACTCCTAAAAACTTTGTTGTGTCAATTTCATTAAAAATATGTCCATTGTAGTTAATGTCAAATTTAGTTTTTGTATTAGATGTTACTCGTTTAAAATTCATTATTTTAGTTTTATCAAAATTCAGTTTTAAGTTATTATTTTGTAGCCATTCAATAATTTTGTCCATAGTTAATTTAATATTTGATTCCATATCATTTATGATTTTTTCTATAAATAAAATTGTGCTATCATCAGCAAATAATGTCATATTATTTTTACCTTTACATTTGACGAGGTCATTAATATAAATAAGAAAGAAGAGAGGTCCTAAGATGCTCCCTTGAGGGACTCCGTATTCTGTTTCCTGGGCCTCGGATAGATATTGCTGTTCACATCTGTTTGAAGGACAATATCTCTTTATTTGCGTTACTTGTTTTCTGTTAGATAAATATGATTTAATTAGTTTAAGAGCGATACCCCTAATTCCGTACATGCACAGTTTTTGTAGAAGGCGTTTGTGATCTACTCGATCGAATGCTTTCGACATATCCATAAACAATGCTGTAGCACAATTTCGACTATCCAGGCTGCTGTATACCTTATTTAAAAAGTTATAAATAGCGTCATTAATATTTTTACTCTTTCTAAATCCATATTGTTCTGATATTAAAATTTGATTTTTTTCCATGAAATTGTAAAGCCTACTATATATGACTTTCTCGTATATTTTTGATATTGTAGGTATTAAAGCCACTGGCCTGTACGATCGTATATCACTCCTTAATCCTTTTTTAAATATTGGAATGATTACCGATTGTTTCAGTCTGTCAGGGTAGATGCCGTTTTCAAAACTTAAATTAATTAAATGAGTTAATACCGGTCCGATAATAGGTGCTGTTTCTTTTAATATTTCCGTTTTTATACCATCTATCCCTACACTATTTGTATTGTTGAGCGAGAGTATGATCTTATTTACTTCTTCAGTTGTAGTAAACGACATAAAACATGAATTTAAAATATGTGTTGTATCATTATTTATTTTATTATTATAGGCGTTTTCGGGTTTTCCTACTTTAGCAAAGTAATAGTTAAAACGATCAGCAATAATTTTTGGGTCTTTTAGAATAAATCCGTCATCATCTATTTCACTAATGTTTTCATTTATAAATTGTGTTTTATTATTATTTATTATCTTCCAAACCGCCTTTGATTTTATTTTAGATTTTTGTATATAGTAATTGTTTTGTGCTCGTTGTGTGTTTTTTATGACTAACCTGTATCTTTTATAATATTCTTGAAAAGTTTTTTTATTTATTTCATTAGGATTCTTTCGGTATTTCCATAGGAGTTCTCTCTTTCTTTTACTGCATATTTTAATGCCTCTGGTAACCCATTTGTTAACCCAAAATGAAACCAGTGCTCTGTAGAGTAGACCATTGGATCAAATTTCTAATAAGGGTCACTCAGACCGCAACGCGACGCGTTGCGATACATTTCTAAAGTAAGTGCTGAATTGACAGATTTCGTGAGCGTGAGACGTCTTGCAAATCCGTCAATTCAATGGGTACAAATTGCGCGTTGCGGTCTGAATTGACCCTAAAGTTCATGTTAAGAAACTCTTTAATCAAAACAAAACAAGAGAATTGTAACTTAATAAATAATAAAGAATTTTACCTTTAAAATAAGAGAACTCAAACTTAATAGATATTATAGAATTTTAGTTTTATTCGGTTAGTCCCTGGTAAACAATAACATCACAAGAATAAAATTAGTTGATCAAAAGTTTCTAGACATAGGTACATATTCTAGACACAATAATAATGGTAATAGGCTTGATGACTAATTTTTTTTCTTATTGGTAATTGAAAGACCCTTAAAAAATAGAAACATTGCTGAAAGAATGACTCTCATAGCTTAAAAATTCACCAAGATATGAACAATTCAAACATCTCATAAAATAGACCTGCCCGAAACGCTCCATACAAAGTGCTACGAAAGACTGACGTCAGTCTTTCTTAGTTTGTACGGATCGAGAGAGAACTTTGTTCGATAGGTATATTAAATATTGTGTTTATGAAAGTGGTTTCGTACCAAAAGTTGCTTTAAATTGCATAACTTATCGAATGGTATACAAATATTAAGAAATTTAATTGAAAAAAAAATCGACTTGATTATCCAACTTTGAAGGCGCCTAACAAAAAAAATACAAATGCTATCGAGCTGAAATTTTGGTAACGCTTATTTTTTACCGTGCTTTCTTTATTTTATTAACAAAATTCGCTAATCTTTGACCTTGTCATCATCCCTATTGTGCATGTCCATAATAAACAGATAAGTTCTAAAAATATTCAATCTGGTCTTTAAAAAAATCTTAAATAAAATAAAATTAAATTAAATGAAAATATTTATTTCTAAAATAGGTTAACAAAGATAACACTTTTAAAATGTCTATATGAGGCCTACCACCGGTTCGGGAACCTGGTGAGAAGAACTGGCACAAGAAACTCGCACAGGGCCACCTTTTACGAAAAAGGTGGAAAATTACAATAACAGCTTATCATAATAAAAATAAAAAATAGTTTTATATCTCAATAAATTTGAAACAAATGTTTTCAGAATTGTCTTACAACAAACAAGTAGTAATTATTTTCCTACAATGAAAGGTTGTAGTTTAGGAAATAACAAAACTTTGGAACTTACAAAATTCAACAAATAATTTCCAACAACACACATACTTGAAAATATACAAAAGAACAAAACAGGCAGGGTACATCACATTTCCCATTCCCATGATACCTTAGGGCCTTATCACACTGGCGATTATCGAGCGGTTTGAAAGAGACGCGATTGCGCAGCGCGCACGCCGCGATTGCACGACGTGCACGCCGCGACAGCGCAACGGCGTCGCGACGTGGTGTGGACACCATTTTGTACACTCGTCTAGGGAATTCCTTAGACGTTACATACAAAATATTGTACACTCGTCTAGAATTCCCTAGACGAGTGCACAAAATGGCGTCCACGCGACGCCGCGATGACGCTGCGCTGTCGCGGCGCGCACGTCGCGCAATCGCGTCGCTTTCAAATCGCTCGCCAATCGCCAGTGTGATAAGACCCTAATACTTGTGTTATGGCAATGAGACAATGGATGCCAACTGAACAATTTCATCCTGCATTTAACAAGCATTAATATACTAATGTATGGTTTGTTTTAGAGGTAGGTAGGTTCTTCAAGTTACTTTGTAACTTGAAATTAATCACACTTTGCATGGAGCACCAATTTGCTTATTAGTTATTATTATTACTAATATTATAATAGGGTCATTCCATGACAAACGATACCGAGGGTAAAATAAATAATATGTGCTTTTTGCATTTATTCTGATGAATTTAGAAAGAAGACATTCCAAATTGTATTATGCGACAAAAAAATTAGAAAAAAACCCGTAATTTTTAAGTTATTTGGTCTTCAAAATCTCCAGTAAACTGAACTGGCTTAGTGACTATTATGCCTTGACTATTGGAAATTCAAAAAATAAAAGAACTATCAATGTCACAACCGGTTTGCCACGTTGTGATTCGAGGGTGTCATTCGTATTATTGGTGGAATACATTAAAATTCCGAAAAAAAATATAAATATCAAGCAAAAGGCGTGTTTTCTTGCTACATTGGCACTGTAACGCCCGAAACGAAAAATCGGGTAATTGTTTTTATTATTGTAACTTACAGATTGATTAGTTTAATAATATTTAGTAAAAGAAAGGTTATAATGGTAATGATTTCAAATACTTACTAATAATTCAACAAGAGACAAATTTAACACTTTTTTTTCATGATTGAAAACTGTAACACCCGAAACGTTTTGGTTGTTACAACTTTTTCATACATCATATTTCATCGTATCTTCAATGCATGGTGTGTGGGTGCATGAGGTGATGATTTTTAAGGTTCCAAAGTCAACAAAGAAGGGTTCCTTTTTAACTACAGAACCCTAAATAACTATAGTTTCAGTCAGTCCGTCCGTTTGTTTGCTGTTGCGGTTTTGCTCAGAGATTAAATAATAATACCCACACCGATTTCAGTGTCGGTGCCTGGTTTCATTGAAACCAGGCCAGTTACGCAGGAGTAATTTTATAGTGCCCAAGTGTGTGCGCAGTATTATATTGAGTCAGTACTCAGTGTCTTCCTAAACTGTTACCAGTGTACTGGCCTAAGCGATTTGTTCTTCGTGAAATTTAAACTAGAGAGACGAAGCCAAAAACAACATAGAAATATATGGAAATGTTCAAATACATACAGTTTTATGTAAATTTTATGCTTATGGAAATTAAATTTATGGTATTTTGATTTATGTCACACTTGACAGTAGGTACACTGATATTTTTTAGAAACACAACCAATATTAAGTCAGTGATGCCAACCTGCAAATAATTTCAGATCGGTGGGGAACCAATAGAAAATCTAGAAGTGTCTATCGTCGCGCCATCTGGTGCAGATTATAAAAAGAAAACAGCCTATTCTGACGAATTCTCAAAAATCGTAACACTTCCGGCAAAAATAACTAAAAGTATTTCAGCAAACATAGTATCTACAAAATACTAAGATACCAATTAACAGGTATTTAAATACAAGATACAAAATGAATTTCAAAAAAGTATCTGAGATACAGATACAAGATACGTATTTTTTAAAGGTGCATTAATTGCGGATTACATGGCAGCCGCGCGCGTCTTACTCATGAGTTTTTAACGTGTGGCTTATCTTATGACACGTGAGTCGTGTCATTTAGAAAGCGATTGTATCTCCCTCAAATTACACTTTAGAAGGTTTACTCCGAACAAAACCGTCTTAAATAAAATAAAATAAATTTTCCACGTAAGACAAGCATATATGCTTGGTTTCTGAATATTCTGTGAATTGAAAAAAGTAGGGGCTGTCTCCTTTTTTAGCTCGGCCGTACATTATCCGAAATTTCTGATCAAAAAAATTCGGGCGCGGAGTGACGTGTCAAAATGTATGACCGTCCGAATTTTTCTGATCAGAAATTCGGTCAATGTGCGGCCGGGCTTTTTAGCAGTACTTACCTAAACTTTTAAGAAAATAAAGTAGTAATATTGGGAGTCCATATTATTCTTTATTATTGTATTGTATTGTTTCCCTGCAATTAAAAGTGGTCTTGTACCTATAAGCTTTATTACTGGAACCCAATATTATTGTGCTTATGAAATTTATCGAAAATAGATACTTATGTATCGAGAAAACTTAGTTTTTAAGAATGGAATTGGCTAGTTCATTTTTTTTATTTCCTCATGGTTCCCTTCATCAGATCACCACTTTTGTGAACATGGTACCAACTCGGAACCGGATTAATCGGAACAAATACCCTATACAACAAGAGAAAAATTTTGAAAATCGGTTCACAAACGGCAGAGTAATTGTTGAACACACATAAAAAAAAACCACAGCCGAACGAATAACCTCCTCCTTTTTGGAAGTCAGTTAAAAAATCTTAACAACGTACTACTTTAAATTTATCTACGAACATATAATTTACATCGGAAACCCAGATCTAATATTGAATATATTCATTTATAGGGTTCCGTACCCAAAGGGTAAAAACGGGACCCTATTACTGAGACTTTGATGTCTGTCTGTCTGTCTGTCTGTCTGTCTGTCTGTCCGTCTGTCTCCAGGCTGTAACTCAAGAACGGTAATAGCTAGAGAGTTGAAATTTTCACAGATTATGTATTTCTGTTGTTGCTATAACAACAAATACTAAAAACAAAATAAATTAAATATTTAAGGGGGGCTCCCGTACAACAAACATGATTTTTCAAAAAATTTTTGCTCGGTATCAATGATGACAACAAGTAGGCACTTGAAATTTTCACAAAGGCCTTAATTATATGTGTTCTTTAATAATTAGTAATAATATTTAAATACAAAAACAAAAAACAAAATAAAATAAAAATTTAAGGGGGGCTCCCATACAAAAAACACAATTTTTGGCCTATTTTTGCTCTATAACGGTACTGAACCCTTCGTGCGCGAGTCCGACTCGCACTTAGACGATTATCTAACTTTGAAACTTATGAAAGGTTTGCAAAATCTGAATAAAAAATCGCTTACCTGCCATTTTCAGGTTAAAACTTAATAAAACTACTCGAAATCAACTCAAAACAACGTAGCCTTCCATTAACATCAATGGTTTGGGCTCAACTAAATAAATCAAGTTAATACACACATAGAAACAAAGAAAACCAATAAACATTTTTGAACGTGGCGGGTGACACATTAGCCTTGTCATCCACTTCTATGGAGTATGAGTTATGACACGGCTAACATGTCACGAGAAAATTGTATGCCGCCACGACTGAGTCTTCAAAAATGTGCACCGCTTTGAATCGGTTAATCAAAACATAAGCAACTGTTTTATTTTGGTCCTTATCCTACTAATCATCCCATTCATCATCATCTTCGACACCATTGTAACTGGCACTATTATAGCTAGCACTGTAATGATAAACTCCTTTACAACTAGCACCATCACAACTAGAACCATTATTACTAGCTTTAAAATTATAGGCTCCATCATAACTAGGCCTGTCATGACTAGCACTGTCACGATTGACACCATTATGACTGACACCATCATGACTAGAACCATTGTGACTAGCACTGTCACGACTAGCACCATTATAATATGCTGGCACTTTCTCAGACGTGTATAGCTGTGGTATGCTAGGAGCACATGAACTAGGCTTTGCTAAGCGGGCTACAATCTTTGGTGGAAGTTTCTCTGGGAAGAAAGCCGCGCGCGATGGGCAGTTTTTGAGATGATCTTTGTAAGCCGGTGGCAAAATCCTGTGTGTCGCGTTAAAAGGACAAATTTCGTATCCTGGATGGTTTTTTTCACATTTTATAATATGTGTTTGTATGCGAGTATTCTTTACTTTGTGCAGAGGATCAAAGGGACACGTCACCAGGTAGCCGTCCATCTCTGAAAACAAAAGAGTCTTATTAATTTGAAATATTTTAAAAAATCAAAGTACCTAACCTATAAATAAGGCTTACTTTTAACAATTTAAGTAATTATTATTAATTTTAAAACCACGACGATGTAGCTGTTTATTTATATTCATGAATAGGTTCCTTAGTTTTTCACCATGAAACTTGATGAATAAGATAAAACTTCAACACAGAATACAAATTACAACTTCAAAGTTCTAACTTGCTTCAAACAAAATATCAACAATGTTGTGATTTGAACAAAGAATAAGGATTGGGGATTGTCATTTGAAGGCACGCCGCACCGCGCACGGCATGATGGCAACATCCCGCAATATCCGTGAGTGAAAGAGAAACATAACTTAATTATTTAGTTGAATTTAGAGGAGTCCAAAATTACTTTTGCTTCCTATGTTAATATATATAAAGTCCTATTTCCAACTTGAAATTATCTCAAATGTCAGCTGATTTTTGCACGATGTCGATGTGTTTCTTTTAGTACCAGTATAATGACTGAAATGACTGGAATGGTTCGAAAAATTTGATTGGCTACCAAGACGTCAGATCGCAAATATACACACTGGGACTAATAAAAGAACGTTCCTTGTCTCTGACTGGGGGTTTTTGGCGGGTATGTGAAAGAGTGATGTTGTGTTTTTGTATTATTTTCCTAAAATTGTGTTAGCTGGGTTTTTAATGTGTAATATTGGTAGAATATTCACCATTAGATATTTGTGTTCATGCACAAGTGTAGGAAAGTGATGTAATATCCAGAAACGTGCTATTTTGTGTTCCCTACAAAACTCTATCGAAAGTTTCAGTAAAGCGTCTACCACTTTACTGAATCGACCGACTTGACTCCTTGACTGTATTGACTTTTACTTAGACTTTGACTAGACTTTAGACCTGACGATACATGATAACGATGATGAAAAACATAGAAATGGCTGTATGGGCAACGCTCCCTTTGCCTGTCCCTACTAAAACTAAAAAAATAAAAATGTGTCTGACTGTCAAATTTTCCTCAAAAGTCAAAAGTCAAAATGTGGTCAAAATTGAAAATTGAAAAATGAAATGTCAATCGACATTCGACAATAATATCTCAAATAACCAACTGTTTATTTTTTTGACTTTGTATAAATTAGTATAAAAAATACGGCACTTTTACTGTAAGTTTAATAATAATTTATACTATTGCAAAACTAAAATAAAAAAATAAAAATGTGTCTGACTGTCAAATTTTCCTCAAAAGTCAAAAGTCAAAATGTGGTCAAAATTGAAAATTGAAAAATGAAATGTCAATCGACATTCGACAATAATAACTCAAATAACCAACTGTTTATTTTTTTGACTTTGTATAAATTAGTATAAAAAATACGGCACTTTTACTGTAAGTTTAATAATAATTTATACTATTGCAAATTATAGTCTTTAGGTACTTACTTTCTTGAGTTAACATAAGTAGTTCCCACCTTATGTATTATGAGTTCCAGTAAACGAATGAATAAAATGAATGGTATGTATCCACTGTATTACTTGTTATACATCAAAAATGTTTTAAACCTATAAAAGTATACATATAAAGAGGAGTACTGTGATATCCTCAAGTCTCCATTCATCATGTAACTATTATCAGTAACATTAATATTGCATTATCAGATGGACTTACAATTTTTAATTGTTCATGATTTGGTCACTCAAAACAGTGTACTGCAGTGCTGCTGACACTATATGCATAATATTTTTCTTCTACACAAAATTATTTAATACCTAGATCATGCTAATGCTAAGAGACTGAAGAAAGAGTGTAACTACGGAGAATCATGCTACAGACTGAACCCAGCGCATTTGAGGGAATACAGTCATCCACACTGTAAGTAATAGTAACACTTTAACATAAAATTGCCACCGATATTACTTACCTGTAAGTTTTCAATGTTACATAAATAAATAAATTATGTTTTACTGTGCAGAAAAAAAACAGTTTTAATTTAATTACGAGGCAAATAAACAATGTAAACACAAATATTTAATTCTATTATATTATTTTATTAAAAAGTAAAAACTCAATCCATCATCGAATGTAAATAAATTCAAAGTGAGTTATTTTAAAAATAAGTATTTCTTAAGGGGCCGGGTACCCTTGGAATTTCTCATACAAACGTAATACCAAAATCATTTTCTCATACGAAAATATTTAACATGTTTGAATTATTTTTCAGTTTAAGATAGTAATTACCTAGGTTCCTACACAAAAATTTACTTCAAAATATTTAAACAAAAAAATTTCTTTTTTGTTTAAAATTTTTTTTTAGTAAATTTACTACTAAATATTGAAACACTAAAAAATAGAGTAAAACACTAAAAAATATATAAATAAATAGTAAATTTACTACAAAATATTTAATTTCTAAAAATATTTTTTAGTATTTAAATATTTAGTAGTAAATTTACTATTTATTTATATATTTTTTAGTGTTTTACTCTATTTTTTAGTGTTTCAATATTGAGTAGTAAATTTACAAAAAAAAAATTTTAAACAAAAAATTTTTCTTTTGTGTTTAAATATTTTGAAGTAAATTTTTGTACAGGAACCTAGGTAATTACTATTCTAAACTGAAAAATAACTCAAACATGTTAAATATTTTCGTATGAGAAAATGATTTTGGTATTACGTTTGTATGAAAAATTCCAAGGGTACCCGGCCTCTTAATTATTAAGATTGTAAAATTTTTCAAACAGAGAAAATTTTAATTGTTGGATCATCCCTGAAACCACATGTTAACCCCTGAAACTGTCTTTCATGCACCACAAATTATACTACCAGTAGAAACCACACCTTCATTGGGGGGGTATTACATTATCATTTATTTGGATCCTATAATATATGATCCTATAAATGATCCAATATAAATGATAATGTAATACCCCCCTTACACATAAACAAAAACAACTCTTTATAAAAAAAACACATCTAGAACAAAAAACTCCATTGAAAATTTCTTGCTATTTTGTAAAATGTTATAAACATCTATATTATGTCTAATCATTTTGCCGCAGTAGAGGAGATATTGGATAATCATACAGGATCGGGAGGCTATGTGATACCGGACAGGTTGTCTCTCCAGAGGAGTTTGATTGTCGATCAACTCAATATAATAGTAGATAAGCAGTTGTATGAACCTAAAAAGAAAAAAGATTCAGAAGAGTAAGTTTCTATAAAATTAATAAATGAAATGCCATATATCAATCTAGACATGCAGGAGCGTATCAAGTTTATAATGTATACCTGAGCACTTTTTTATTTTTTCAGTGCTAACAAAGAATCAATGACAGACGAAACAAAACAAAGCAGTAAAATAAAAAATGAACCATCCACATCACAAAGTAGTAGTATTGTTAAAAAAGAGGAAAAGAAAGATAGCAGTAAAGGGGTGGATTTAGAAATTGCGAGAAGAAAAGAGAGGTGGGAGAAGATGAAGAGGGAGGAGAAGGAAAAACAGGATGCTTCATCTACCGCAATATCCTCAGCATCAGCCACAAAAACTGCCGTAGCATCTAGTACAGTATCAGACACAGCATCAACCAAAGCATCTGATGCCCTACCTGCCACAGTATCAACTACACAGTCAGCTTCTTCTAGAGGTAACTCCAATATTATAGTTTAACAAGTTGGTAGATTATACCTATAGTCTAAGGGCCAGGCCACAACACTCCGTTGCGGCGTCGCATCGCAAAAAAGACATTGCTTTTCAAAGGTTGTTTTTGCGATACGACGTCGCAACGCAATATTGTGGCCTGGCCCTTAGGGTTCATGTTTTGAACCATAATAATTGTGATCTGTCAGCTAGGTTTGACATAACGCGAACAAGCTACGTTGGTCCCCCATCTCACCATCTGCCTAGGAATCAACTTCTCTGATTCTTCTTCTCTGATTTATTTTACATAACAAAGGTATTGTTAACATGCTCCTATCATATTTACTTTAATGTCACAACTCTCAAGTCGTCACTTAGCTTATTTTGGCTGCTAAAAACTACTTTAAAACATTCCCTTATCTACTTCTCTGATGAGGATCATTTTTCTAGATTCCGACTACAAGCCTATCGTGGCGCCGACTCGCCGCATCCAGGAGTATTTCAAGGTGGTGCGGCCGGCGGGGGGGATGGCGGCCAAGCACGACGCCAGTGCCCCCTACCACGTGTTCTACACCACCATCACTGACAGCAAGGAGACACATACCCAACCATATTCCATTACGTTTCAAGGTTAGCATTATTTGTAAGTGCTTGCATGTAAATGTAAAGTTAGGTGATAATTTAGGCTGATTGGTCTAGAGTGTCTTGACTCTACTCGTAGAGTCTAGAGAGAAATATATCTATTCATAAACATGTAAAACGTAGGCCCTAGTCCTGATATCTCGCCGGTCGTGTCGTAATTTCCGTCGTACTGAACGACATGCCAGTGTACTGCGCACACACTTAAGCACTATAGTGCTGTTAGTCTGGATTTGATCTCAAAAGTCAAGGTCAGGCCATCATCACTGAAATCTGTGTGAGAGTATTTAAGAAATAATGTTGTCTGAGTAAACATTAAAGTGCTATTGATGAATGGTGACCAATAACATTGTATTGCAGAGATCCTGGACCGCAGCCTGGGTGAGCTGAAGTGCTCGCTGCAGATCAACTTCATGGTGGACGTGTCGTGGCTGTTAGCCCACTACTACTTCGCCGGTTACAGGTGGGTCTACGTGAGGACTATATAGTCCGCGCGGAACTAGTTGGCCGCGCCTTAGGTAGGGACGGGGGTGCGGGAGCGGGTTGCTTGCTGCTCGCAACGCACATGAGATTAGACAGTGACGACCAATCTCACGATATCGTGAACAATTATATTATTTAATCATTGAAAAGAATAAATAAAAGACAATTGATCAGTTTTGTATTCTAAATTATTGACATCGGCTTACCGTTTTTTTAAAACGTATGCACTTTGAATATTATTTCCTTAGATTATATTTTTATCGAACTGTCAAAATCAAGCGCCCCCGCCTCTCCGTCCCACCGCTCACATACCCAAGGCGCGGCCAAATAGTTCCGCGCGGATTATAACCCAACATCGCGTGACGTAGAGAAATAGTTAAAAGTACTTAATTTTTATTTAAAGCCTAGTCGCATAAATTATTGTCTAGCAACGCGGAGCCGCTTCGACGTTTTACACCATTAAGATTATATTATTATGTCACATTGATGCATTGCGTGGGACCCGGTGCTTAGACGGAACAACGTACATGAGGTAAAGTTTGCACACCGTTTTGTATTGTGTTATCGTTGCGTCGGAGGTATCTGGCGTACCATGCGTTTTTCCGTTCCGACGATGCAAGCACCTTATTGCTCATTATGTTAACATTTCTTGTATAAAAATATTTACTTTCTCATATAAAAATAAAATTTTTTACTTGCTCATAATGTTATATAATATTTCAGTGCCAAGAATCTGACGATACTATACGGTGAGGATTCTCCCGACCTGAGAGATATCAACAAGAAGAAGCCCAACGTGCAGGCTCACCATGTCACCATGGCCACGCCCTTCGGCAAACACCACACGTGAGTACCTGATTCTATCAGATCATATTCTATATTAGAATCAAAGTAAAATTATTTACATACACACATACATACGCACGCACGCACACGCACACGCACGTACGTGTCCACACACATACACACTTTTTCACTTGTATGTGTAGTGTGTACACACACATACACATTTTGCTTTTTAAATTGCTGCAAATATGCCATAAAAACCTTGCGTAATCGCCACGTGTCCACGTCGTCCTCGGTGCGCATTCGCTCCGCCCCCGCCCCGCCCCCGCCCCGCTCGCTATACATAGGCTGCACTAAAAGTATCGGGAATGGAATACTTCCACTGTTCCTGTCATATTAAAATCTTTTTAATTGAAAACTCCTTGGTTTTAAAAATCTAATACCATTTATTTATCTAAAACAAGATTCTCGGTCTTGTCACAAGGTCTTGTCAAACTTGCGTAGTCGCTAAGAAAATGGAATTGACTCGAGAAAATTCTAGAGCGATGATTTATTATGACTTTCGAAGTGGTTTAACACAAAAACAGTGTGTTGATCGGATGATTTCTGCATTTGGTGATGAAGCCCCATCCAAAACCACAATTTATCGCTGGTTTGGTTTGGCTGGCTGGTGTCAAGCTCAATAATAATCCCCGTCAAGGTCGTCCAAAAACTGCAGCCACCCAAGAAAACGTTGATGCTGTGCGTAAGCTGGTTGAGGAAGATCGACATGTGACATACCGCGAAATTCAGGCAACTTTAGACATTGGCATGCAATGATATTATATGTTACTAACGTATGAGTCAAATACAAATAATATTGCATGAACAATTGGGTTTAAAAAAGTTGTTTTCCTGATGGATACCGCATTTGCTCTGTGAAGAGCAAAAAGCGGCTCGCGTTACTTGGTGCGTCAGAACTCTCGAAAGATTCCACTCAGGATCCTCAAATGCTGTACACAACATCATATCAGGTGACGAATCCTGGATATACGCGTACGAACCCAAAACTAAAAATCAGTCACGAGTTTGGGTGTTCGAAAATGAGTTAAAGCCAACAAAAATTGTTCGTTCACGGAGTGTTGCAAAAAAAATGGTGGCCACGTTTGTCTCCAAAACCGGCCATATTGCGACTATTCCTCTTGAGGGACAAAGAACAGTTAATGCAGAATGGTATGCTAGCATTTATTTGCCACAGGTCGTTTCTGAACTCCGTAAAGAGAACTGCAACCGCCGCATCATCCTCCATCACGAGTCACGAGTCACGACAATGCCAGTGCTCACACCGCGCACAGAACAAAAGAGTTTTTAGAGCAAGAAAACATAGAATTATTAGACCATCCGCCGTACAGCCCCGACTTAAACCCTAATGATTTCTATACTTTCCCTAAAATAAAGAATAAATCGCGTGGTCAGAGATTTTCATCACCTGAAGAAGCTGTGGACGCCTACAAAACGGTAATTTTGGAGACCCTAACTTCCGAATGGAATGGTTGCTTCAATGATTGGTTCCATCGTATGGAAAAATGTGTCAAATTTCGCGGAGAATACTTCGAAAAGCAATAAACACATTTTTAAATAGTAATGATGTGTCACTTCCTTGATTCCCGAAATTTTCAGTGCCGCCCTTGTATTATGTTGACTTTCGACAAACGAGATTAAAACAGATAAAATTACCCAGTACGACATTTCCTGTTGTTTCTAGTAAGATGATGATCCTGTGTTACGAGGACGGCTCGCTCCGGGTGGTGATATCCACCGCCAACCTCTACCTCGACGACTGGGAGAACAGGACGCAGGGGTGAGTGAGACGGATGTAGCGTGCGAGAGAGAGAGAGAGAGATAATACAGAAATGATCAGACAAAATTACTATATAGTAATTTAGTCTACTTATGTGAAATCACCACGCACACACGCACATGCATAAAGTGTGAGCGTGGGAGTGCGAGTTTGTTTCAAGGCTAAAAGTGCGTGTTCAATATGTTTAATAAAGAATAATTAATGTTTGTATTTTTTTAATTAAATTTTACATTTTAATTTTCCAGTCTGTGGTTCAGCCCGCGATGCCCGGAGCTGGCGGCGGGCGCGGCGGCGGACGCGGGCGAGTCGCCGACGCGGTTCAAGCGTGACCTGCTGCGCTACCTGCACCATTACCGCGCCCCCCACCTCAGCTACTACGTCGACCGCGTCAAGAGATGCGACTTCTCGCGCGTCAAGTGAGTACCGCGTGGGTGTCGCGCTACACGCTCGCGAGTCGCCGACGCGGTTCAAGCGTGACCTGCTGCGCTACCTGCACCACTACCGCGCCCCCCACCTCAGCTACTACGTCGACCGCGTCAAGAGATGCGACTTCTCGCGCGTCAAGTGAGTACCGCGTGGGTGTCGCGCTACACGCTCGCGAGTCGCCGACGCGTGCGACTTCTCGCGCGTTAAGTGAGTACCGCGTGGGTGTCGCGCTACACGCTCGCGAGTCGCCGACGCTGAGTAGAACATATTATATTCTGTTTTCCAAATTCCATGAAGGCAAGGTCGCACTAAGTGACACTACGCTGCAGCGACGCGAATCTTTACGTTCCATAGAGCTGACGTTTTACACGGCTTACGATTTTATACAAAGAATATTTTCCCGTGAGGTAGAGTCGCTGCCGCGTGGTGCCGCTTAGTTTGATTTCTATGATGGCAGCGTTAGTTCCTATTTTTCCCCCGCTCTAAAAGATCTTAAAGTACATTTTTATTTTTATTACAAACGTAGTAAAACTATTATTTTTGTTAGCAATAAACCCACTTCAACCATTACAGCGTGTTCTTGGTATCATCTGCGCCGGGTTCCCATACGGACCTGGAATGGGGTATGGTGCGGGTGGGGGCGCTGCTGCGCCAACACTGTGCCATACCGCCGGCGGACAACGCGCGCTGGCCGCTCATAGCACAGGCCAGCAGCTTGGGCAGCTATGGCAAGGAGCCCAAGGTACGTAAGAGAGTGACAGTGTAGAAGAGAAAGAGAACGCTTGCTTATGTATGTACGTGCATGTTTACGTACGCGAGTACCTTAATACGTGTACTACTTACCAGTGACCTTTTAAATGATCTGCTAAATATATCAATGCGTTTTATATACGAGGGCTGCTATTTATGTATCCGGAATTAAAAAAAGAAACAAACATATATCATTTAATATGGTTTTATTGCTTTTCAAAATATTCGCCGCGATGGTCGACACAGTTTTGCATACGCTGGAACCAATTTTCATAGCACTTTTTCCATTCTGATTGAGGTATCTCCAAAACGTGCATTTTGAACGCATCAACAGCCTCTTCGCGGCTCGAAAAACGTTGACCACGTAATTTGTTTTTCGCGTATGGAAATAAAAAGAAATCGTTAGGTGCCAAATCAGGGCTGTACGGCGGATGACCAGTCAATTCGATCTTTTGACCCTCCAAAAACTGAGTTGTTTCAGCTGAGGTGTGACAGCTAGCATTGTCGTGATGTAATATGATTCTGCGTTGTCGGTTGTCCTTTCTTATTTCTTCAAAGACTTCTGGTAAACAAATGGTCGTATACCATTCAGAATTAACCGTTTTACGATTCTCTAATGGCACTGTAGCCACATGTCCATTAATTCCAAAAAAACAGACGACCATTTGCTTCAAAGTACTTTTTGCACGAGTAACTTTTGTTGGTTTCGGCTCATCTTGGAACACCCACACCGTTGACTGTTGTTTAGTTTCGGGGTCATATGCATAGATCCAAGATTCATCACCTGTGTAGATATTATAAACGGCTTTTGACGTACCACGGTTGTATTTTTTTTTATCATTTTTTTTGCACCAATCGACACGAGCCCGTTTTTGATCGATTGTCAAGTTGTGCGGAATCCAACGCGAACATATTTTTTTTACAGCCAAATGTTCGTGTAAAATCTTATGTATGCTCGTCATACTTATGCCTAGGGACGCCTCTATCTCGCGATATGTAACATGACGATCACGCATTATTAGTTCCCGCACAGCATCTATATTTTGTGGGACAACAGCTGTTTTTGGGCGACCTTCTTTATTTTCATCCGTGAGCATAGACCGCCCACGATTAAACTCACTGTACCAGTGATAAACAGTGGTTTTTGATAGTGCTTCATCTCCAAAAGTTGCGGTGAGTTGAATAAAGCACTGTTGTTGATTTAGCCCACGCCGAAAATCGTAGTAAATCATTGCATGTAAAATGTTCACGCGTTAAATCCATGGCAAATGAAGACACGCAATTTTCAAAATGACGCCACAATGGAAAAATAATTGACAGTCACATGAAACAAAATGTATTCTTCAACCAAAGAGTTCTATTTTCAAATGTTGTAATTACTTTTTAAATATTGTTCTTGTAAGTGGCCAGTTCCGGATACATAAATAGCAGCCCTCGTATTTTTATGAGAATTTTGGAAAGCACAGCGACACTAAATGTAAAGTGGATAACATCAAACGTGAAACCCAGCGCAATACATTGGCAAAAATCTTCCTCTTTAACCCTCTATTTTGTCTGTAGTTGTGGCTGACGGGTGACTTCCTCACGAACTTCACGAAGACCAAGAACCAAACGCAGCTTCTGACGAGCCGTCCAGAACTCAAGCTCATATACCCCTCGCTAGGTAAATATATCACTAACATAAACAAATTTAATTCACAATCTGAATTTCTTAGCGATCTTCCACGCGAGGCTCGAAAGTGAGGGGGGACAAAAATCACCAAAGTATAAATCACGTAGTTTTAAACCTTACTTCCTATAACCAAGGGAACGGGGGCTTAAGAGGCCGGGTACCCTTGGAATTTCTCAAACAAACGTAATACCAAAATCATTTTCACATACGAAAATATTTAACATGTTTGAGTTATTTTTCAGTTTAGAATAGTAATTACCTAGGTTCCTACATAAAAATTTACTTCAAAATATTTAAACACAAAAAAAAATTTTGTTTTAAATTTTTTTTTAGTAAATTTGTAGTAAATTTACTAAAAAAAAAATTAAAACAAAATTTTTTTTTGTGTTTAAATATTTTGAAAAAATTTACTAAATTTTTTTTAGTAAATTTACTACTAAATATTGAAACACAAAAAAATAGAGTAAAACACTAAAAAATATATAAATAAATACAAAAATTACTACTAAATATTTAAATACTAAAAAATATTTTTTAGTTTAAATATTTTGTAGTAAATTTACTTTATATATTTTTTTGTGTTATACTCTATTTTTTAGTGTTTCAATATTTAGTAGTAAATTTACTAAAAAAAATTTAAAACAATTTTTTTTTTGTGTTTAAATATTTTGAAGTAAATTTTTGTGTAGGAACCTAGGTAATTACTATTCTAAACTGAAAAATAACTCAGACATGTTAAATATTTTCGTATGTGAAAATGATTTTGGTATTACGTTTGTATGAGAAATTCCAAGGGTACCCGGCCCCTTAAATGGCTTAAAAAACAATACACCCTAAACAAAAATTTAATATTTTTTAAATACACAATTTTTTCTCAGAAAACGTAAAGCAGTCACATGACGGTCTGCTGGGCGGCGGCTGTCTACCGTACGCCGCGGACATCAACAACAGACAACCCTGGCTTAAGGACTTCCTCTTGTAAGTCAACACGCTCGTGATAATATGCACTCTAGCTACGAAAAAACGAATAAAATGTGTCACGGTTTGCTCAAATTGCGTACTAATCGCATTGTGCGTACATACTCTTACAATATGCGTCCACTTAATGTGCGTACACACACGCTCACAAAATGCGTACCTACTCGTCGATACAGCCAGTTTGTGAATGTTTCTAAAAAAAATACATGCTCTCGCGATATTCTTTCCTCCCATCTTGACCTCTTAAACTTATTATCTTGCGTGCCCCGCAACATTTATATAACGAATTAAATGTCGCCCGCAACTCCCTTGCGCCAAAATTCGTTTGTCGCGCGGGAACCGCTCATTTTACCGGACAGAAAGTATCCTATGTCCTTTTCCGGGACTCAAAGTATCTTCATACCAAATTTTAGCAAAATCGATTCGGTGGTTTTGGCGTAAAGAAGTGACAGACAGACAGACACACTTTCGCATTTATAATATTAGTATAGATTGGTTTAGTGTCCCACGATGTTCTTTTCTCACATCTTAACTTCAAGTTTCAAGATAGACCTGAATTTGAAATATAATATCTGTATATAATATATGTCCGCAGTCAGTGGCGCGCGACTCACTCGGCGCGCAACCGCGCGATGCCGCACATCAAGTCGTACCTGCGACTGTCGCCCGACCACACCACGGCCGCCTACTACCTGCTCACCTCCGGCAACACCAGCAAGGTTTGTAACATCCGATATTTCATTTGCCAGCAATTGTCGCTACGTAGTAGTAGGGTCTATCGTGGTGAGTCCTGTGTTAGACAGATCCAGGACATCCCTCCGTATACGGCTGAAGGCAAACCGCAGGTGGTTTTAGTGGGCAAGAGTCCCACATACCCCCGGGTAGCTTCAGCTAACAGGCACATCCCCAACCCGGGGCACCCATGATGGGTTTCCCCTGCGCATAAAGAGTCTATCGTGGTGGCAAATAAAGTATCAAAAACCCTTATTTGGTCTGGTTACGTCAAGTCAGTTCAGTCGTGAGCTGTCGGCCGGATTGACAAAATCCTACCAAATTTCGTAGGCCCTTCATCCTATGAATTATTGGGACGAAGTTCCTTATCGCGCGTTGCGAAAGGGGGCTAGACGGAAAAAGTTGTAACGACATAATATTTTTATTAGTCCCTGCGCTCTAGGGGCAGAGTGCGTTGAAAGTATTCGTGGGCGTCAACTAGATGACGTTTTTGAGAATAAACAGCGACATCTACCGGATGCTGAAATAAAATTTATAACAATTCCACAAAAGTGTCGTTGTTTGTATTCCTGGGCGTCAACTAGATGGCGTTTTTTTATAACTTCGTTCCATCCGGGTGTCCCTTGACACCTCTCGAGTTTTATGTTACATAATATATCTAGTATGATATGATATGGCTTTTTCGACGTATCAGACAAAGAGAGAAACATTTATATTAGCCTGAAATATATATTTTTATTTTTTATATAGGCGGCTTGGGGCTGCATCAACAAGGGCAACGCCGCGTGCCGCGTGATGAGCTACGAGGCCGGTGTGCTGCTGCTGCCACAGTTTTTGGTGAGTATCCGCAGTACCTGGAGATATGGAATATGGATGTGCATTGATAGACTTGCATCCATCCATCAATGTGACCGCAAACTCACAGCGTGTGGCTGTCCCATCTTTGAACAAGTCGAATGTATTAAATATTTAGGTGTCTACATCGACAGACACATATCGTGGCAACCACAAATAAATTCTGTGTGTGGTAGAATCAGGAAACTTTTATACATCTTCAAAACGCTAAGATCTGTCGCTGACAATAATACTATTCGGATGGTATACTTTGCGCTTTGTCAGTCTGTACTGAACTATTGTATAGTGTCATGGGGTAATGCTGGTAAAACATATCTTTTAGCACTAGAACGTGCTCAGAGAGCCGTGTTAAAAGTTGCATATGGACAGGGAATACGTTATTCTACTGCTCAACCACACCGGCAAAATTAGAGGAACATAATAAAATTTTATTTTTTTTGAAAATTATTCGCTGTTTTTTATATATTTATTTATTTATTAAATAATTGACGATTAAAATTAAAACTTATATGAATTTAGGGCATAAAAACGTGTAAAATAGAAAACATCTGCAAAAATCAAAAATGAAGAAAAATCTTTGAAATTTCAGTAGTAAGTTTTTAAGTTAAATTCTTCATTTTTACTTAAGAAATGCCATGTTTAAAGCGTGTAATACCTTCTATGGATCTCAAAAGGGTCTGGATACGTCATTCCATGCTTGCATTTTGATTGTCGATCATTTCCTGTGGGATATTCTTCTACTCCTCCAGTAGCGCCAACTCGAGCTTCTGAACACATTTTGCAGCTGGAGTTTTAACTCGTACCGTTCACCCATTGATGTGCCACACGTCCTCAATCGGATCCACATCCGTAGACCGTGCTGACCTCTCCACCTGGGCTACGCCAGCATAATTTGGGTAATAATACCCGATTTTTTCACTCTATGGACGCGCATAAAATTGAAGTTACTACCTAAAACTGTGTAAAAGGCACAACATGCAGTTCTAGGATGTTTGTGCTATAGCTCTGTACTGTCAAAATACCATCATTAACAATCATCAGCTCCGTGCGGGCTCCAAATCATATGCCACCCCAAACCATTACAAAGCCTGCATGATAGGCCACTGTTTCCGTTAAGTTTGATGGTCTATAGCGTTCCTTACGATTTATCCACATTCTTTATCGCCTGTCAACAAAATTTACACAGAGTTTGCTCCCATCACTGTACAGCACACGATTTCACTCACTTGTTAAATTTTGATGTTCACGCGCAAATCTTAGCCTGGCTCTTTGCAGTCCTGTCTCAAGTTTTGGTGCCCTTGCTGGCACTTTTGAGTTTAATTTAACTTCTTTGATTCTTCTTCTTACTGTAAAATCACTTACACGTCCATCTCGGACCTGTTCCGACAGGTTTCGTCTCTGCAAAGCAGTTTGAGGTCGATTTCTTAAGGCTTGTACCCTTACAAAACGGTCATCCTGAACCATTGTTACCCGAAATCTGCCTTGTTCTCGTCTCCAAACGTAAGATCCAGTATCTCTGTAGCGTTGAAAGTTACGATGGACCACGAAAGCCGACACACCTAAGGCCTGACTGACCGAACGGTAGGTGTGACCTTTCTCTATCGTGGTTACAGCTCTAGCAGTCGTAGATGCTGGAAAATCACTAATTTTGTATCTAAGCAATGTGTTCTTCCAAAAACTAAACAATCAAATGAGCTGGCATACCTTGCACCCCGCTAAAAACACAGAAACACTTACAACGTCAATCATCGAAAAACACTTAGTAGGGCATAATTGCAATAAAAATCTGTTAGCTTCCCAGTTGTGTTCAATATTTTATTTCTTAAATGAGCTTAGAAACTATAAAAATGGATTTCACACAGCCCGACCCACTTGAATTCAAGTTATGGCCCTTTTTACCTATGTTCCGCTAATTTTGCCGGTGTGTGTATATCGTGATACAAAATTGCTATCTGTACGCCAACTATATATCCTTTCGGTTATCTTAAAGTTCCACAAAACGTCAATTGATCAGATAGAAGAAAATGAGCGAACACGAAGAACACGCAAATGGAACATAAAGCGCTGTAAACTAAAGTTTGGTAATAAATCCTTTGCATATGCAATTAAAATGTTTTTGAGGTAAATTGCTGTAATCTTGAACAAGCTAGGCCATATTGCTCTAGAGAACGAACGAAGACGCTAGCGCGCTCAAAGAGATTTAACGATCACTTAATTTTTAGTAATATCTGGATCGTGGGAATCGCAGACACAATAGATTTTCAATTGTTATGCGACAGCCGGGTGCCGCTTGGGGATTGATCGAAGATTTTGCCTAAAACTTAATAGATGTAAACTCTTTATTATATTAAAGTTAAAGGGGTACGAAGATTTTGGCCGACCTACTGTCCGCCATTGTGATTTAAGTGTCATAATAGTCTTTACTCAATAACCAGTCATGAACTTCTTTTTTACAAGAGTACTTTGTCTTATAGACTATATTTAGGGATTTGTTTATTTTACAGTAAAGACTATACTTTAGACTTTATTTTAAAGTAAATACTATTATGACACTGAAAACATTATTAACTCGTACACAATTGCTCTTTAGCAGTACCTTGTTACTGAACCCAAGACACTATCGTCGTAGGGCTAAGGTGCAAAAGTGCGAATCACACAAACACACACACACACACACACACACATGACATGACCACAAACAGATTCACTACTCACTATCATCATACACCTACACAATGTAATAAATAATAATAATTAATATATAATATTTTAATATTATATATTTGTTACTTGATATATATTAATTATTTAATATTTTAATACTAAAATATAGTTAATAAAAATTGCAATATAGGTCAGGTCTCTGTAGAAGTAACTCACCTCATCACTAACTTACACGTACTGTAGCTGGCTTTGGTGGCTCTGGTAATGATCTTGTAATGCTATTATGTGTATATTGTATAGGTACAATTTTTAGTCACCTACTTTAAAAAATATATATAGTCCGTTTACTTACAAACACTATGTCATTAGCTGGATAAGATTAAGGGCCTGTTTCACCGCTTCCTGATAAGGCTATCCACCACTTAATTTGACAGATGGAGTATGGAAAATCTGTCAAATAACCCTATCGGACACCTTATCAGGAAGCGGTGAAACAGGCCATAATTGTAATAGATTTATCTTGTGGTTATAATTGTGCATGATGGAAGAGACTGCTCCCCACGACACAGGGAATCCTAGTGTGGGGAGCAGTGTTTTGTTTATTTAAGATAACGTGTATTACCTGAAGGAAATAAATATTTATTTATTTATTTATTTATTTATAGACAGTAGTACTACTTCATGGTGGAAGAGTTATCATCGTCGCCGGAGTACGATACGACTCTCGAAATGTCAGACATTACTATAATGAAGCGCGCGTCACGTCGCCGATAACTGTGACAAGTGTATATAATTTATATGTATGTTAGTCATTAAGGTATATAATATTGTATGTGCCTATGTAGCCTGAAATAAATAAATGAATAATCAAAATATAATAATAATCTTGGCACATAAAAACGGCTGCTGATGAAAAAAATGCGATAAATCGAAACGGAAAAACTTCCGCGGATCCTGCCTTCCAAGTACGGTAATTAGACTTTTTAAAACCATTGTATTTTAGAATTGGGATAGTTTCTGTTCCCCTTGCCGCTTGCGTCGTCACGTAAAATGTCGCCCCTGTCCGTTATGTTAAAATGTTTTTGAGGTAAATTGCTGTAATCTTGAACAAGCTAGGCCATATTGCTCTAGAGAACGAACGAAGACTATAGCGCGCTCAAAGAGATTTAACGATCACTTAATTTTTAGTAATATCTCGATCGTGGGAATCGCAGACACAATAGATTTTCAATTGTTATGCGACAGCCGGGTGCCGCTTGGGGATTGATCGAAGTCCGAAGATTTTGCCTAAAACTTAATAGATGTAAACTCTTTATTATATAAAGTTAAAGGGGTACGAAGATTTTGGCCGACCTACTGTCCGCCATTGTGATTTAAGCTGCCAAAGTTGCAATATCTTAAATTGGAAAAACTTTGGCAGCTCATATCTTCGAAATGTGACACTTTACGTGGTTTTGTGATTTGTCTAAGATTATTTTTTGTTGTATTAATGTTGATTGTTGGCTATCTATTTGTTGAAAAAAGAATCGCGAACGCGGAAAAACAAAATGGCGGACAGTAGGTCGGCCAGGCTCCATATAAAAATCTTTTCTCTAAGTGCGGCCGTAAAAGATGAATACAGACATATATCATATCATATCATGTTACTATCTGTTTTCAGATAAACGAAGACTTCTTCCCTTTGTCGGGTGTGAACAAGCTGGAGGTCCCGTACGACCTGCCACCCACGCGCTACACCCCCGACATGACGCCCTGGGTCTCTGATTATTTGTATTAAATTATTATATTCTTGTTACTATCGTAGTTTCATTCTACTCTATCCTTAGGGCTACCACACATAACTGCGAATTCGCATCGTATCGCATTGTCATTTTTTAAAATATTTTTGTCCCAGATATTTGCGATGCTATGCGAATTCGCAATTATGTGTGGGAGCTCTTAGGGCTTAGACCATCTTCATCATTCATCACTATAAACTATATTTTTACGTTAGTTTACATGTATCACCATTCACCAGTGCGAACGTCGAATGGGCATTGTCCAAAAAAAATCACATGTACTTTTTATATTTTTTTTCGTTAAAATAGGGTATTTTAAGAATATAAATTCAATAATTTTGAAATTCATTGGCTAGTTTTTTCTCAATAAATTTTTAAAGTTTCGCTCTGACGTCATCATCGGCGGCCAATTGACCTCTGCAGTATGTTTTTTTTCCTATCAATCTTATTGATAATGGCTGGTTCGTCAAATGCAAGTTCTCATTATGTGAAAGCTGATACGAGAAGCTTACCAAAAGTTCGAAACGTAATGTTGGTCGAATTTATTGCTAATTTAACGCCATTGAAGGTCAAACTAAGGTTAAACATATTTGTTCAAAAATATAAGTAACTAATGGGTATTTTTTTCGTTTATATACAGAAAAACGATCACTGACCTTATTCCTCGAAATGTTTTTGTAATGAGCAAAATTAAAAAAAAATTTACAATCCCCATTAGCATAACGAGGTTTAAGGTAAACATTGCGCCATTAATCAATATTAACAATTTTAATGATGAATATGTAAAGTCGGTGGTTATGACAGCAACGCAAATTAATTGTGACACTGCTGGGTGTTGCGAGCGGTGCGCGACTAATAGCCTGCGATCAGGCAATGTCGTTTTTGTAGTATGTATGTAGTCTAATTTTTAATAGTTTCGATAAACAGTGTTTGGGATAAATATGATTTTGCAAACGCTTCATTAGGAATAAAAGGATAATAAAGGAAGGATTGTATCAGATTATAGTTAAGTAAATTTTGGCGAAATTACGCGCATACAGGGTTTAACTTTGTTTAACTTTATCTGTCGTCTGTCTTACAGCAGTTGCGTCGTAAGAGGCTCCTTACGCCTCACTCCCTCGCGAAGGATATATCACAAGAGATCTAATTTCTTGAAAGTTTCAAGGCCATATATTTGTATATGGCCGATATAATATACAATATAGATAATAATCAATTAGGACTTTTGCAATATAAACGAAGAATATTTGTATATCCCGTCAAAAGGTTGATCATAAATCTTTTAAACCTTCAGTTTTTGAAGGTTGATCATCAACCTTTTGAAGGTTCAGTTTTTGCCCCACGGCCCGCCTAAAAACTTGAAGATCCGGGGCTAGGTCGATGCTCTTATGCCACCCACATTGCGGTACCCAAGGGCTAATAGCGGACTATCAGGCGATCCCAAAATGTGTGGAATTGTGATTGCGTCCCCGGCCCAGTTCTGTCCGGTTCGGTCGCGGTCCGGCGCCGGCGCTCGTCTATATATACAGGCCGACGGCGCCGCAGGACAGTGCAGACTTGTCGGTGAAAGTCCAATCATGAGGGTGAGTATCCTGAAATATTTACCAAAAAATTACTAGTTTGTTGACGCAACAAAAAGTGTTGTTCGTTGATGATGGATAAAAATTGAAGATGAGTGTGATATATGGTGTTTTTGCGCTGGAGACATGAGCGTACATTAGGTCGATCCTAGCAAACTCCACTCTCAATGGTCAGTGGCTAATAAAGTCAAGGTCACGACTAGGTATGCCTATTGGTCGACACCATATCCTTTCTTTCAAACTTATTCTCTAATTCTAAACTAGGCACCTACCTATGTGACTCGTTAATTAAAATCTAAATTTGCCCCTTACTTAAGGAAGTAACCAAACTTGAAAATTGCAAAATGCTTCTACAGGTTAGGGAACCTGTAGAAGCATTTTGCAATTTGCTAAGGGAAGCATACCTACCTATAGCAAATATATTATGCCGTTTTATTGGTAGAGTAGAATTATTACGTTCATAAGTTTGAGCATAGAGTAACAGTGTGTGTTGTATTTCAGTTGATATGTTTATGGTGCGCGCTGGTGGCAGTGGTGGTAGCGGACGACGAATACTACGCTCCGCAGACCTTCCGACAGGTTAGTCCACTTACATACCTTTTTTTTTTAACAGAACATCCCCGGCAAATTGGGGATATCGGCCGGAGTATGTGGGACTCCTGCGTAGACTACCCACCAAAAACCACATGGTTCTCCGCTCATCGCTTAAGGCAGAGTTGCGGGTACGATACAACCTACCGCAACTCTACTTCTGCTTACATACCTAAAATATACCTACATCTTTACAATAGGTTAAAGGCAGATGCTGGCTTGTCTCGAGTTCTCGACATTTCCAGAATTTGCAGATTTTTGGGATGAAATTGGTAGGACGCCTCTAGGATCCCCCTTGCCATGGGTTGGAAGTTGGAACTCCGCGATATTTGCATTTATTGCTCTCGACGAGCAATAAATGCAAATATCGCGTATGCAAATATGTTATTTGATATTTCACGTCGGCTAAATCTATGAATATTTCAAGAGCTGAAGAATCAAGCCGCTAGTGCCGACGGTCGAGGCATGGCTCTCCATCGTAGCTGACAATCAGCATACCCAAATATTGTAATCGTAGTATTAACGTGCGGGTGCCAGGAGTGCATAGCGTTTCAGTAGGTCATTAGAGTAAATAATAATTAGTATGGCAACGCCGACGGCCAGGCGTGTCACACATCAATACTAGCGCATAGCTGCACTCAACCGGACCGTGAAACAATTACTTATACCTGTTTCAGCTAATAAATAAACGTGATATGATGCAATGGTTGACTCGCACATTGAACACTGAGGTCTAGTCGTTGACATCTTTAATGGTAATGTTTACTTTTGTAGATTTTCCTTCCGTGGGGTCGTGTACCTACAGATAGTAGATACTCTAAGAGAAGTTGATTCCTATGCAGATGGTAGACCTAAGTTATTTGGTCGCGCCTATCCGACTGATCACAGCTAACATTATTTGTAGCAGCTAACATTGAATTGACATACGCTGACCAAATGACGTTGGTCCGTCAACTGCCTAGGAATTAATTTCCTCGATGATACATTACAAGTTACAACTTGTATCTTTTGTTGTTTCATTGGTTTCTGCTTACGACCAACCGGAAGGTAGGCCCAACATCTTCCACTTATACCAAATTTATGGCCAATACCTACTTAGATGCTATGATTAGCCAATACCTATCTGGATTCTGGAATGGATTTTTTTGGAAATGGGTAAATGGGTACAGGTAATATTTACCTACGCATTTAGCCTATACATCTGATACTGTCGGCCATTTTAAAAACAGTACAAGCCCCATATATTATCCTTATGTTACCCATGTGTGGCCACTGAGTTAAGTTTCTGCGGCAGGTGAGGCAACAGTCTCTCTTCCGTCCGACCGACGACGCGGCGCGCACGCCGACCAATCGCAGAGAAGTCGCCGTAAGACTTACGTTAAGACTTGTTGTACTAACATAGCCTGGTTTACTACATTTCCCTTACTAAGTACCTACCCGCTGTAAAAAGTGTGCCGCTTACCCTAGTAACCAAACAACCAAGCTTTTCCTGGAATGTGGATTGAGAGGTAGTTTTTAACCGACTTCCAAAAAGGAGGAGGTTATATGTTCGGCTGTGGATATTTTTTTATTTGTGTATATTCAACAATTATATTATTAACTTACTAATACAGTAACCATTGTTAGACGTGGCAAGTTGTGGGGCAAGGTGACGTACCTACGGCTATGATTTAGGAGAAATCTTGTCGAATCTTGTCGAAAGGATTACAAATGTTAGTATGCTCTGAATCATGTCCAATAACCTATTACACCTATGAGGCCTACTGTTTGGAGTCCTGCCAAACAGTAGGACCCGTATTTTTGGTCAGTACTCAAGATGCATCTCGGTCTCAAGACACGGTCAGAGTAGACAGAATGACACGGTTCAGGCTCTGTGATTGGTTCGCTGTCCAAATTTGGACCAATCACAGAGCCGAACCGCGTCTTGAGACCGGGTCGCATCTTAAGTACTGACCAAAAATACGGGCCTAGGTCTCAAACAAGCATGTTTTCAGGCGCCCTACGCTAAGACGATGTTCACCCCGGCAGTCAACGACGTGGTGCCGCAGGGCTCCGTCGCGCAGACCTGGCGGCCCGGACCCTCGCACGAGGTTGACAACTATAACAGAGGTAGGAAAATATTAACACAGAGCGAGGTCTATAAGGGCTGTTTTACACGCATTAAGTAGATACTTGTAGTAACTAAATTTTAACTTAATTTGAAGTGCCTGCCCGAAATGTGTCAAGTGGCAAGCCCCGCCTGCCAACTCAACAGAAATCAAAATTCTAATTTCCTTGTTTAGTACCTAACTAAATTTTAACTTGCTACTTGCTATACTAAATTTTGTGTTTACATGCAATAAATAACTTAAAATTTTGTTAACTACTTATCAACTTAACACATGTAAACTAGCCATAAATGATTATATTTTAAGTACCATTTCCTTCTTTACCAAAAGGCATACAGTTTAGGGACCACATGACTTTTAGGCATGTCTCTGATCATTGGCCGCGTTACCAGGATAACATAACTTTACAGAACAGGAGACATCGCGTGCGGACTGGCGGATGCCGTACGGCATGAGCAAGGAGCAGCAGGCCGCTATCCTCCACCACAAGCAGTCATTGAGCTCAGGTGAGTCTACGTCAGCTAACATGTGACAAACCATACTATAATACTAATACTTTATCTATGTGGCAAACCATTGTGACAAACCATTAATTAATGGACGATTATTCTACTCGTTGCCGCAACATTTGAGGGCGATTCTGGACTTTAAAACTTACCATCCAATGCCTTTCTTGTAACTTGACATCACTTTCTTAAAACCAGTGTGATTGACAATCCCATTTCGGTCACAACCGACAAGCGATTAAATGCGCAGGATCGGTTCCTTCTTGTCAGACAATTAGATGATCATGTCTGCATGTCCTGACTAAACTACGAACATTTTTGACGGTTTCTCCTCGAGAATTGAACCAATGAGTAATGACCTCATATCATTCAACTGGTCACCTTCAAAGTACCAAGCTAATATACGTCCATAGAGGGTGCGTTCCGGTTCGAGTACGCGTCGGACAACGGCCTGTCGGCGGGTGAGCAGATCGCGCCGGACGGCTCGCGCATCGGCGCCTACCAGTACAAGAACCCCAGCGGGCAGCTCGTCAAGCTCAAGTACAGAGCCGGCAAGGAGGGCTTCCAGGTACTTTGACCTTCGGCAGGGCGGCGGCAAGAAAGGAGGCGGAGGCTGCGTATGTTATGTTGAAATATTATGGAGCCAATTTTAATAATAATTTATTATTATAAAAATTATAATAATTTATTATATAATTTTTATAATAAATAATAATTTATTATTATAATTTATTATTATTATTATTATGCGGCGCGCGAGCCGCATAATATTAACAGCTGATAAGTAATAACTAATGAGCAGACCGCGCACCTGATGCTTGGTCGTAACTCGTAGTTATAAGATTTTACTTGTATATATTTAATTGTTTATAATATAGTAATAGATATAAGATTGTAAATAGCTGTATGTATAAACAAAATACGTGTAAAAATAAAATTATGAGAAATATATATAAAATGTAAAAATAAAATGTGTAGATGATAGATGTATAGATGTAGGAGATCCCTACAAATTTCTGGAGGACGCATGGCAATATCTGCAAGTCTGTTTGTACATGCCTCTCACTGCCACAGTAAATATTAAGAAAGTAGGTTGTTCTGTTAAGGCCCTACTGTCAAAACGCTAGCCCCGCCTACACACAACGCTATCTTCCAATCGTGATACAATACTTCCGTGAATCGTGCTCCCGGGCAATGTGTTTTAGGCTGCAGCTAATAGTGAACAATATCGCGTAACAACGGTTCCCGCAATATAGCACTAAAGTAAAGATCGTAAGTTCCAAAACTGTTTTTTGATGATTACTTAAAAAATAATATTTCCTTTAGCTATGATTTTACAAAGTGTATGATTGTAATAGTGCAAGTTATTTAATGATAGTAACTCAATAAGTGTACCATATATTTGTTGAAATGCCCAAAAATATTCATAATTTCGAAAAATAAAACTATCGAGTCAAAATAAGTGAATCGTGTTTTCCGTTAGCTAACTATCAGATAAATATACAATGATTAAATAAATCTCAATTTCATTTGAGTCAATCGTCTTCCGGGATCGTAATACTTAAAAACACAGCAAAATTGCACAGCCCGCACTTTGTCCGCACCGCATACTCGTACTACACAAATTGCGGCGCGTACGAAGCGTATGTGCTGATTAATGTGCGATCACCGTAATACCCATTCCTGATATTATATTTAAGAATATTTGAACGATGTTTTTTCGGTAGATCCTTGAAGGCAGCCACTTACCAAAGAGTCCGGAGCCGGTGGCACCCCAGGCCCAGGACAACTACTACCAGGAGGCTTACGAGCAGCAGCGCGACCAGTACCAGCTGCAGCAGCAGTACAACCAGCAGCGCCCCGAGCCCCGGGAGCCCGTCTACCAGGTAACGAGCAGCAGCGCGACCAGTACCAGCTGCAGCAGCAGTACAACCGGCAGCGCCCCGAGCCCCGGGAGCCCGTCTACCAGGTACTATCAGAGAAGTTGGTTCATAGATAGATGGGGGACCTACGTAATTTGGTCGCGTTATGTGATATGTCAAACCCAGCTGACAGATTACAGCTAACATTGAATTAACATCACGTCATGACGTATACTAGATCCGTCAACTGCCTAGGAATCAATTTCCTCGATGGTAGGTACATAACTAAGATCAAGAAAAAGGAACAATGTCCGTGTTTAGTATATTGACTCAATTATTCTCCTCTTACTCATATTGCGATTGCGGTCATGCGTATTGCATGTACCAAATGAAATAATCTTGCAATATTTTTCTTGCTAAAATACCTTGTCAATTTCCAGGGCCGCGAGAGCACCGCGCCGCAGTACTTCGCTCAGAACTACCAAGGCGGCCGCGACGATGGACAGGTAAATTACACTTGACACGGTACCCTGCTTCGGCATGGTTGGGCCGGCTCGATCAATACCAAATCACAGATAAAACTGCGAAATAGCTCCGGCTAAAGAGTAAAGACAAAAGATCAAGAACACTGACCAAAAACAGTGGTATCCATTATCGGTTGTCTGGAAGAAACTGCTTAAAGCACTAAGCAGTAAGACCGCCTTTTTGCACAATTTTGTACTTAATTTTTTTTTACTTTTGTTATTGTTGTTGTTGTTATATTTTCTTTTGTTTTTTATCTCTCTTATGTGCTTTTATGTGTTTTTTTTTGTGTGTGCAAATAAAGAATTTATTATTATTATTATTATCAGCTTTTAACATCAGACCAACAATCAGCATCTAAAACTTATCTTACTCAACTAATTTATTTTAACTTAACTTATATTTCGGTAAAACTGAACGGAAGGCATCGGCAAATGTAACAATATCTAACACAAACACTGCGAATTTATGTGCGATTCTTGTTCCTCGTTTTGTCCTTTTTAGTTGCAATTACTCCTTGTTGTGTTTTACAGAGCGAGTCGGTTTTGATAATGTTTGTCTGGTTGCAGTACCGCGACAACTATCTTGAGGAGAACCGCGGGCCGCACAGCTTCGGCTCGGGCTACGCGTTCGCCTTCCAGGGATAGACCCACCTTACACCTAGTGTTTATGTTAAACCTAATCTAGATTACGAACTGACGTACTGAGTATTACTAATTTTACTATCTACTGTTCCTGTCGAAAAGTAGATGAGTCGATTCTGTGGAATGTAGGATTTTTATAATAAACTTTAAAAATACTTATGGTTCGTTTGAATTTCTTATTTGTTAATCAATTTAACTCCATTCAAATTTTATCTATTTTATTTTTATTCATTATGATATTTCTTACGCAACATAATGTTATATTACACATACAAAACCAGGTAAATAAAACACAGATTTAGTTCATATACCCACATTTTACTAACAACAATATTATTATCGCAAAACATTAATATAATATTATAGTAAAACATCGCACAGTTATATAGAGATATATTCGAACATTGTATAAATTATATCATTCTGTTATATTGAAGTACAGTATATCTATAAAGTACTTATATTAACCACTTTAGACACGGCAAAATATAAACATGTTTGCTTTAATTTGTAGATGGCGTTGTCAAAAATATCGTTTAGGTAAGAAAAATAACTGTAGATACAATCAGAATAGTGTAAAATAGAATTACCTATAAAAGTTTTAAAACAGATATGAAAAGACGATTTTGAATTTACATAACGCACCACAAACTAATTAAAACTCTTGTTAAACTTAGGAAGTTACAAAATATGCACCATTTTAAAAGTGTAAAGTCAGTAACTTGGGTTATACTTCTGGCACCGGCGTTTAAACACAGTTTACACTAAGATATATTAAGTACGTTTAAAAAATAAATTGTACCGTTCGTACGCTATAAGTATATTTCGTTTTACATAAAAAGCATCAAAATTTCACTAGCAACTATCACATTTATATTAAATTCAATATTACTATTGTCTAGCGACACCATCGCATAGCGTCGTAGAGATCTAATTAGTTATTACTACCATACACTTGGAGCCCTCGGCTTTTGTCGTTTATTATACCTAGGTACTACTACATAATAATACTATAGAAACAATCTTAGAGCGAGTGAAGTTGCGCTTCGAGAAATATTCAAATGACTCTCAATGAAACGAACATCGAGAGAGAATAAAGTATGTGAATAAGGACCCTCTCCAGCTATTGATAAGTTTAATGTTAACTGGGACCTTAGACAAAGTGCCTACGTGAATTTCATCGTCGGAAAAAACTAGTCCCCGATAAGTACTTGTCTTTTGTCTCTTAAATCCCTAACGTGATTGGGGTCAAATTTCGACAGTGAAATTACGATAGCATCTTAGCTAAGGACCCAGCTATGAAACCTGAATCAAATATGAATGATTTGCTCCAACGAAACTACAGAACTCTAAGCTCTACTAATATTCTGATCCTACTAAACTTACATGCACTACATCTATCGCTGGAAGTTTACGTGATTATACTGTTCTTTTAACTCTACGTGAAGTATAAGCTTGTAACTAGCAGCTAGTGGCTAGCAGCTAGTAGCTAACAACTACTTGCTACCTAATGAAATAGCTAATGGAACTCGATCTACCGCAAGCGTGATCCTAATGACGACGAATATAACTCATGACCAGTGTCTGAATTTTTCAGGCCCTATTCACTATCTTTGATTACTTTTCTTTCTTTTCTATTCACTATATTTGATTAGCTAAAATCAAAGTTAACCAATGAACAACGCTATTGAGATGTTAGACTCCTGTTAAAAGGTCAGAAACCGGCCATCAATGATCTTATTCTAAACGATGAATATGAGTGGAATATCACAATGGACAGTAATACAATCCTCCCCAAAGCCATCCAGGCAGCCATACGAGGGTGGCGTGGGGAACTTCTGCATGGAATTTAGAAACATTCAAACATTTTAAAATCTCTTCTAGAGGTATATTCTTTAATTAGACAAGTTTAGACCGATTAAATTTTATAAATACATTCGCTATTTGTTGTTTTCTGATTCCGTCTATCAATTAAACTATGGTGAGTACGAAAACATTTTCATATTATTGTCCAAAGTTTATTTTAATGACAAGAGTGTACCCTACTCTAAAATGTGATGAAATTATTGTATACGAAAGCCTACATTGATACTAATTAAGCCTATATAATAATAAAAATAATACTGTTCCTACATTTTATAAGCTAATTTCGTCCATTAAATTTATTTACAATCAAAAGCAGAATGTCCAGGGGAGTGACATAATTATGTTGGTCCTGCGAGCCGAATACGTAATCTGTTATATTTGAATTACACAACACAGTTAACTTTTGTCTTTTAATACTTTTAAGCTCTATTTCACATTAAGATGATATTATATTCTTACTCTAACATGCACAATTTCCTACAAACTAGTTCTATTTATTATTATTATTATGTATTCTTGCATCGAAAATCATTCACATTTGACAAAGTTCAAGATATTTGAAACAGCTACTTTACACTAAATAGATGTAAACATTAATACATAAAAACAGTAGATATAGTAAATTTGCTACTTGATATCACTTAGATATTACCCGTTACAATAATATATGTATCAGAAATAGAAGGATATAGAAGTTATTTTCACAAGTTCAAGTTTTGGTCCATCCATAAAATAAGTTTAAGCGACAGCGGGTTTGAGAATTATTGTCGTCAAATTATGAGAACGATGCATGCTATATAATAATACATTTTATGATATACGATAATATATTCAATGAATAAAATATACGATACAAACGCCATAAAAACGCATAAAAAGACGGCACAGAATTTTTATTGTCTAATATGTAGGACATAATAAATATTGTCAAAGTCACGATCGCAAAATATGACATCGATATAATATGTTATAATTATGATATATAAAACCCGTGAAATTCGTACATTTCGGTCTGGCAAGCTCCTCGGAGTCTCTACAATCGCCAGATTAGTATACATACAATAAATACCTCGAATATACTTTGGTCAAGAGCGGCACTTAACTACTGAGTAGGTTCGGTTCCTACTGGTAACTACAGTATATAGAAGATATATTCGAATAGTTTAAGATAATAATATAATCTATACTTTGTATAATCGATATAAATAGCTTTATACAGCACTGGGACGTGACTACGTTACAAGCGGTAATATTTGCGCAGAATCGGGCGGGCGACAAAATGGCGGCGATGTCAAGATGGCAGCGGCAAGATGGCGGACTTACTCCTCCTCCTCGTTCTGGTAGCTCACATAGCGGACCGATGACTTGTCGCTGATTATGAGGCTCTGGGGAATATTAAAAGTTAAAAATATGTCAAGCGAAGATTTCATAGCCATCTAACACCCGTTACGAAAAGAAAAACCTAGTTAAAGAAATCATTAATATTCACAAAAGTAGCCCGCAAACGATCAAACATCAAACCGTCAAACACGACAAACACGTAGTTTGTTTGACAAACAGCAGCGCAGACGATCAAACGTGCATCAAACACGTATGCCAAACAATTAGCTAGAATCGGTTTGAGATCATCCCCTCTAGCATACGCCAACGAGAAAATTTTGTCTACACGTTTTCTCGATGTTTGATGGCTTTTCTCTTCATCTCTATTGACCCTAACATGACATACTTTTTTTCTCGTGTAGATCTGTCATCAAAATCTATCGACATAATGTCAAAAAATGATTTTGACATTATGTCGTTATCGAAATTAGATTAGTGAGATATCTCGAGATTTTCTCGTTTGCGTATCTTGGGCCGGCTGGAGATTTTGTTTGTACACGTACAAACACGTACAAACACGTTTTTCAAACGCTACGTAATCCAAATTTTCTTCAAACATGTCAAACACGTAGTTTGTCAAAAAAACTACGTGTTTGACGTGTTTGATGTTTGATCGTTTGCGGGCTACTAAGTGCTAACTTGTCAAATTATAGCCTCTGATTAGGTCTGCAATAAAAAATTGGTAGTTCAAGACGTCGAAAACAACGTTTTTATTTAAAATATAGGTAGGTACACGAAGTCACCTACTTATTAAAAATTTGGCGGAAGAATCAAAAACACGTTTAATTGATCATAAATTAATTAGAAGAAAAAAAGTAGTCTCACAATGAATATAATTCAAGCTGTACCATAAAGTTAATATACCTAGCGGAATAGAGAAACAAAGGCCTGAGCAAGCGAGATGCCACTATCAGTAACACCGCGTGGTAAAAAGAGACGTGTGATACATGACAGCAGCACTCTTTTTTTGACGTCCAGTCGGCACGTGCCGCACGTTGTCAATATAATCTCATAGAATTCATGTTCAATCATACTTGTGTAAGTGTATACGTACACATATTTTTCACACAGATGAAAACCAATTTTGGTTACGTTTGACAGCTCGAGATTGTTGCTCTATTCCGATAGGTATATTAACTTTATGAGCTGTACCTGTTTCTCGTCGCGAGCGGGCGGCGCGCGCAGCAGTAGCAACACCGGCGCGTACGCGAAGTTGAGCAGCGCGATGATCACCAACATCCACTCGAACCCGATGCTGTTCACCAGCGCGCCAGAAAACGCCGGACCTGTTGACCAAGATGGGTGATAAGGTATAAGACCTTTTCTTTATCACTTCTCTCAAGAATCACCGATCAAAATGTATGCAATTGACATGTTAAGAGTTCGTGAATATGACGTTGACGTTCGACTCTTCTAATGTCAATTCCATACTATCGGCTATTCTCTGGTCTAGGAAATAGAGATACAGATACAGCGTATCCATAGTTTTAGGCTTTTCAGGAATTCGTTAGTAATTGCTTAAATAAGTACAATAAACTACAATGCCTACTACACCAAAACCTACACTGCTGTACGAGTAAATGTAGTAACTACAGCTACCGACTACGTGTGGTGTTGGATGCAGTCAACTTTAAAGCAGTCTCGAGCTACTCGTACCGACTACGTGTGGTGTTGGATGCAGTCAACTTTAAAGCAGTCTCGAGCTACTCGTACCGACTACGTGTGGTGTTGGATGCAGTCAACTTTAAAGCAGTCTCGAGCTACTCGTACCGACTACGTGTGGTGTTGGATGCAGTCAACTTTAAAGCAGTCTCGAGCTACTCGTACCGACTACGTGTGGTGTTGGATGCAGTCAACTTTAAAGCAGTCTCGAGCTACTCGTACCGACTACGTGTGGTGTTGGATGCAGTCAACTTTAAAGCAGTCTCGAGCTACTCGTACCGACTACGTGTGGTGTTGGATGCAGTCAACTTTAAAGCAGTCTCGAGCTACTCGTACCGACTACGTGTGGTGTTGGATGCAGTCAACTTTAAAGCAGTCTCGAGCTACTCGTACCGACTACGTGTGGTGTTGGATGCAGTCAACTTTAAAGCAGTCTCGAGCTACTCGTACCGACTACGTGTGGTGTTGGATGCAGTCAACTTTAAAGCAGTCTCGAGCTACTCGTACCGACTACGTGTGGTGTTGGATGCAGTCAACTTTAAAGCAGTCTCGAGCTACTCGTACCGACTACGTGTGGTGTTGGATGCAGTCAACTTTAAAGCAGTCTCGAGCTACTCGTACCGACTACGTGTGGTGTTGGATGCAGTCAACTTTAAAGCAGTCTCGAGCTACTCGTACCGACTACGTGTGGTGTTGGATGCAGTCAACTTTAAAGCAGTCTCGAGCTACTCGTACCGACTACGTGTGGTGTTGGATGCAGTCAACTTTAAAGCAGTCTCGAGCTACTCGTACCGACTACGTGTGGTGTTGGATGCAGTCAACTTTAAAGCAGTCTCGAGCTACTCGTACCGACTACGTGTGGTGTTGGATGCAGTCAACTTTAAAGCAGTCTCGAGCTACTCGTACCGACTACGTGTGGTGTTGGATGCAGTCAACTTTAAAGCAGTCTCGAGCTACTCGTACCGACTACGTGTGGTGTTGGATGCAGTCAACTTTAAAGCAGTCTCGAGCTACTCGTACCGACTACGTGTGGTGTTGGATGCAGTCAACTTTAAAGCAGTCTCGAGCTACTCGTACCGACTACGTGTGGTGTTGGATGCAGTCAACTTTAAAGCAGTCTCGAGCTACTCGTACCGACTACGTGTGGTGTTGGATGCAGTCAACTTTAAAGCAGTCTCGAGCTACTCGTACCGACTACGTGTGGTGTTGGATAAAGTCAACTTATCTCGTAGCAGTTCGTAGCACGTGCTACGAAATCGTAGCAAGTATGTAGAACAAAGTTCTGACCTAATGTTTTTAATTCTTTATATTATACAGCTTTTGGCCTTGGCAAAGCTACGTTCAAAGAAATTGTTGTGGCGTCAAGTTTGTTAACACTGTTTGATCCTAGGAGCGCCGTTAGGTGAAATATCATACTCAGACAGAGATTTGCGAGACATCTCACGCAATTGAAATCTGTCAAATCCATAAAAAAAATATAGAAATTTACTTATGCGTCGCGCTGCGGTCTGAATTGACCTTAACAATGACTGGACATAGCCCATCCAAACAACGAATGTCCACCATATGCTTCTAAATCAATTTCTCTTATGATACCTTAACTTTCTTACACTGCACTGACAAATTATAAAAAGTATTTAGCACTCTGGTTGTTGTAAAAAGCCCGTGTATATCTCTTACCGACGGCATAACCCAAGCAGAAGGCGGTGTCGCCGATAGCGTAGACGGAACCGTAGACGGCGGCGTGGCGGATGTCCACCAGGTACCCCAGCTCCGGCATCATGGACGAGTCCACCATCCCGATAGCGAAGCCCAGACCCGCGTTCGGGATGATCAGGTGCTCCAACTTGCGCGCCATGGGGATCTGGAGATGAAATCGGGGTAAGCTAATGGTCATAGCTCATAAGTCATAACACATCAGGGCGCGAAACTATGCGTTGTTTAATAGTAGACGCTGCATGGCATTTTATTTAGTATCGAAGTGAACGTTTCGTGTTAAGGTGTAAGCTGACCTAAGGCACTACTTACTTTATTCAATAGACAATATTATAATTACTCCATACGATTTAAAAAAAAATCTAAAACTTTCTAAGCGTTTGTACTGTTTATATATAGTTTATTAGTTATATAGTTTATATATTTTTTTTCAAGGATTCATACTGTCCAGCTGTCCACCAAAAGCATGTAGGACTCACCAGTATGAGGCAGAGGCCGATGATGATGAGTCCGGAGAGCGCGGCGAGCCAGCGGCCCATCTTGTGGCCGAGGGGACCGAACAGGTTCGTGCCTGAAATTTTATCACACATCACACATCTATACTTGAAATCATAAACGCTGAAAGAAATACTAAAAATATACTTTGCAATATAATTGGGTACTTCTTGGGAGCTTAAATTGTTTAAGATAAATAATGCTAACTTAGTCTTGCACCAGCTGGATTTAACTATTAAAGGTTGGCAAAACTCTAAGACGCAGTGTTTGATTTTGAATTGAGAAACAATTATATATTTCAACGCGTAATGGCACCGAAGACCTCTGAGTCAAGAGCAAATCTCAAGCAAATTACTTTACTTGACCGACACTTACCTACCTACATAGTACCTGCCAAGTACTTAAATGAGTGAGCTAAAAAAACCCAAAGGGCATTGTTTTTTTAGCTTGGTGGGGTGGCGGTACACTTAATTTTTTTAATAACTTTGTTCCATCCTTGTGTCCCTTGACACCTCTCAAGTTTTTGGTACATACCGATGAGATAACAGATGCTGGCAGGCAGGAAGGCGACGCCCTGCTGCCAGCGCCGCGCCTCCATCGTGTCAGCCATCCAGATCGGCAGGCTCGGCTCCAGCATTGCGATGCCGACGTTCGCGAACGTTATGGCTCCTGCAACACCATCTCTTATCAGTTATCACCTACAGAGGAACCTCGTGGCACCTTGTGCGTTCTGCCGTTACATCTTGATGAACCAAAATAAAGCCACACGTACACATAATACATAACATTATGTAAAATGTTGAATCAGTTTTGGTGGCGATGCACATAAAGTGCGAATTCGAATCACAATGTCATTTTTGTTATGAGTTTTGTCGCAGATATTTGCGATGCGAATTCGCAGTTTTGTGTGGGATCCCTTAGATTCCATCCCCATCGTTATAGCCTCTTATTTTTGGTACCACAAAATGCAATGAAAAGAATAAGGTGTATAACTATACTGACCGGCAGCGACAAGGATGTAGGGATCAGTGACGAGAGCCTTCAGCGAGGGCGGGTCGCTCTCCTGCCGCACCACGCCTGGCTGCAGGATCATCAGCTGCAGTACTGGAATAGGGAGACATATCGGTTGTATCATCAACATCAAGAGAGTAAATCATCACTAAGTTATTTGACTGTTGTACTATCAGAGCAATTTCTCTGAATCAAACTGTTATTTGTAGCTCTATTAAACACATGCATAAAAAGCCTTTTCGAGTTTTGCCAGGTGCTCTTAGGCCCGTATTTTTGGTCAGTACTTGATGCGACCCGGTCTCAAAATGCGTTTAGGCTCTGTGATTGGTCCAAATTTTGACAGCCAACCAATCACAGAGCCTGAACCGTGTCTTGAAACTGAGATGCATCTTGAGTACTGACCAAAAATACGGGCCTTAAAGTTTTGCGTAGTCTTTATTTTATTCTGGAATCTCTCAAAGATTTTTTTAAAAGTCCATAACTTACAGCCATCTCCAAGTGCGAGCGCCGACAGCATCAGGAAGGGTGCGGTTTTGCCGACGAATTCGTACATCAGACCACCAAACGGCGGACCTATGAGTACTCCCAGTGCCAAACCTCCCAACGCGATTCCCATTGCATTGCCTCGTTCCTGTTGGTGGAAATTTTTATATTATGGACTTTGCTACCTAATAATATAATGGAGGACTGGATGATGTTTCATGCAAATAAAGAAAATACGACCCTCAAACCGAAAAATTCTCTCCTATATCTAGGTGTTGTTAACTTTGTAGCGCCGAAATTCGTTTACGAGCGTACACCGTAATATTTTTTCGAGGATAGAAACTATCCTGTGTTCTTTTCTAAACCCTAAAATATGTTCATACGAAATTTATTCAAAACAAGTTTGTAACAGCGGTGTAAAAGGACGTGACAGACGTACGTACTTAAAGCACGCGGGTTTTAAGTTCGTGAACTTATTCGGCTCGCGTCGGTGACACACGAGCAGCACACGAGAATGTTTTACACTGGATTACCATGCTCATTACATTACCTCGCGGCTCGAGGCTCTTTTCTGCCACACAGGCGATTAAGGCTGTCCCCCGAGCAAACGACCTTGGCCATACATTTGCCGCGTTGCCGAGAGCGCACCAAACCCCTATTTTTTACTTATCTTAGTTCAAAATTGACCTAAAAAAATGTTAAAACGGGGAATTTGTAGTTTATGATATTGTCGATCTATTGGCGTGTGTTTCAAATAAAAGTAATTTGTAAATCCTAAGGAGATGCTGAATGTATTTATTTATTTATTTTATTTATTTATTTTATTTTCTTAGGAAAACTTACAGCTACATAATAATAACTATAACTAAAACTACTACAAAACTAAGAGCCAATAACAAGTTTCCACTACTAAATTTAAAAATAATAACCAAAGCAAAGTGAAAATTAAGCTCTGCATGGCTAGAACTTAAATAGAACAATAAAATTTGTATAATATAGGCTAACTTGCACTAAATAATAATTAAGTTGGTAAAAAATTATATTATAAATATATAATATAAAATGACCACTGCGAAAGTAAAAGAAAAATAAGTTTAATAATATTATATATTGTTTATATGTAGCAATGATCTGATTTATTTTTACATTATGATTATGTTTATGTTTATGTTTATTAGGGCTTATTAACTCGAGAAATACGCATCCGTCAATACTTTCCTAATTTTTAAGGGTTTTATTGAGAAAATATCTTCGTTGTGATTATTTTTAATAAAATTATTGAGTTGAGCGCTTGATCTGTATATAAAAGAATTGCGACGATAAGACGTGTTGTAAGGCGGGACGTAAAGCGGCACAAAATTACGGAAATATCGGATAGGAATATTAAAATTATATTGGCTTAACAATTCAGGTACATCGACAGTATTATTGATAATTTTACAAGAGAACGCAACATCGGAAACAGTTCTGCGATATTGTAGCGGTAGAAAATGAAATTTTTTACACCTCGCTTCATAATCTGGTAGATTAAGTCCACATTTAAATTGAAGATATTTTAGGAAGCGCTTTTGTATCGATTCAATTCTTATTATATAAGGGCCTGTTTCACCGCTTCCTGATAAGGCTATCCACCACTTAATTTGACAGATGGAGTATGGAAAATCTGTCAAATAACCCTATCGGGCACCTTATCAGGAAGCGGTGAAACAGGCCATTAGTATTGTATTGTGGATTCCAAACTTCAGAGCAGTATTCTAAAAGAGTGCGCACATAAGAGCAATATAAAACTTTAATAGTTTTGGTGTTCTTAAAATGTTTGCAAGATCTTATGATAATGTATGCTTGAATTATAATAAATTGGTTTTACTTTGGAAGCTGATATCATGAGTATAATAAACAAAAATGGAAAATTTAAAACGGGGAAAGGAATGTCTATATACTGAAGATTATTGATGGTTTTTTTATTATAACTTTGTAGCCTTCAAATTATGAGTTTATAGGGCTTGAAATACGGTAAATTACGGTATCTCCGGAAGGAACGCCCTTAAGATCGTCGAGACATAAGTCCGCGTACTTACTCGAATGTCTATCACCCCCTTAAGTGTTAAGAGGCGACAGATAGCCAAATAGACACTTTCGCTTTTATATTACTGAAGAACTAACTTAACTTATTAATTGATTTGACTATTAGGTAGTTTCATGCGTTTTTTTAAGGAGTTCTATAAAGGACTTTATAAGGAGGTTCCGTTCTTTCGCTCTTACCTTATCGTCAGGGTATCTCTCGGCCAGCATGCCCATGCCGGACACGGAGGAGCAGGATGAGCCGATGCCCTGCAGCGCGCGCGCGATGAACAGCACGCTGTACGACCGACCGAACGCGAATACTGCAATAACATCACTTGTAACGTCAAACACATTATTGTAACGAGCTCACGCTTGGTCACGATTGGGATAAAAAGATAAATAAACCCCCAATAATACTCAAACTACAAATAAACGCTCAATTTTCCTGCAGTGAGCAGGTAAATCATGGCGAAATATTGCTAAGAGCACGCTCGACTATGCCAGCATTCAGGCAAAAAACTAGATCCTTAGTGATAATAACAGCCTCGTAGAGAACTAGCATTATACTAAGTAAAAGGAAGAATCTTGCAATTCTCTTATTCCTTTTATTTTATTATTCTTCGTATTTAATAACGCTGACATTACTTACTGAGTGTGGAGAGGAACATCAGTATGAACCCGGTGAACATGGGGACACTGTAGCCGATCCTGAAAGAGAAAGAAGCTGTCCTATTTGGGCTTTCACACTAATAAAACGGGGGCAGGGGAAATACTTCCAACGTAACCAGGTGACTGTAGTCTGTACGCCGGTATATAACATGGTAGTTGACTATGAGCAATTAAGTTGGGTAATTGCGTCCTATTATTATGAAATTGTACTCTTCTCTCTTCTAGAAATTTAAATTGACCCCAAAAATGATGCAATCGCGTCTGTAACAGCGGCTATTTGTATTTGTAGTCGAAAGTTCCAGAGACGGAGCGGTACATCTACTCGTATAAAACAAAGTCGTTTTTTTTTCCCTCATGTCCCTTTGTTCCCTTTAATCCTTAAAACTACGCAACGGATTTTGATGATTCTTTCAGTGTTAGATAGCCCATTTATCGAGGATGGCTATAGGCTATATTTTATCACGCTAAGACTAATAGGAGCGAAGAAATAGAGGAAAATGTGGAAAAAACGGGAAAATTATTTGAAAGGGTTAACTTGAACGCGCTAATCTCAGGAACTACTGGTCCGATTTGAAAAAATCTTTCAGTGTTAGATAGCCCATTTATTTAAGAAGACTATAGGCTATATTTAATATTTTTTTCAGTGGCTATATATTTTATACCCGTGCGACGCCGGGGCGGGTCGCTAGTACTCTATATTCTATAATATGGTAGTAATGTGGCCGGTAGTAAAGACCGGGTACTTACTTGTGTGTGAGGGGGCCGACGATGGGGTTGGCGAGCAGCTGGACGAGCGCCTTGCTGGCGAACATCACGCCCACCGCCACCGTCTCGTGGATCAGCTCCTGGTGACGCTCCTCGCGCTCCGCCGTCAGGTTCACTGCGCACCAATCGAAGAAGGATTACAACACGGAAGTAAAAGTTGAGGCAACGGATATGAAGCAAACTCAGTCGACGTATCGCAGCGACACGTCCGGTTCGTATGAATTTGTTAAAGAACTTTATGTCGCTAACTACGGAGGGAATTTTACACAACATCACCGTCGTCATCTGCGGTCTGCGATTAGCTTTGTCCACACTGGGCCTTTTTTGTTCATCAAGGGCATGCGTTATAGCGCAGTCAACAGCGAACGTGAGGCATGCCCGTAACGCGCGTTGAAATCGTAGCGCTCGCTATGACACTTCTTTCAACGCAGGTGGATTTTGACGCATTCAATTATTGAATATGCCAAACGAAAATTTTATAAAAAGAAGATGACGAAAATTGGAGATGAAATTGCATAATGTGGACATAGCTATTGTTTCATGTCGTCCGCTGCCTATCGGCACATTAAAAACAGACCGTGGCCGACCTCAGAAAAGATATGACGCGATATACTTGATATGTATACAAGCCAAGTTGGCGTACGTGGTTGGGATAGAGGGTAAGGTATGGAAAACCTTAGGGGTAGGCTTTGCCCACCAGTGGGACAGCGTAGGCTCTTAAAAATATACAAAAAAGTGACACCATAAGCAGCTTCTATATTATATTTAACAAAACGCCAAAGACGAAGGATAAAAAAGATAATTCAAGGTACTAAACACGAGATAAAACATGCAATAAAGTTTTTAAATGGCTTCTATTTTTGTATTTCTATGGCTTCTTAACGCCTTTATCTAATGTGTCTGCTTAACATTCAGCAAACTTGGCAAAGAAGTTTTTGCTATGCCATGTTTCCTTCTGCCTACCTTGCCCCCATCTCATGGATCATTACTTCAATGCTTGTTAAGTGTATTCAATAACATGAAAAGGCAAAATTTCGTAAAGTTAACTAAGAAGTAGCCCAAATACTTTTCGAAGCAACTCAAGCATTTTGCAAAGTGTGGCATGAAGCGAAACGAAGTACGCGTAATTTCAATATCGTTTTCGGCTAACCTCGGCCAACTTCGAGAAACGCTAGCTGGGATACTCACGCTGCGTGACGTTCTCGAGGCTCGGTGCGCTCCGGTTGAGGCAGGGGCAGTAGGGTGTGGGCGGGGGCGGCGGCGGTGTCAGCTCCTCCAGTGACATCGACAGCGGCGCGTCCGGGTGACGGATGTCGTACAGGAACTCCGGTATGATGGGTACTGGAACAACGTTACTCATTAAACCATAGATAGGTATGTATAAGCTCGTATAGGTCGCGCGACTTTAAGTTTTTTTAACAAAAATGGACCATTAATAATAGGAATAGTGCGTTATTGGGAGGTCTGGGGGCACAGTAGTGCCCCCGCCAAGATGAACCAAGCGAAGCGCAAGGGCAATACCTATCTTTTCTCGAAGTGTTTCCGATGTACCAGATAGTTCATATTCTCAGGGTATTATGTCAATAATAGACTTATAAAACATACAAATTCTTGATTGAATTACTCTAAGGGCCTGTTTCACCGCTTCCTGATAAGGCTATCCACCACTTAATTTGACAGATGGAGTATGGAAAATCTGTCAAATAACCCTATCGGGCACCTTATCAGGAAGCGGTGAAACAGGCCATAATTATACTAATTTTATTGATATCTAAAATACACCGATGTCATCACTGATATACTGATGATCATCAAAATCCTTGGCTACTTCCTGAAGTGCTAGGAAGCTGGGTATGTAATCTAAGCTACGAATAATAATAGTTTTTATTATTCGTAGAATCTAAGTATATAATTTAGTATACAACCAACAAAAAATCATAAATTATAACTTTTGCCCATCATCCCCTAAAATGGGGGTGGAGGTTTATATGAGCCTTTGACCAATTTTATTAATTAGGACATGATGAAAAAACTTATTATCGTTATCAGTTTCACAGGGCAAACCTCCTTATGTAGTCGTCTTGGCAACATTTTACATGAAATGTTTTTGGTGGGGTATACGAGTATTTATTTATAATATGTGCCTATTGCCTCATTCGCCAAACGATAAAACACGCATCCAGTCACATTCTCGGAATGAACGTACGTGTCAAAGAAAACACTAACTTTGAAATATTAATTTATGTAACAATTAATATTTCAAAAATATCCAAGTCCTTCCTTACTTAATAAGGTGTAATTAAAAACTGTTTATTTTGTGAATACCGCAGAATCCTTTGACCATTTAGAAACAGTTGCGCGAGTATTTGTCTGAGCACACCCCGCAAAATGACAACTTCCTAACACAAACACAGAAGTTTTAATTGACAAGAGGACGAATTTGTCTTTTGTTATATTTGAATACATCTGTAAAAAGATCAGAAGGTTTTGTATTCAAATGCTCAGCTTTACAGTCTGAAGAGTGAAGACCCATGTTATATAGTAAAACGTTTACTGGGTTGAAGAAAATCTTCATAAAAAAACTCGAACTCGAACTCGAACTCGAACTCGACTCGAACTCGAACTCGAACTCGACTCGAACTCGACTCGAACTCGACTCGAACTCGACTCGAACTCGACTCGAACTCGACTCTAACTCGACTCAAACTCGACTCGAACTCGGTTGTCTGTAAAGTCGGTTTACTGACGATAGTTGAACGTGACAACGCCATAAATGGAACGCCTCAGAGCGAGGTAACGCCGCATATTGCGTCATGTTTTTTCGTGCGCGCAGCTCATATCGAATTATAAGACGTTGTCACGTCAAAAAAAGTAACGTGACCAACGTCAACGTTCTGTTCCAATTTCGAAATGGCCCCAAACAATACCAAAGTAGCCACTTTTTTTGATGACCCTTTTTGCTTTGATATTATCTATACATCTATATAATATATAAAATAAATTCCAATTTTGATCATAAGTGAATACTGTTTGGGGTATAATATTTTAAAACCGAAAAGCGTAGGTTTTTCAAATTCTAACAAAATATTATATAATTATTATAAAACTTCTTGGCATAGAAAAATCTTTGATACCTATTCATATTTTAATAGTTGTTGGATTTCCACTTACAACGAAAGGATGCGGATCATTTTTCCACAAGCGCGGGAAAATTAACTGTCATCCCCACAGACTCTCAAAGCCCTCAGCTGTCACGAGCGTTTCATTTTCAATTCAAAATCGAATGCGCGCCGAGTGAATCATTGAATCGATCAGCGCAATTAATATTGATTTTACATAATTTTACAGCAGCAGTCGACCGTTGCAATTTTTGATCAGTTTATAAAAGAGTATGGTGTTTTAGAAATTGGTGGTCTCCATTGGTTGGTGACACGGAATAAGCACGAACAGTTTTTTTTTCAGAAGTCATCTATTCTGCAAAACCCAACATTACAAAATTACAAGATGCGCGAGAGTTAAATTTTGAGCTCGCGACGCAAAATTTTAAGTTTGATGTGTCCGTCTGTGTGTATGGGGTGTGTGTGTATGCATGATATATTGTAGCATCCAAACGGATGGACCGATTTTGATCTTGTTTTTTGTCATCTTTTTGCCGGGTATTTTACTGAATTTAAAAGACTCTTATTATATATTTGTTGATGTCACGAGTAAATGAGTTAGGCTGCAGTCACACTTACCGGCAAACGCAATTACAGCGTAAGTTGGCTCCAAACTGAATTAGTCTCCGCTCACTATCAGACGCGAAACTCCGAATGTCATTTGCCGAGACCTAACTTTGTACAGATAGGGCTGCTAGTGGTGTCGATGTAATAAAATAGAAGTATTACACAATACTATCAAAAAATATAAAATGTTTAAATAAATGTTACGTTTTGCTATAGTTCTTGCAATCTACGAGTGCGCGTCGCCTTTATTTGTAGTTGGAAATGTGAATAGACATTTTCGTTAGTGTGCGTACCCGACGGAGCAGTCAGTAGCGAGCGAGCCGATGTATAGATATGGTCACTCACACAACTAAGGGCGACGCGCACTCTCAGATTGCAAGAACTATACCATAATTTGAGATACACTGCTACGACCGATCTACGACGTAGACGCACTACGCCGTAGACGCCTTACGACGTAGGCGCTCTACGACGAACTTAATTTATTTTGATATTTTACAGTACAATTATTATTCAACTGATGTCTGTCGTGTTGTTTAATAGTATATTTTAAAATGTTTTTGAGTAGTTTTAATTTATCACAGTAAACAAAAGCTTAAACGCGCAAAAAACCTATGTGCCACTGTATGAAAATTCTGCTTATGTCGGTCTAATGCTAAGCGTGTCCACTACTCTTTTTTACATAAAATAAGTGGGTAAACGAGCAAACGGGTCACCTGATGGAAAGCAACTACCGTCGCCCATTGACACTCGCAACATTAGAATAGCAGCAACAGGTGAGTTAACAGTTAAATTCTGATATAGTTTATATTAAATATATTTTAATCGACAATAGAACATTAGCATCACTAGACGAGCGCTGCCTTTGACGAGGCGTGGTAAGTTGATTTCTCTTTGATCGTGCCGCCGCTTCCGCCCCCTCTGACCAATTATACTTAGGACTTGGTCGAGAGGCTGCATACTTCATATTGTACATCTACTGTGACATTGGCGACATGCGGAAACTGCCACATCAAAGGAGTTGATCAAACGTTCTAGCGGAGATTCAGTGAAAACATATCGTTCTAAAACGGTGGAAGTGCGAGGTTACCTAGAACTTTATAAAGAACTAGTCCAACTCTCTGAGTTGAAAAACGTTTAATGTCAGGAACATTTTTCGTGATAAAATGTCATTTCTCGGAATTGTCAGTATCAAGGATCTTGCACCGAAATTCGTCAAAATTGGTTCAGCGTTTTAAGCGTGAAGAAGTAAGAAATAGACAGACAGATCCTAAGCTGTCTGCGTTTTCAAAAACGTGTTCATAACGTGACGCTTAGGTTAAGAAATTTTCGCCGATTGTTCTTACCAAGCCCTCTGTAACATCCATAGAGAAAAATAATACAATGTACACTAGTAAACGAGTGCCATTTTCCTCGAAACCTGATCGCATGCACCGAAAATTATGATTTTGGTTTCATTCGATTTGGAATACCATCTAGAACATTCTATCAAAATTCCAAGAGGGGCTGAAAAAAAATGCAAAAGTTATAAACAATTAAGTAAACATAAAAATATGGGTTTTTATGTTTACTTAATTGCTTTATTTACATGAAAATTTCATGAACGCCTTTGATTGTTCATAAAAAAGTGAAAAATCAAAATTATTGAATTTTTCCACCGGATATCTCTTCTAAACCCTTTTAAGATTATCTCAAAAGAATAATAAAAATTTCTAGATTTCTTGTTTAGAAATAATCAGCGTTTTTATGTTAACATTAAAATGGCGACTATTAAGAAATGAACAAAAGCATAATATTTAAACAAACTGCGATAATTTATTTTTGTTGACTGATTATTATTTATTGGTATGTCTACTAAGTACCCAATTTTTTTATTTCTTTATATTAATATTAAATCAGTTAAAATATATTTTTTAGTTCGCGTGGCAGATTGCGGCAATTCATGCGAAACTCGAACAACGCGTTTTTACCGTTACTTTCGCCGCTCATTTAAAGCTTTAAGGATTATTGGTAAGGTTCCAGGATCTAAGATTTTTTTTTTAGGAAATTTCCTCTTCTTTTAGGACCTATTTTCAAATTTTGATTATCTTAAATAATTTTCGAAATATTAAAAAAATGCAAACCCTTCTTTTTATGTTTACTTAATTGTTTATAACTATTGCATTTTTTTTCAGCCCCTCTTGGAATTTTGATAGAATGTTCTAGATGGTATTCCGAATCGAATGAGACCAAAAACATAATTTTCGGTGAATGAGATCAGGTTTCAAAGAAAATGGCACTTGTTAATCAGACTAACCGGTACCATCGAAGAAGTTGATTCCTAGGCAGATGATGGACCTGCGTCATTTGGTCGGGACTCGGGATGTATGGTCTGGGTTTGACATATCACATAACGCTACCAAATTACGTGTAATATCCACCATCTGCCTATGAATCAACTTCTCCGATAGTACATTTAGCGCGGCCCACATTCCGTGCATGTGTAACTCCACAATCGGGTAAGAGGCGAGATAAAGCGGGCCATTGTTTTCATTTAACGGCCGCGGGCCAATCCGATAAGTGGTATAAATAATTCATCACTCTCCTCCCCCCCCCCCCCCCCCCCCTCGCACCCCGCATACCTCACCCCCGCCCGCAGCGGCGAGAGACGATTTATGATAGTCAGTAGGTGATCGCGAGATGTCATTTTTCGAGGCCTGAAATTCCATTCTGACAAAGATATACGAATGTGTATCGATAACTGATTTTTTGTGCTTGAAAATTAAAATGTTAGTATAGTATAAAATATTTTGCAAAAATATTTTATACAGTGTCTTAGTGTGAACACCGTTATCCTTGAAACCTTCAATGAGCCCGTCAAAATGAACAACTTTTTGTGTGAGAACAATGCTGGGAAAAAAAAATGCCGTCTTCATACCCATACGGATGCTCGGTTAGGCAATTTGTATGGGCATGAAGACGGATTTTTTTAGTTACCAGCATTGTTCTCATAGAAAAAGTTGTTCATTTTGATGGGCTCATTTGATGGTTTCAAGGATAACGGTGTTTACACTAACATCTTGTATTATATCCTAACATGTGTGTATCTAGCTTGAAAACATTGCAGTAATATATCCATATTTCCATATCACTACAATGTTTCCAAGCTAAATACAGCATCAACATAGAAAGTAAACGAAAAGTTTTGTTCAACGTTTGACAGTGTTTCTAACTTTCTATCAATATTCTGATTTTGGTCGGATTATTTACTGCATGTGTTAGTAGAATGTAGAGCCCTCTGCCCCGACCTTTTCGTAGTTCTCTATAATGGTCCTAACTTGTTTACGTCATAGAAAATATACGTATTTCTCATGGATTTTTTAACTATGCTCCTGCATGCTGATTTTTGTTGCTTACGAAATACAGCCAGTACAAAATTAAAGTCCATTCAATGCACTGAAAACACCCCATACCATACAAAACGTTTGACGTCAGTAGGTGGGAGTTGCAAGTTGCACAGAAATTAATGTATGAAATTCCAAATTAATTTTAGTAGCTTAACTATTGCGTTGGTGTATATTATTGATAAAAATGATTGTTACAATAAATGATTGTTAAGCTTTCGTTGCTCAATAACATAAGATAATAACATTTTTTTTATTATTTAAGTCCTAGTATAACTTTTTAATTTCGCAATTACTGACTACCGTACTTTTTTGGGTCGATGTAACCATTAGAAGAATATGTACGTATATTTGTGATTTAATAATTATGAGCATAGTATTATATTCTCTATGGATCATGGATCATCTACCTTGATGGATAAGTGCTGATCATTACAAAGTTAACTGCTATAATAAATATCTGCTATAATGAGGCAGTATCAGCGTGGTGTTAGTCAGCAAACTATTAAGCAGCGTGTTATCGCATTAATGGCCGTCAGCGGTTCCCAAACTTGAAGTAGGTCGGAGGTGTAATTAACTTGAGGAATTGTGATTAAGTGGCGAACGTCCCGCGTCCGTCAAACATAATATATCCGGAATACTTGTGCCGGCAACTTAGTTCCACTAAAATATACCCTATCTTCGTTAGTTGGTATATTATAATATATAATCACATTAGTTGGTAGATTATAATAATATATAATCTACCAACTAATGTGACTTTGCAATTACTTTATTCTTAATCTAATTTACTTTTGGCTTAAAAATGGCTTTAACTTTCAAACGAAAAGTCGAAACGTTCGTTGAGATGTTACTATTTTCAGAAACGAAAAGCCTGTTGTTTACTTTTATGCGACTCTCACGTTTAAGACCAATCTAGTGATGCTTCACATCGCGAGGCCGCTCTGTGCGCACAAGAATATTGTATAATTTAGTAAGTAATATAGAAAATAAAGTGTACTCGAAAATACAACCCGTCTAGCAAAATCTTAGTCTTGGTTCAGTAAAATCTCATCATAAATACTATCAGAGAAGTTGATTCATTGGCAGATGGCGCGAGCGGACCTCTGTATTTTGCTTGCGTTTTATCAGAGACAAGCCATGTTTTATCAAACCCAGCCGACGTCGGCTGACGTCTTACTTTAAGTTGACATAATCCGACCAAATGACGTAGGTCCGTCAACTGTCTATGAATCACTTCGACGGTACATGTGTGTGTGTGTCCGATAGCAGGAAATTCGATGCCCGTACTGCAGCTTAATATGTGTGTTGGTGGTACCGTGGTGATGGTACTGACCGACGGTGGTGAGCAGCATGTTGTCGAGCTGCAGCTTAACCTGTGTGTTGGAGGTGGGTGGTGGTACTGACCGACGGTGGTGAGCAGCATGTTGTCGAGCAGCAGCGCGATGGCCACGATGACGAGAACCAGCTTGCGCGACTCGCGCATCGCCGCCACGCGCGCGCGCCACCCGAACCCGTCCGACGCGGCGCCCATCCTGCTCCTAGGAACAACAGGTTTAGTTCAGTGGGGTGATTCAAAATTACCGGCTCATATAATCAAGCGTATACCAGATACCTAGCCGTTTTGAAGAACGTATTTCTATTCGGCTCGTCGTGAAACATTAATGCATTTTAAAACGGCTACCTATAATATACTACCAACCTAAAACGGCTACCTATTTCGACTCAGGGCTGAGCAATGTAATTTAAAATACGTGTGGCGCTCTGGGACTACCATGGTAAAGCTATTGCATAGCAGTAGCTACTTTACATGCATACGTCTAGTCACACGCACACTATCATCGTGCCGAAGTCCGCCGCACCGAAACGACGTTTGACGCTGTGTTTGGTTTATTTTCATTACGGAATTTCTTGATTCTATCGCCTTGCTAAAAGCTATATTGTAATAGTCGTATCATACGGCTAGCCGCTTGCCATTTTGAAGAACGTATGGCAGGGCCGAATACATTCCGCATTTATTTCGGCTCGTCGTTGAAACATCATAATATTTAAAAACGGCTAGCTACAATGTCGTTACATATTACGTTAAATTAAACAAGACCTTTTGACCCTTATTACGTATCTAATAGAGATGTTACTGTAAAACCTCGAACTTCGGTAAATCTTAAGATTTAAATGTAAATCTTAGGATTTACCGACATGAGTTGGTAAATGTAAGATTTCCTAATAATACGACGATTTTTTTGAACAGTTACCGTTAAACTGCCATTAAAATAAATACTACTTTAATAATTTCCATACCAAAAACACAATTTCTGGCCTGGTTTTGCGCTATAACGACACGGAACCCTTCGTGCGAAATTTCGTATCGCAAACCTTTTCGGACATTAACCATTAAGAATCTTATTTTTTACTGGAAAATCTTAGGATTTACTGCAGTTCGAGTTTTTAAAGTAACAGATATATATATTAGAGTGTATAAATTGATAAATAATATTATATTATCATAAACAACCATGTTGATTTCCTGGATTAAGCGCATGCTGTTAAGAACATATTAAAATATTCATAAAAATTTAAAACTCAATATTATATTTGAGTTAATGAAATAATTTATAATATAATACAGATACTTACAATATATTCTATCTTGTGACTCTCTTGAGCTTTTACTTTATTGCACATCTTCAATAGAAAATATTTAATTTAAATTTACTAGATAATAAAATATATTTTACATAAAATCCGTTGTGTTCAATTTTATAAGGATCTGTGTACCTAGTTTAGAGTCTGAACTTTTGAGCTTTAATATTAGTTTGCAACGTTATTAATATAAGCACAAAGTTCTTGACTAAGCAATTAGTAAAGTAATAACCATCTAATTAAATTACCTTGTATATAATCTACGAATATAATAGAGACCTAAACAACAACAACAACTTATACTACTAAGTACCTGCTACTTTTTCGTTTTTTAGATTTTTTTGTACTTTACAGTTTTATTTGTAAAAGCTATTCTTAAATTTTCTACTTTTAGGTAATACTATGAAATATAATAGAAAATATAGTTTTAGGATGTGTGGTAGCTGTGCAAAAAAGGAACTTAATTAAAAATTTGCAAAATAGACGATATAGGCAAATCAACGATTACCAAAAATCATTAAATCTTGGTCGTCATATCGTCCTGTAACTATGAAATACCTTACTGAAAAAAGTTCATTCCTTACTGAAAAGAATTCCAACCCACCCCAGGTATGAAAATTTTGTAAATCTACAAAAGTTATGGTAAAACGTACTACTTCAAAACATGGTATTTATATGAATACTGAATTGCCGTAACTTTTTTATATCCAGTGATCTAAAATGCTACAGTTTATTGCCCGAGATGTTTTACCCGATTTTCAGACAACTTAGTTGTTTTTTTTTTGTGATAATAGAAACCGTATTTTGTCCGGGGAAAAAACCATCGTATTGTTAATCCTTCAAGCCCTATAAGAGCACCGGTGATCACGACAACAATATAATACAATAGCATTTCGATCATTCCAATAGCATCCGTGATCGAAGGATTAAGGGGCTCAATAATATGTATTATTTTATTGAAATCATGTCAGTCGTTGAAGCTTACACGCACCACAAACGTTTCATACGCGTTAGTATAACAAACAGCCAACTTTTGCATTTATAGTAGGGGAGGGGAAGGTGCTAATTTTGTAGTCACTCGAGCGTCATGGAGACCTAGTAGGTTTTTTGCATTAGGTAAAACTGATAAAAAATAATAAGAGCGATTTTTATTTTAGCGGTGGGTTCAGAAACTGCGGCCATTTTAAAGTTTTCAAAAAGAAAGTATATTCAGAAAATTGCTTATTTCGGGCAGTTATTATTATATTTTAGACAACAAGGAGTAAATCATTTAGTTTAGTACAAAATAAAACATCTGCGAAGCTTAATTAGGAAAATATGAAGCTTTATATTTTTACATTTTAAAATGTCCCTACCGGCTTACCTAACCTTTGAATCGACAGTGCTTTTTATGAAAGCTTTTGTGGGGTATACTAAACATCTCCTATCTTAATCTGACAGATAGGATGACATTTCAATACTCAAAAAAAATTTTTTTTTAACCCACCACATAAGAAATCTGATTTCTATACCATGATAACTAGACACATGTCGGAAGCCTATACAAGCTTAATCTGACACGCTCGAGCTACTCCCGAAATCCCCTCTTCCCCTCCTCTACTATTATAACATAGCTAGTAATATAGATGATACGAGTACTTTTTCACGCCCTAAATATATTAAAAAAAAACTGTGAATGTTATAAGGGTTTACGACCGCAAAGGGAAATAGGTAACGCACAAAAGTCGCTTATCGAGCCCCGTCTTCATATAAAACGCATATAAGAGAGGTTTATGTATGTTACTCATAGGGAGAAAAAGTTATCTTACTATCCAACTAATTAAAAAGCTTAAAGTGAGTTTTGGCTATTTACGAATTAATTATTTCACCGTAGTCACTGAGGTAGTAAGTAGTACGTAGTACATACTATGTCAGTGACCGTAATATATATTATGTAGTAATCAGTACAGGTCCAATTTTGATTCAATGTGATTTTGGTGCGTGTAGTACATTATATAGATTTGTATAAATAGCTAACTTGCCTAACCCTGTATAAAATTTAACATACTTACTGCAAGATATTATAAATTTAAACACTTACGGATTTTGTCGCGGAGCACTTATATTAATCCCGACGTTTCGGCTACTTTGCAGCGGCCGTGGTCACGGGCGGACTCACGTCTTATAATATCATGAGTGATACTCGCGAAAACTTAAGAAGTCATTATACTTACTGCAATTTTTATTTAAAAAATGCGAGCTTTTTTTAAAAAAGGTTTAAAATGTACCTTCTCTTCTATACATGTAATAAAACTGTAGAAATGAGAATTATGTACATTAAAGATATTCAAAAAATAATAAGTGGGGGGTGTCACTACATCGCTATGGAAGCCAAAAATGTGGTTAGATTTTTGTCTGTCTGTCTGTCTGTCTGTCTGTCTGTCTGTCTGTCTGTCTGTCTGTATGTTTGTTCCAGCATCACACGAAAACCACTGATCCGATTTGAATGCGGTTTTCGCAGATATATTTGTCTTCTTCCAACTTAACATCTGGTGTATAAATTTTTTCCCCCCACCCCTCTAAGGGTACAAAAGAGGGGGTTAGATTTTGTATCAAACTTTTTTCTTTAACATGAAAACTACTGATCCGATTTGCGAACGGTTTTCGCAGATATATTTGTCTTCTTCAAACTCAAAATCTGATACAAAAAAAATCCCCCCCACCCGATGAGGGGGTCCGATTTTGTATCAAACTTTTTTCTTTAATGGACTTACTTCATATTATTTACTGTGTTTTTCAACTTAACATTTGGTGTATAACATTTTCCCCCCAACCCATCTTAGGGGACAAAAGAGAGGGTAAGATTTTGTATCAACTGATGAAGTAGAAATACTTTATATCGCAAAACAACGTTTGCCGGGACAGCTTGTGTAATATAAAACGAGTACATATTAAAATGTTTAAGTTATCTGTGGACACTAGTATTTTACCATTTACTTTATAGGTACTGTAAAATATTTTTTCATTAAAGAAACTTACCCTAAATGTCCGTCCGCTGGTTTTCCATAATTACATTAAATAATACTAAAACGGACGTCAGTCCCCGGCCGGCGGCGAGGAGAGACTGGAGTGGGCTCCAACACAAAATTCGCCTTTGTACAAGAACCAGCGCTGTTGACCTCCGACGGCCGACCTTTGACGAGCCGCCGCTAGGAGGGGGGAGCTCTTCCACGCTGGTTGTGCGTTATCAAACAGCTTTCGCTGCCAAACGAAGTCAAACCTCAATACGTTTTAATAGAGTCTGAAATGGAGTGGCAGCTCAATTTGCACTGAAATTTAAAGCCGTTGTTTAATTAAAAGTTCTATTACCTCACAGTAGGGGCGATTATCGCTTGGAGGGGCGGTTGAAATCTACAGGTCCTCGTTAAGTTTCCGCTGAAAGTGCAACGAGGCCCGACCGCTAGCGCGTCGCATCTGACTCGCCGCTACGCCGTAGACGCGCTACGGGCTACGTGTTGATTCCTTGTTTTGTTGATATTATTTTGCGCAGATGATATTATCATCTTGTAGAACAAGTTTTATTCAAATGTAATGTTGCTGAATATTCTAACGATTCCATATATTTAATTATATTACTGTAACCAAACCATAAATCAGTTTTATACAGTATTCGGTTACGTCGAGTGCTACGCACTTTGCACAGTTTTCAAAATACGCTTCACCATAATAATTATTATGATGAAATTTGATTCTTAGTTTCGTTATTACTATATTGCTAACATATAAATATTATTACAATTTACAAAAAGAACCCAAACCTTTTCATCTGACTCCATTTAATATTTCCCGAATAATGGAAAACTCAGATACGTCATCATCCATTTATTTCAGCGGAGAGGTCCTTAATTTCTATCTCCGTCTCTGTCGCACTCGCGGGGACGTGCAGCTGTCTCGCTCGGCCATCAGAAGTCGGCTTTTATGTCGGCGTACAATGATTTCTCCAGGGTTCGCTTAGGAGATTAAGGTTTTTTGTAATAAGCTTCATTTATGGCATCTTCCGTCACCCACTTAGTTGGGAATATTCAACCAGGATTTAAGGCTTTGTCATAACAATTAGTTCAGTGAATATTATTCAGGCGAAAGTGTATCTGTCTGTCTGCCTGTCTGTTTAACCTCTTTAGACTTTTCGCTTGAGCCATTTGGGACTATTTTAGATTAAAGATATGGAGTTACTTTAATAAGGTCCGTGAAAGGACTTTTTGATATCTTACTTCGCTGTCGCTGTAGAAACATTCGAATGCATGTTGATAAATACCCAAGTACATGGCATTTCGATCCTATTACTAAAAGTATAAGGTTCAAAGTGGTATATCGGATATGTAAGTGTCTGAACGCTGAGCCGCATATGGCACAAATCGTAGCATGCTACGATTTCGTAGCACCTTAGTATACCGTTACCGTTACGTGTTCAGACTTCCGATCTTTACCGCAAGCGACCGACAAAAATTCAAATAAAATGCCACTTTATGACCTAGCCTAGGGGTTTCATTTTGCTCTACGTCACTATAAAGCAGCGGCAGCATCGGTCGCTAGACCATTAATGATATGCGGAAATAAAATGACATTTTATTTTCTAAAGTAGCATTATGTTTGAATTTCTGTAAATAGCGGTGGCTTGCCTTTAGTTTAGCTACGAAGAAATAATAATTTCTTTATTATCTCTTTTCTATAGTATTTAGAAGTTGAATTATTAATTATTAATTGTAGTGTATCGTCTTTAGTTTACAATGTAAAATTATATATATATTAAGGCTGGATGTATATGAGGCAGTGGTTTGGGCGCAACACAGTGAGATCGCGATTCACGAGACATATATTATATACATTTGCTTGTCATTGCAAACCGTGCGTTCGGGGCGCGCATCAAAGACTTATATTTAAACTGAGGTTCAGATTAAATATAAGTCTTTGGCGTGCATATAAATCCAGCCCATTATTCTATGTATGGTTTAATACAATGTCTGTGTACACTTCTATGGGTCTAAACACACAAGGCTGAATTACGCCGGCCGCGGCGTAATTCAGCCTAGTGTGTTTAGACACTAAGGGTCTTATCACACTGGCGATTAGCGAGCGGTTTGAAAGCGATGCGATTACGCAGCGCGCACGCCGCGATTGCGCGACGTGCGCGCCGCGACAGCGCAGTGTCGTCGCGGCGTCGCGTGTACGCCATTCTATCTAGGGAATTCCCTAGACGAGTGTACAAAATGGCGTCCACGCCACGCCGCGACGACGCTGCGCTGTCGCGGCGCGCACGTCGCGCAATCGCGGCGTGCGCGCTGCGCAATCGCGTCGCTTTCAAACCGCTCGCCAATCGCCAGTGTGATAAGGCCGTAAGACATGGAATATATTACAAAATGTTAATGTCCGCCCGTCACGGTCAGTGCAGTGACAATAGGCGAGTACGTTGTAAACGTTCACATCACATCTTACAAAGTACAAGTATGCAATCCTGAAATTGCTCGTAACTATGAATTTATGATATGAAGGGAAGACGTTTCAGATAGAGTAATATAAAGATGGTTTAAAAATGTATTAAAATCTTATATAACGTTTATATAATAATAACTTTTTAAATAATATTAAACTTGTTGCGTAATAAACTTATTTAAAAATATATATTTTAACACACAACTTCAGTTATACAGGGTGTAACCAAAACGAAGTGATAATATTTTATGATGTGTGTGAAAGTAGTAGCGCTGAAAGAGTAACTTATTTTTTACGTTTGGTCGGTCCGTCGCACTGGATTATGAGAATAAAGGGGGAGTGCTCTCGTGTACTGAGCACACACTTGGGCACTACAAAACTACTCCTGCGTAATTGGCTTGGTTTCAATGAAACCGTCACCGAAACCGGTGTGGGGGTATTATTACTTTGTTTTGTTATACTACGTAGATATTTTGGTTGTTAGTGGCTAACTAATACCACAGTTGATGAATTTATTGTGTTTAATAGCTATTACATACAAGCGCTAACTAACTGTGGCTAGTCGGTGGCTAATGCACGGTTAGCCGGATATCTATTAATAGTCGTTACATGCAAGCGGCTAACTGCGGCTAGTCGGTGACTGATGCATGGTTAGCCGGATATCTATTAATGGTCGTTACATACAATGGGCTAACTGCGGCTAGTCGGTTGCTAATGCACGGTTAGCCGGATATCTATTAATAGTCGTTACATACAATCGGCTAACTGCGGCTAGTCGGTGGCTAATGCACGGTTAGCCGGATATCTATTAAAAGTCGTTACATGCAAGCGGCTAACTGCGGCTAGTCGGTGACTGATGCATGGTTAGCCGGATATCTATTAATGGTCGTTACATACAATCGGCTAACTGCGGCTAGTCGGTTGCTAATGCACGGTTAGCCGGATATCTATTAATAGTCGTTACATACTTACTTTTTGTCACACATCATATGCTTCACTTTTAAAGGATGTATTAAGCTGCCTTAATAGGCGGTGGTGGTGGCATTATTTGTATTGTTCACTCTCACACTCGCACTCGATGTGTCCTATGATTCATTTTACTCGGGCTTATAATTTAATTGTGTACTATCTATGTATTGCTTCTAAGGTGTTCAATAATTGCTTTGTCTTTATTGTAGTATTGTTTTGTATTTATATGCTTTTTCACTCCACATTGCTAAGAAATATTATAACTTTGAAAGAATATTATAATAAGATTAAATCTTTTAAGTGTTATTTATGCATTTATATAACTTTAATATTATTTCATTTACTAGAATATTTCTTATTTGCCTTTTTAATGAGTCGCCTGAAGATATTGCTCAATAGTCATAGACCTCTGTGGTACTATAATATTAAAGTTGATACATTATCTATTTATTTTGTTATCAATTGCTCAATACTAGAATGTAGCGACATTGCGTTCTGTTTAAGGAACTCTTTTGATTATTACGATTATATTGAAGGGATACTTAGTCATCATCAGAAACCCTACCCATTTCCTTGTTTAGACTATTATATTATTATACTACTATTGATTATGTATTACAAATGGATTCTAAAATAAATATCTATTATCAAAATGCGCGCGGATTGCGTTCCAAAACTGATTGTTTTAAAAGGAATGTTTACCTTAATTCATATGACATTATTTCTATAACTGAAACCTGGCTACTTGATGGTATACATGATCAAGAACTTTTCGACAGTAGATATGTTGTGTGGCGTCGCGATAGAGATTACTCCTTAACTAACCAAACATTAGGTGGCGGTGTACTTTTGGCAGTTCGAAGAGACTTTGCTGCCTCGGGTCGACCAGAATGGCACACAACGGCCGAAGACCTCTGGGTGACAATCTCTCCTACGAAAAGATCTATATCTAAGATTCATTTATGTACAATTTACTTATGCAAACAAAATGAGGGATTAAGTTCTAGTGAGCAACTAGATAGCTTCTCAAATAATTTATTCGACGTAGTTAACTCATGTCCTAATGATAATTTCATTGTGTTAGGTGATTTTAATCTCCCGGGTATTGAGTGGCATCCTCAGGGAACTCATTTCGCATCAAGTGGCTTATCACTCACCAGGAGCCATATTGATTTCATCGATACCCTTACTCAATGTAATCTTTCACAACGCTGTCAAATTCGCAATCACAATAATCGATTTTTGGACTTGGCTTTTTCGAATTGTGAACTTGCTATTTATGCTTGTGATGACCCATTAGTCCCAGAGGATATACCCCACCATCGATCGCTTTGTATTGACCTTGTACATAGCTCAGTTTCTGACTTGGATATAAAAAAGAGAGAAAAATACTTTTATAAAAGAGGTAACTTTGATGCAATAAACAATTCTTTAGATTCAATAAACTGGCATCAATACCTAAACAATAAACCTTTGAAAGACGCTGTTGAATACTTTTATAATAAACTATATGATCTTCGAAATTCTCACATACCGCATAAATTAACCACCCCAAGTAGTTATCCACCATGGTATAGCCCTGCTCTTAGAAAGCTCCTAAAAGAAAAATATAAGTACCAACGCAAATATAAGGTTTATGGCAATCACAGTGATTACCTCTCTTTTTCACAACTGAGAAAAAGAGCCAAATCCCTTGAGCGCTGGTGTTATGAGCAATATATTCAAGAAACTGAAAACTCTCTGGCTAGTAACCCCAAAGTTTTTTGGTCTTTCATCAAAAATAATAATTCAAGTTCCTCATCAACATTCCCCTCATCCATGAACTATGATGGTGAGTTAGCTAGTTCTGGTGAGGAGATTTGTGATCTTTTTGCTTCTTACTTCCAAGCTAATTTTCTTAGCTCCAATACTCCTAGTAGTCATTATCATACTGAAGCACTACCGAATCATAGTGAAATTGGAGAAATTGAAGTGAACCCTAAAAATTTACTGACACATCTAAAATCTGTCAATTTGAATAAGGGCGCCGGGCCTGATGACATTCCTCCTTTGTTTATAGTCAAGTGTGCTCCGAGCCTGGTTACTCCCTTATCAATATTATTTTCGCGTTCCCTAAATGAAGGTTGTGTCCCAAATATCTGGAAGTCTGCATTTATCACGCCTGTGTATAAAGCTGGCGACAAAGCCTGTATAAAAAACTATAGACCAATATCTAAGCTGTGTATTTTTGCAAAAGTGTTCGAACGCATTGTGTATAATGCGATTTATCCAGCGCTTAGATATTGGTTTATCACGGAGCAACATGGCTTCCTAAAGTCTCGGTCCACAACATCTAATCTAATCCTTGCGTATGATTATATTAGCTCCAATATGGATTCTGGTGGTCAAGTAGATGTAATATTTACTGATTTCTCCAAGGCCTTTGATCGTATTGATCACGCCATTCTTCTACAAAAGCTTCTTGATGCGGGAATCCACGGAAACCTATACCGATGGTTTACATCGTACATAAGCAATAGGTCTCAAGCTGTTACAATCAATGGCTACATGTCAAGGTGGACATTAGTACCCTCTGGAGTCCTGCAAGGTTCACTTCTGGGACCTTTGTTATTCGCAATATTTCTTAATGATGTCAACACTTGTTTTCACTATTCGAAGTTTCTGTTATATGCGGATGACAAAAAAATTATGAAAAATGTCAGCTCCCTTCTTGACTGTCATCTTTTACAAGAAGACTTGGATAGGTTCAGTGATTATTGCTTCAGGAACAATCTGGACCTCAATGTATCAAAATGTTATGCTGTGACATTTACTCGTAAGTTAAACTTAATAAGTTATAGATACAAGCTCAAAAACAAGGAAATAACCCCTAAAAATTCTATGAGGGACCTCGGAATTATAGTAGACTCTAAATTATTATTTGATGACCACGTAAATTATATAGTAAATAAAGCATCTAAAGCACTCGGATTTGTTATCAGATCTAGTAGTCATTTTAAGTCTATTAAAGCCATCAAAATTTTATATTGTTCATATGTACGAAGTATCCTGGAGTACGGTTCCGAGGTGTGGAATCCTTCTTATGATATCTATAAAAATAGAATTGAATCCATCCAGAAACGCTTTCTAAGATTTCTTCAGTTTAAGTGTCACCTTAACCTTCCTAACTATGAGGCAAGGTGTAATAAATTTCACTTCCTTCCCTTATGTCTTCGCAGAGACATTTCAGATTTAGTATATTTTTGTAGAATCATCAACAATGCCATTGATGCCCCTGATTTATTATCAAAAGTTAATTTGAATGTCCCTAGCAGGTACTTTCGTAATTACGTACCGTTTCAGGTTCCACCTTTTTAAAACATTCTACCGCCGTAATTCTTTTGTTTGTAGAGCTAGTGCACTTTTTAATAGTTTCTACTCAGGTAGAAATATCGAAGACATTTTTAAACTAAAAACATCCGAGATTTGTAGGCTCTTATCAGATGAGTTTTTTAAATACAAAGAACGATAGTGTTGTTGCATATTTTATGATATTGAGTGCTTTGAAATGTACCAACTTAGTGCGTTTTGTGAGTGATGATGTGTAGTACGTATTTAAATTTAAATTAAGTTATATTGTTTGTTGTTAATTATTGTTGTTGTTCCTTATTATGCTTATTTATACGATCAAGTCACTAGACTTGCAACTGTGCATTATTATTGCTTTACTTTACTTTTATTTGTGAAAACTTTATAATTGGCTCTGTGTTTTATATTTGTATCATTACTGAAAATTGTTTGCAAGCTGTTAGTTTTCTGAATAAAATAAAATAAAAAATAAAAAAATACAATCGGCTAACTGCGGCTAGTCGGTGGCTAATGCACGGTTAGCCGGATATCTATTAAAAGTCGTTACATGCAAGCGGCTAACTGCGGCTAGTCGGTGACTGATGCATGGTTAGCCGGATATCTATTAATGGTCGTTACATACAATCGGCTAACTGCGGCTAGTCGGTTGCTAATGCACGGTTAGCCGGATATCTATTAATAGTCGTTACATACAATCGGCTAACTGCGGCTAGTCGGTGGCTAATGCACAGTGAGCTAGATGGGTGTAATTTGTGTGGGTGACGTCACGGCTTACCGAGAGCGGCGGACGCTGTTCCACGCCGCTCACAGCCTCGCCCGACGGAGTGGCTGGTGCTACATTTTACTTTTTTTATTTGAAAATAATGCAGCAGGCAGAAGCTACGAGACAGACAATTGTTCTTATTTGTTTATGAACTTGTGATTTATCATGGAGACGGTTTGAGGGGCAAAAACATAGTGTTGAAGTGAGCAAGGCCATCGCGGCATTGCGAGGGTGATCGCTTGCCCAACTTTTTTGAATTCCGAGTGAAGTTTTGTGTCATGTATTTAATTATCTTCGTAATTATTTACTTACATACATTAACTCTTTTACTTGACCAAACTTCAAAGATGTAAGCTACGGGATATTGCTATACTGTGGCTACGGTCTACACTAGTACGATATATGGCTACTATTATCTATGCATGTTTTGTTATTTGGCCCTGCCGTATTACCATTGAAATCCAATGAACCTTGCATCCAGCTTGCGCGAGTGATCAAACGCTATTGATAACGATATCTGTTAGTTCGGATACTCAAAGAACTTAACGAATCGATAAACAGACAATTAACAGTTTGTTATAGCAGAAAAAAAAACATTTTTCAAGACGGTCAGCTCCATACATTTCTTAATCAATTTTCCGGACCCTAAGGGCCGGTTTAAGAGGTAGAAAGAGAGGGCGCGGTCAGCCGCTAGTGCGAGAGGGACAACACATTTTATCACAGATTAAAGAGAAATTTGATATAGATCTTTAGACAGATTAGGAACATCTAAAAACACTTCGCAAGTCCAATAAAGATATAATTCTTGTAGGTCAGTTGTGGAGAGCTTATATTTTCTTTTGTCATAGACACTCATCAGAGAAAAAGTTTTGGATTATTATCCAAAACATATTATTGTATGGCTTTAATAGTGGCAATTTCTGCTTCGACAAGTGGCTAACAGGTGGATTTAAAACCTTGTTGGCTCCGTGTTTAACGTACCTACAAAATGAAATACGTAAGAAATCTTTGCGATTCTTGGAAAAATCAAGTTAATTCTAGATTTTCGCTTTGTTTAAGTATTTTAAGACCCTGTTTCTCATGACGCAACTTTTAAATTTCACTCTCAACGCGTTTAAAGAAGTTTCACTTCAAAAATCTATGCCCTATATTCCAGTTATTGCGACATTTGTAAAAGTCAGGACTGTAAAGGCCGCCTCTTACCCCCGCCCCGCTCGCCCCGCGGTAATGGACGGCAATTTCAACTGCTCTCCACCGAACAGATTGAAGGCCATGAAACATTTGATAACGGGACAAGGGTACTTAGGCAAATTGCAATAGGCAATTTCGTTAGCGTATAGTTTGTATCAAAAACCCGCACATTTTTGATACGAACTACGCTAACGAAATTTGACGTTAATATTTGGCGTTTAATAATAATTATTCGTGGGAATTCGCATTGCGATGTCATTTTTATTATGAGTTTTGTCGCAGATATTTGCGATGCAGATTTATATGAGGGAGCCCTAAACTATGTAACAGTAAATCCACTAATATCTCCGATAGTCGCAGCGCGTCACAACATCAGCACCAAGATCGATGTAGGCGGCGTTGGTGAGGGAATTGCCCTCATCGCGCCGGTGTCACGTCCGACTCCCTACAACTTTTGCACGGACTTACAAAATCCCGATATCCGCTACTATAGCTACACATTTGTTGCTACTTCTAGCAACTACGCGCAGTAAGTGTAACCAAAATTAAATCAATGTTTAATGGAGCTCTATACAACATATAAATAATTATTTAAAATATTAAAAATACACTTTTTTTTATTATTTTTTTATTTTCCAAATTTTAACAAATTATTGTCATTGGCTCTTAATACGTATGCAAGGTTTCGAATTAATTAAGCTACCGGAGATAGGTAAAAATCGTGCCGAAAGAATCCGTGACATATAGTATACATAAATCCCAAGCTAGTAAAAGCGTGTTCAAAATGCTTCTAATCTCCCCTGGATTAAGCATTGCGGTCTCGCTTCGATCAGAGCGCTAGCGCGCGGCGTTAGAAGAATCGTTCAAGTGGTTTTTCAATACGTCACACGCAATTTCTACAAAGAATTATTTAAAAAGTCGGCCTAATGCGAGTCGGACACGCGCACGAATAGTTCCGTACCAATACAGAGCAAAAATTGTGTTTTTTGTACGGGAGACCCCCTTAATTTTAATTTTATTTTAATATTATTATTAAATATTAAAGTAAACATATAACAAAAGAATATGTGAAAAATTCAAGTGCCTACTTCTTGCCATTATTGATATAGAGGAAAAAGGCCGAAAAAAACACGTTTGTTGTATGGGAGCCTAACTTAAATATTAATTTTATTTTATTTTCAGTATTTGTTATTATAGCGGCAACAGATATACACAATTGTGAAAATTTCAGAAGTCTAGCTATAGCGGTTCTTGAGATACAGCCTGGAGACAGACAGGCGGACAGACAACGAAGCCTTAGTAATACCCTTTTTACCCTTTGGGTACGGAACCCTAAAAATGTAAATTCGAAGTACTTTATAACTTCGCTGCACGGCCATTCCTCGGGGTTCGCGCGTGGCGTAGCACTTCGTAGCTACACCCGCTACGAAGTGCTACGCCACGCTACGACGCTACGAGAGAGTGTACGCCGCCTACCGCCGTCTATAGGGGGCGTAGCAGCGCAGACTCGTAGAAGCTACAAAATCATAGAGGCCATACCAGTACTGACTGGTAACGTACGGTCTCTATGATTTTTACGGTTAAAAATTAATTTTTTTTAATATTAATGATATCGAATGTACTGTGGCTGTTTGGTGGAAATGAGTGTTTCACAGCTATAATTATAATTGTCTTGCACTTATTCCACTGAAAATCTTGAAAATTTGAAATCCTATTTTACAACATAAAAAGTTCATTTTAGAAGGAACTCCTATTTTATAAGTAAGCAATAAGTTCACTTTCAGAAGACGTAAAAAACTTTCGCAGCGCTTGATATTGGTGCACATAAAAACATAATGTACCGTAACTTTAGAAGTACCTCCACATACTTTGCAGAAACATCCCGCCAGACAGACTCGGCCAGGATATTTCTCAATATAATATTATTGTGCTCACACAATAGTAATGTAATATATATTAATAAACTGCGAACAAAGCCGTCGTTGAGCGCATAATTTACTTTCCGACCCTGTTAGCCGAACGTTTCAACCCTAGCGCCTAAATCATCAAGCGATATCCAACTCTATTCCCTGCTAGTAGAGTTCAAAACGTAGTATTCGCTTTTGAGAACTTAATTGTGAAAGAACAAAAAAGGCCAATGTAAAATATAATGAGTCGTATTTTTGGCGAATAGAGTCCATATTTGCATGCTAAGTGCGTGGACGTACTTGTGGGTGTAGGGTGACTGTGCGTGCGGTTTGGGAACGGGACGCTAGCTAGAGTTTTATTTTTAGAACTTAATCCCAAAAAGTTGGTTCTTTTAGCGGTTTGCTGACCTGTGGTGAAGAATATCATCATACTATAAGTTATACGAAATACACGCAAATAAAATGTCACATCTATCAAACTACTTCATGACATACCATGATTACAAAGAAATCACAAGTGCGATAGGGCTCACAAGTGCTTTGCTCAGTCATTTAATGCGAAATCTCTGTATTTTTCATTGCGTGATACCATCGGTAATCGGTATAGCTGTGTGTAGTGGTATTTATTTGTCATTTAAGTCACGTAAAACTAGGTATTCTATTCTACATGTCTTGTGCTGCCGATCCGTCTGTCCCGTATGCTCTGTGCTGCCGAGCCGTTCTGTCCTGTGCTTTTCTCCGTCGTCAATTCTGTCCTGTATATCCCATGCTTTTAGGCCTCTCAGTTCTCTTGTTTCCCCGGGTCCTTCTCTCCTGTCCTGTCTTTTATAATATCTCATGCTGCTAAGCATCTCTGTCGTGTATTAGTTCTTCTGTACTGTCCAGTGTCCCGTGATGTCATGCCGTGTGGTTACCGTGGCGCTATCGGCACGCGGGCCGCGTCGGTATTCAATAAGCGCGTATTGACATACCGAACTACCCTCGCCTCTCGCATTCTCCGTCATATTCTGTGCTACTGGGTTCCGTATGGCTCAATTTGTGTTCCGTATAGAAAAATATAATGATTATGAGGGTAAACTGTATAAGAAAGCTAGACAAATTAGGAAGAGTCTTAGTAAAAAAATCTGACAATGTGCCCTATGATGTACTATCAGAGAAGTTGATTCCTAGGCGGATGGGGGACCTACGTAGTTTGGTCGCGTTACGTCAAACACAGCAATAACAGATCACAATTAACATTATATCAAAACATTATCCGATCGAATGACGTTGGTCTGTCAACTGCCTAGGAATCCATTTCCTCGATGGTACATTGCCTACAATGTGCTATAGAATTATAGAATATTATTGTATGTCTATAATAAACTGGTTTCTTAGCAGACAGAAGCATAAAGGTCGTAGTTGACGGCGAATGCTCGGAGACTCACTCTGTTGATGCTGGTGTCCCTCAGGGCTGTGTGTTATCGCCTACTCTATTCTTACTGCATATCAATGACATGTTGCAGACCAGCGGCGTTCATTGCCATGCATATGACAGTACAGGTGATGCTGTATATACCGGCTACCCCAATATTTCTCGGCAAAATGTCACTGAGAGTCGAAACGAACTTGTGTCTAAGGTGGAGAATTCATTGGAGAAGGTCTCTGAATGGGGTAGACGTAACTTGGTCCAATTCAACCCTGCCAAGACACAAGTCTGCGCGTTCACCACTAAAAAGTCACCAATGGTCGTATATCCTCGCTTCGAGGGCACATCTTTAACCATCTCCCCTAGCATTGAGATACTTGGCGTCAACATATCGAGCGAAGTCTAGTTCCGATACCATCTAGAGGGTAAGGCCAAATTAGCCTCGAAGAAGCTTGGTGTTCTTAACAGAGCGAGACAGTACTTCAGTCCGGACCAACGCCTACAACTCTACAAGGTGCAGGTTCGGCCTCATATGGAATATTGTTCTCATCTCTGGGCAGGGGCGCCAAAATACCAACTGCTCCCTCTGGATCGTATCCAACGAAGGGCCGCTCGAATTGTTGTCTGCCATAGTGTTTCAAACAGCTTGGACCCCCTGGAATTACGCCGAGATGTAGCTTCACTCTGCATCCTCTATCGGTTGTATCACGGGGAGTGTTCTGAGAAATTGTTCGGAATCATACCACCTGCAACTTTTCGCCATCGACCCACGCGAAAAACATACCATCCTCATCACCTTGATGAGTGGCAGTCTTCCACAGTGCGTTTTTCGCGTAACTTTCTGCCGCGCACTGTAAAACTCTGGAACGAACTGTCACCAGCAGTTTTTCCGGACCTATACGACCTGCAAACCTTCAAGAAAAGAGCGTATTCCCTCTTAAAAGGCCGGCAACGCACCTGCAGCTCTTCTGATGTTGCGAGTGTCCATGGGCGACGGTAGTTGCTTACCATCAGGTGACCCGTTTGCTCGTTTGCCCCCTTATTCAATAAAAAAAAAAAAAAGAATTTGGATTTCAAAAACTTAATACCAAATGAACGTGAGAAGACTCAAGAATCGAGATTATAACCACTACAATCGGTGTAAAATGCTACACTCTTGTTTATTTACATTGATACAGTAGCCAGCACCAGTATCATTCTCGTTATAGTCTAGACGTCACGTGGTAGAGTGTCAAGCCAAGTTCCAGCATAACAAAATGGCGAGCATGCACCGTGTGTAATATTACACGAACCATTTGCAGCTACTTTTGACCCCCTCATAATTCATAAACTATTTCACATAAACGTTTCAAATTTATCTCATATAATGAGACTTGCAAGATAAATACATGCTCTAAATTTCATAAGCGACCTCCGTGGCGCAGTGGTGAGCGCGTTGGTAGCTCAAGCCGGGAGGTCGCGGGTTCGAGTCCCGCCGACGGAACAAAAAGTTTATAAAGTTCCTGGGTCATGGATGTGTATTAAATGTGTGTATCATATAATAAAAATCTTAAATATATGTATAGTATAAAAGTATTAAATATATTTCCGTTGTCTGGTACCTGTAACACAAGTCCTTCAGGTACTTACCACGGGGCCAGACTGACGTGGTGTGAAGTGTCCATAGATATTATTATATTATTCATAAGCACAGCTTGAACGGTTGTCGAGATATTAACGTCCGAAAATCTAAATTTTTATCACTGACTGACTGACCTATAGATCAAAATTCTAACCCACTTCCAGATGACCTAGAAGGCTGAAATTTGGAATCCAGCTCGGTAATTATTTGTAACCGTAGGGAAAAATCTGAAAACAAAAAAAAAATGGTCAAGTGCGAGTCGTACAGAGCGAAAATTGTTTTTTTTTGTATAGAGACCCCCCTTAAATTTTTATTTTACTTTTATCATTTATTATGAAAGAAGAAATATAATTAAAGATTTTGTGAACATTTCAAGTTCCTATCGGCTGCCATTATTGATATAGAGCAAAAAAGGCCAAAAAATCACGTTTGTTGTGTGGGAGCTCCCCGTAAACATTTATTTGTGAATTGAAAAAAACTTGAAATGAATAGAAGGTGACTTTATGAAGTGTGTTTGTCTGTCTGTGACGTCTTCACGCCCAAACTGCTTGTACCGATTGTTCTTAAATTTGGTAAGAAGATATAGTTTGAGTCCCGAGAATAGACATAGAATTATTTCAATATGTCTGTCCGTCCATCCGTTTGTCTGCCTGTTAGACACCTATAATAATAGCTACTTAACTTCCACACAGTAAGTTGTACACTATAGTTAATGGTTGAAAGTACACTTGTGTTATACCATATTATTCAAATGCCTTCTGATGGTAGCTGAATTTTCCATTCGCTTGGATTTTCTTTGTTTTATTCGTCTGATACTCAAGTCTCAACAAGGCTTAGGGGCTGTTTCTCCACTTCCTGATAAGTTTCAGATAGGCTATCCACAACTGATCAGATAGATGATGTATCTGCCAGATAAGTGACGGATAGCATAGCCGACACTTGTCGGGAAGTGGTGAAACAACACCTTAAGGTTGCGAATTGCGATTGAATATAGACGAATATTATGGATGTTTGAACTGGGAAGATGAAGGTGTCTACCCTTGCTCGGAAAGTTTTCTTTACAAAAAGTAGTGATATCCCACCAAAAACATAAATGTAAAAATGCTGAGCCAAGTTCCATACAAACATTATATTACTTATCTATGGACTTCGCCGTAAAAAGGATGGAGATCTAAATGAGTGCCAAGTTCCATGGAAAATCGAATTATGTACGTATAGGAACCAAATAACATTATGAACAAATATTAGAGTCTATTTCTTTGCTTTATTGAATATCTATAACAATTGATGTTATTTAAATAATGTGAGATCTTAAACTAGATTAGATTTTACTTGGCTAGTTTTCATCAGAATTAAAATGTTGCGTAACTTTATGAAAAATGGCTGACGTAATGAAAACTGGCCAAGTTAGATCTAATCTATTCTGGAATACTGTATTACTGTAAGCATGTCCAACATTTAGCAGCTGCATACAATATGTAACAGAACTAAACTTGATAATAGTTCTAGAGTTTTATCATATCTTGTCAGGACGAGCAAAGTGAGCGCTATGTATCCCACAACCTGAGCACTTTTGTGGTACACTTTACGGAAAAACTATCACGCCTATTAATTTATGCTTTAACATAGTAATTTTTATTTATATGTAGATGTGTTATCATCGGTGAGTCAAGGTTTGGTTACTATTAAAATTTGAAAATAAGCTCGGCTTTTAGCTAGTTATAATCTAGTTCAGTGTCCAGTATGTAGCATTATGGATATAAATCAGAACTTTAACCGACTTATCCAACAGGATGCGGTTTAAATTTTTTAATGTAAAATATTAATAGTAATTTTATGGGTACGGGATGTTAACGTCATACAAATTAATTGAAAAACATGGAGTAAGGGGTTTCGTAGGACAGGTATTTGCCCTTAGGGCGCAGGGCAACGAAAATAGCTCGGGGTAAGGGCAGGAATTCCAACCATTCGGGTACTTAAACATTTGTTCAAAGTTGAAGTTTCAGATGTTTCAGTTTTGCGCAAAGTTTCTTACTTCAGCTGTAAAGTGTATCTTGTTTACAAAGTTTTAACACGAAATATTATGTAGTAGAATGTAGATAGACGCTTAGGAAATTAAAATACATTAAAACATCCATATCGAGTATAGTCTAATATTATATACTCCTTCTCTCTTTAATGTTGGTTAAAAATATAATAATAAGCTGCTACTGTACATTTTAATGTATAGATCTTATTTCGCTTATAGAGGCCAAAGTTTATCACCTACTATGATGATGATAATGAATAATATTTAATTTTAAAAGAAGGAGAAGTCTGTGAGCACATCGAGCACATCTCGGCCGGGGGGTGAGGCGGGGGTAGGCGGGGGGTAGCCGGGAGGTGGCGGGGGGTGACCCTCAGATGAGCGCGATAATTGACTTACTGGACGGGGGAGAGAGCAGCGAGCAGAGAGGACAAGAACAGTTAATATCACATCAAATATTATTCGATAATTTTTAAGTGAAAGACAAAACGTGCAAGAAAACTATCAAATACGCGATTTTATTGCTAATAGCCAATAGGTGTTGCAAATTACAGACAGCCTTAAAATATATTTATTTTATACTGGAAAATTAGAATATTTTTACATATCATATGGCTCCTTCGTGTTGGCCCATTCCATGATTAATTTGTATTGAATGAGCGATTGAATGAGCGATGAATCTGTAGAAAGGTGGTTGTCCGTGTTCGACGTCGCCGCAGCGGTGGTTCCACCGTGGTTCAACATGAAGATGACATTTGGTAACTTAAAACCTTATTATAATCCTTAACAAAACTCATAAAGTTATAACACTTTATCACACTTAAATATGTAGTTATTGTACCATCAAGGAAATTGATTCATAGGTAGTTAACGGACCTACGTCATTCAGTCGGATCATGTCACTTCAATGAATTGTGATCTGTCGACTGGGTTTGATGTAACGCGACCTAACCTAGGTCCCCGTCTGCCTAGGCATCAACTTCTCTGATAGTACGTGACGTTTCTGCCCGCTGCTCTATGTGTAAAAAGATCGGGGTTAGAGGGTATGGAATATAGATAATAGAAATGCCTCCAACAGCCTCGGCTCACACCGCGCACCGCGCAGCCCACTCAATTAGTGATCAAACACTCAATTAATATTTAACGAGAAGAAAATAGTGGACGGTAATAGTGGTAGAATCTACGAATAACAAAACTACAGGAAATGTAACTCCCATACTTCAACCGTTTTAAATTTGGCTCCTTTTCGAACACTAAAATATGACAATTCAGATTCTCGCCAAGGTCGTTTCCCAGGTAACGTATCATAATATTGCGCGCTGGACGACAGCCTGCGCGGTTATTGTCACTGTCACAGATATGAAACAAAGCCGTGGACAATAATAGTCAAAAGCGGATGGCATTATGCAGCATACACTAAACATAATATTATCTACTATCACGAAGAAAGGAGTACATAATTATTATTTTAAAATCAAATATTTTCATCTGATCCTTAAGTCATCGATAATAATAATATATAATAATTTTGAACAAACCTTGTACGACTCGGACGAATTTAAAACTATCCAGAGCACCGAGACAAGACGTTTTCAGATTATAAAAATCTATGTGCTAAATTATTACAGAATTGAAATAAAAAACTTACGGTGCAAATGCAGATTTTCGTAATCTCTTTAATTTTCGGTCATTACTCATACAAAATATATCATGACTATTAAAGTGTATGCTACATTAACGAGTAATCTGGCTCGGCATCCAATTCGGTTCGTTTCTTACTAAACGAAGTACGAACGGCATTATAAAAATAAGATACTCCATACTGATGTCAGTGAGACCCTCGTTTATGAATTATGATTAAATTGTTACATCTTGCATAACACTGTCCATGCCATTTTGTAATTATATTATTTTTTGATTATTGTATTTTTACAATAACATGTAAACTTAATAAGACAAACACAAAGAGACCAGCTTAATTTTACGCAAATACCCTGGCATCCAACTTAAATAAACCATCTTTTTGGGCATGTTTTTGAGTCGGAAAAAATACAAGAACTTTACCTAAAGGCTAAGCATAATTTAAAAAAATTCACTTACTGATGAAACTTGAAAGGTTATTCCTGTATTAAAAGTCGTATCTGTATGACTTCTACGTCATTTCACAGGGCATTTAGGCATTTTAACAACAAAAATTTTGTAAAAAGTAAGTAAACAAATTGTAAAATGAGTTTGACAATAATTATCATGTCAACCTGGTTGAATGTCACTCGTGTATATATACACGAAAAATGTGTACCGAACACATGCATAAAGTATACATGTATTCGGGTCACATTTTGTAGCCTTTTGGTACACTTTTTTTGACGGAGTTACTCTTCCTGTAGTTTAAAGTTCACAGGGTAGAATTAAATATGTTACATAAAGAAATTAAAAAATAACGCCTCCGTGGTCTAGTGGTATAGAGCGCGGCTCTTGACTCGGAGATCGTGAGTTCGATTCTTGCGTTGGAAAAATGTTATTTCCAAGTTTGGTTAGGACAATGCAGGCTGATCACCTGATTGTCTGACAAGTAAGATGGCATGTAAAAAGTCGGTCCTGTGCCTGATCTCTCGCCAGTCGTGTCGGTTGTCCGTCCCACTGGGTTATGAGGGTAAAGAAATAGAGAGTGCTCTTGTGTACTGCGCACACACTTGGTCACTATAAAATTACTCCTGCGTAGCTGGCCTGCACCGTCACCGAAACCGGTGTGGGGAGTATTATTATTTATAAAGGAAAGCAATTAAAACAAATAAACAGAAAGTCTAACTTTATGAAAGGTTGTACTTTCGTAAAGTAGATAAACTTAATATTTTAACACTGAGCGGGCTAATGCCGATGAACTATTACGAAGAACACCCTGGAATCTCGATCATGTCAGCTTTCAAACTAAAAATATCTAGAAAAAAATTAACCGATGGGATGCTACGATGCCGCGGACAGACACACACACAGAAAGACAGACACATCAAACTCATAATACCCCTCTACTTTTGTTATTAGGGTTAAAAATGAATAATTGCATTTGGCGCATGTGAGCCCAGCCGTAAGCTCAACAGGCGGACGCTGACGTCACGGTAAGGCTTTGAAAGTAGAAATTCCGTTCCGCGCCGCGCCGCGTTCCGGACCGTTAATATCGTCTCATCCGTCTACCCGCACCTACTACTAATAGATGATTAATGCTGCGCCGCGTCATCTCCCGCCAACGAGCTTGTTCAATTTTTAAATTACGAATGTGCCAGATCGAATTGTTTTTTTTTTCTTTTCTCGCCACTGTGCTGCTCATCAGAATCGCACAGACATTTTTAAGTGAATTCATGTGTCAGATCAAACAGTTTTCGGCCATTCTCAGGTTTGGCATTATTTGCCTAATTACCGTTACCATTTTTTTTCTTCGTTGATTTGACTTAAACTCATTAAAATATGAAAGTAATGAAAGATACCAATACAATAATAAATTTGGCGTAGTACAGTTCATTATAGTTTTTTAGATAATAAGACTTAAAAATTTTATTGGTACGGTAATTAGACTAATGTAAAATTTTATGAAACGGTAATTAGAAAGCATTATAATTCTACCTAAAACATCATACAAAAACACTGATTAATAAGTTGCACATGTATAATTATTGTCACAAAAGGGGTAGAATTAACGATGGGAATACAACCATAACCTGCCAATAGTAAAAAATAGACACTTTCAAATAAAATCTGAAAAATGAGAAAATAACAACAAACATTGTTTTAATCGGTAGATATTTATTAAGATCCAGGTACGATGAACCTAAAATAATTATATTCTAAATCTTTTTGGCCAGAATAGCAACTGAAATGTAGCTTACAGCTTTTACAGCTCGAAATTTACTTATTTTTGTTTTCTCGTAATTTTACAAGTTCATCTATATTTATGAACACTTATTTCTCAATTTTTTTCTTTTCTTTTTGTCTTTTGTAATAAGCTCTAAAGTTTCACTCATTTCTTTTTTGAGTTTTCTTCCGCCGTTTTGTTGGAATTTCGCTGATAAGCAGCATTTTCTTTTATTAAGTATACCTTTCCTTCACTTTTTCCTTTGATTTCTGATATAAAACTGGGTAATTTCAAATTTTTACTAGACGTTTCCAAGGAACAAGCCTTCTTTTCTCCAATATCTTCTCTGGTCATTACCATCCAAAAAAAAATATATAATTTTATGAATACTCAGCATATAGATATCTAAATATTTTATATATCACAAAGGGACTAACTGGTATAGTGATGTATCAACGCACAGCCTAAACCACTGGACCGATCAGGCTAAAATTTGGCATGCAGGTAGATGTTATGACGTAGGCATCCACTAAGAAATTTTTTTTATCAATTCTACCCCCAAAGGGCTATGAAACTTTGTCAATTTTAAACTAATCGGGCTAATACTTTCCATGCATAAAGCTACTGTAACGTAGGCATCCCCTAAGAAAGGGTTTTGATAAATTCTACCTCTAAGGGGATAAAATAGGGGATGAAAGATTGTATATAATAATACTTTTTAACGTTGGCAAAGCGCGAGCAAAAGCTAGTATCATTAAAGACTCATTCATGATAATAATAATCTATGAAAACCGCGAGAAAACTTCAGTTGATAAAATAGTACGTATCAGTTTTTCATACAACGGTAATTATGAATATATGGTAATTAGTATATACGGTAATTTAAAAAAGTTAGATTTTCTTGAAAATTTTGAAAACCGACACAGTTTGCAAAAACTAGCTTACAGCAAGATTTACATGATCAACGTACAATCTAATTTAAAAATCAAGTAGCAAAATAAAATAATGGTAATTAGAAAAGTTCGAAACCAAAGCTATGGTAGTTAGATACTCACGTGCTCCATCGGCGGCACACTAACATTAACGACGTGAGACCGCTAAAGGGCCGTGGCACACGCTAGGGAGAAGTGACTCGTGCACTTGTAATGTGCCAAATCCTGTTATTTTTGGGTGGGTACCCGAAAATAGAATGCGTTACGGTAATTAGAACTTTTGATAGGACAAGCGATTATTTCATGATAACTATTTACAGGCTGGGCCTATTGAGTCGATATTTTCCAATGCGATAACCAATGTTAATGAGCATTTAAAAAGATGAATAGATCAAAGTAAATACTTACGTTATAAAAATTACAAGCAATTTTCGAAATCAAGTTGGCGTGGGGACACGTTACGGTAATCAGAAAAACACGGTTTTTGAACACGACTTAAATTAATTTAGTCTGAATTACTTAAATTAGAAGCCTGTGTTTAAGTTTGTAGCTAGTTACGGATGCTATCTACCGTTTAAAAATATTGCATACTTGAATAAGATTACAGATACAGATTAAGATAAGATTACAGAGTATACAAGCCCGGGACACTTAAATTTTGCTCTCCGGAGAATGGCCGTTTTATTACAATTTTGAGAATCCTTAAACTAGTCTCGTCTCCTCCCGCCACCGTGCTTTCAATTCACCAGATCGGTCTGAAATTTTCCCGGGTGTGTAAACGAATCCAGACGACCTACGATCATATGAGGCCGATTAAGTTAGCAGGTAAAAATACCTAGTCAAAAATATATAAAAGGAAAGTAGGATTAACAAATACTTAGTACAATGTGGCACCACGCCTAAATTTATCAGCAGTAATCAATAATTATCAGCGCTATCGCATCGCTTCTGATAGTGTTGTATCAATGGTTGTATCGAGGTTTTAGTGTGTTTACCGGGCTCGCCGCTCGCGTGAAAAACTGTGTATTGTTATAGTTTCTGTTTTGATTAATGGTTATAGTTGTATGAATGACTTTTAGTGTAGAGTCAAGTGGTAGTGTTCATTTTCCTCTTTTTTAAACATTCGAAAGGATTGTACGGTATTTGCTGAATACGACGACGTTCGACTTTCTAAGTCTTCTAGAAATCTAGAAGACTTAGAAAGTCGAACGTTGAATAGCACTCATTTCCAAAATTTTCTTATGCCGGTTACTTGTAAAAAGCCGGTAGGTAATAATAATAAGTAATAATATCTATGGACGCTTCACACCACGTCAATCTGGCCCCGTGCTAAGTACCTGAAGGACTTGTGTTACGGGTACCAGACAACGGAAATATATTTAATACTTTTATATAGAGATGTGCCGATCATGACTTTGGCCGACTAGCCGACTAGTCGGCTGCAAAGAAGCCGACTTATCGGCCGACTAGTCGGCAAGCCCATCATGGTTTCAGAAGTTTCCGTAACGCTTTTTTACTGCTGTTTCGCGGGTAAGTCGCACACGCCGTCTGCAAACGGGTTTAATTCGAGTATGTTACTTTATTTTGTTTGAACTATGACACAGTTGATGGTTTCCATTAAATATTTCATGTGCTTACATGAAATCTCGATTTAATAATGCATGTAACAAAACTAAGTGATAATACTTTAGGGTGTCTACGTTATCCTTGTAAGGAGTTCACTGTGAAAGTAGCAGCGCTGAAAGACCATTTTTTCCCATTTGGTATGGGCAAGCGCCCCAGCGTCACGAGTTTCCGCATACAAAAGTGAAAAAATGTTGGTCTTTTAGCGCTGCTACTTTCACATTGAATTACTCTCTACAAGTAACACATACACACCCTAAATTATTATCACTTAGTTTTGTTACACCTTGTAGGTACTGTGTACATACTTAATTTGTTGTTAAAATTATATTTACAAAAATAATTTTTCTACTAGCAAGTAATTTCAGCAATTAATTTTAAAATGCGTTATACTGGTTGAGTGTGATATGAACACTTTATAAAACATAATGATCAAGGTTTTTCTGTTAATGTAATTTCAATAACAGCAAAAAAGTAAAAAGCCGATTAGTCGGCGCTTTTTGCCGACTATTCGCCGACTAGTCGCCGACTACAAAAGTGGCCGAATAGTCGGCTTTACCGACTAGTCGGCACATCTCTACTTTTATACTATACGTATATTTAAGATTTTTATTATAGGATACACAAATTTAATACACATCCATGACCCAGGAACTTTGAAAACTTTTTGTTCCGTCGGCGGGATTCGAACCCGCGACCCCCGGCTTGTGCGACTAACAGCCCACCAACTGAGCCACAGAGGTACATACAATATAAATAAGTAGCAGTCTATTTTTGCTAATAAAATATTTTGGTTATGTAGGTACTTATTTATGTACAAGTATTAGGAGAAAATCTAAAGCTATTTCTACGAGTTTTTACCCCACTTAACGCGAGCTAAGTTTTTGAAAATCTAATACCACATTCAAATGCTAGTGCTGATAATATAAACATACATTTATTTTAGTTCGTTCCAATGACTAATAAGAGCTAGAATTATGCATTTAATACGTTACAGATATGGTTGTTTATCTACAGGCGATAAACAAATGAATGGCAGACATCGGCCACAGTCGACTTCTAAAATTCTTTACAAAGTGAGTACGATGTTTTAAAACCAAAATATTAAAAAAAAACCGGCCAAGTTCGAGTTGGACTCGTCCATAAAGGGTTCCGCAGCAGCAATAAGAATTATTTCTAGGAAATTATAAGGTTTTTGATTTATTTTAATATTTCATTTTTGATATAATGAAAGTTAAATTAAGGTTTATCATTTATGACTTATAAAAAAAAGTACTGGCTAGATCTCGTTCAAACCAATTTTCGTTGGTAGTTTTTATAGTTATGTACATCATATATTTTTTTTAGAATTATCATGACTTTAGAAGTTAGAGGGGGGGAACACACATTTTGCCACTTTGGAAGAGTCTCTCTCGCAAACTATTCAGGTTAGAAAAAAATTATATTAGAAACCTCAATATAATTGTTGAAGACCTATCCATAGATACCCCACACGCATAGGCCAGATGAAAAAAAATATTTTTTGTTTCATTTGTACCTATGGGGACCCCTACAATTTTTTAATAATTTTTCCATTTTTGTATCAAAATCTTAATGCGGTTCACAGACTACATCTACTTACCAAGTTTCAATAGTATAGCTCTTATAGTTTCAGAGAAAAGTGGCTGTGACATACGGACGGACCGACAGACAGACAGACAGACAGACATGACGAATCTATCAGGGTTCCGATTTCGCCATTTTGGCTACGGAACCCTAAAAAGGCTTGCGAAATATTTCAAAAGCATACAAACTAGAGTTTTATTGGACTTGAACCTAGGAAGTTATGTCCAGGTAAAAATACAATAAAAAATAAAGCGGATTAGGGGTGTCCTAATAATATTATCAATAATTACTTAGATAATTCGTTGTACCTACGTGTATGCTAGGTGTGTAATATTGTTATCAAATATTTTACTGATCGTCTTGTAAAACCTAACACAAAAAAACAGCTCCTTAAGTAACAATAATTGATTTTAATATACTTGAGTTTTAATTTCAACCGTTTTTAATTGCGAGCCATTTTCAAATTTCAATTCGGATATCACCAATTTCAGACCTAAAATGGCAGACTCTATCATCGAAACTAACGGAATAGCATCCGTGGTACCAGGCGAGCAGAGGATCCGAGAAGATGGATCGATGGAAGGAGAGGAGCCAGGCACGGTAGCCACCAAAGACGACTTCACTCTGTCACCTGTCATCACCGTCACCAAGAAGGAGGCGTCCTTCGCCAAGGGCGACCTGAAGCTACAGCAGGTCACTGTGACAGAGGACATCTCGGTAAGGTTCCAGCACTTGTTCAAAAAACAGACCACCCCTGGGAAAACAGTGGTCACGCAAGTCCAGACTCTCGAGTATAAATATTGAGGTTAGGTTTTCGGAGATTTTACGATGTTTGAAATAAAAGATTAAATCTACCGAGTTTTTGTTTATTTTATACAAAAAGATTTATAGAGTAAAATGTAGTAAAATAAACATTATACTACATTTTACTCTATAAATCTTTTTATTTTCCATAAGTGGTCCCATGAGAAACAGAATAAATTAATAATAGTTTATAAACTTTTGTAGAAGTTGAAACAATGTTAGCGAAAGATGGCGCTACAGACAACAAACATTAAACAAGAACTATCACTTGTTTTTCATCTCAAAATTTTTACCAAAATTACTACCTCGATCGTGGGAATCGCAGACACAATAGATTTTCAATTGTTATTATGCGACAGCCAGATGCCGCTTGGGGATTGATGGGCTATTTTTTTTATTTAAATAACACAATTTGTAATTATATTTGAAAAGCAACAGATCTAAATAGTGACTTCTAAAGTCTATAGATGTCCCAATATTTTTTAATATTATTTTTATCAATTACCACTATAATTCCTTTTATAACTTACTGTGAAATTAAATGGATGCGATAACTAAACTTTGCAATAAATTGTAACTGCTATTTTAAGGACACCGCTGCGATTGCTGAAGATTCCAATATAGAAAGTATAGATTCTACACAATCGGAAGAGTCTACAAGGTCGGACACAAAAGACGTAGTTCATGCCATCAGCGAAACAGGTGGGGGCTAACTACATTATTATAATTATTACACACAGCTTATTAAATTATTGTATTTAGAGTTATACGGTAAGTGCCAGCTAATAGTAGAGCAATTAAATTAGCATTAGTGGTTTTTTTTTTTAGGGGAGGCAGTTAAAAAAGTTTCCAAAATACCGAGGCTACGATTTAGAGCAGCAGTCAATAAAATAAGAAGTGAACAGAGAAATGAAGATAATATGAAAAGAAAGGAAGTGAGTATGTTTAATGAGCGTTAGCGTCTCTAGCGAGCTTTGTCTTAAGAACTTAAGGGGCCGGGTACCCTCGAAATTCTCATACATACGTAATTCCAAAATCATTTTCTCATACGAAAATATTTAACATGTTTGAGTTGTTTTTCAGTTTAAAATAGTAATTATCTAGGTTCCTGCACAAAAATTTACTTCAAAATATTTAAACATTAAAAAAAAACTGTTTTTAATTTTTTTTTTAGTAAATTTAGTACTTAATATTTAAACACTAAAAAATAGAGTAAAACACTAAAAAATATATAAATAAATAGTAAATTTACTACAAAATATTTAAATACTAAAAAATATTTTTTAAAGTTTAAATATTTTGTAGTAAATTAACTATTTATTTATATAATGACTTCTTAAGTTTTCGCGAGTTATTTATTTATATATTTTTAGTGTTTTACTCTATTTTTTAGTGTTTAAATATTAAGTAGTAAATTTCCTAAAAAAAAATTTAAAGCAAAAAAAAAATTGTGTTTAAATATTTTGAAGTAAATTTTTGTGCAGGAACCTAGGTAATTACTATTTTAAACTGAAAAACAACTCAAACATGTTAAATATTTTCGTATGAGAAAATGATTTTGGAATTACGTATGTATGAGAAATTCCAAGTGTACCCGGCCTCTTAAGATTTTGTTTTGATCATATCAATGTAAAATCGTAATGACATTAAAATCATGATTTAATAAATATTTAATTTTTAAAATTTTGTAAACTTCAGATGTCTACCAGCGCAAATAAAAGAAGGTCATCTATTCCAAGACTTAAAGGAAACAAAACACCGCCACCAAAAGAAGAAACAGAAAAGAAAAGAGAGAGCATCAACTTCGATGATTTAATTTCTAATGTCACAGAAGACGATTTTGATAAAATGTATGAAGAAATTGTTGAAAACCCCAAGGTCCTGGATGAGTCTGAAAGTATAATTGAAATTAAAGACCCTGCAGTAGTAGAAACAAAGTTTGACGAACTGATTCACGCTTACGATACTAATAAAATACAGCCACTTAAAATAGACAAAACAAAAAGTAAAATACCGTTATTAAAGCGTAAAAGTGAACATGACATTGAAATCAATAAAATAGTCAGGAAAGAATTGCAAAGAAAAAGTAGTTTGGGACGAATTCCAATCAGTAACTCGTTTGCTAGTAAAACGAAACCATCACAAGCATCACAATCTAATGATATCGATAATTCGTTACCAAAAGAGGATACACAAGCTACTCAATCCGAACATATTATTACTAATAAAAATTTTAAAAGTGATATTCATGCTATGGTGACCGTTACTCAAATACCAATAAGTGAAAATAAACACACTAAAATATCGTCAGTTGTTTTAAACAAACAACCAATACGTATAAATTCTGTAGAGAGTATCAAACCACAGTACACACATGACCTCACTGAAGGTAAAATTAATGACGCTGAATTGATACTATCAAAATTGGAAACGACATCAGCTATAGAAGCTGAAATTATGGAGCAAAAACCTTCGTCATCGCATTTAGAAGATTCAACTGATGTGAAGGAAACAACAAAACTGGAAAATAAAAGTAATATGACACATATAGAGGAAACAAACACTAAAATTGAAGATATTGCAATTGAGGATGATAATATCAATAAAAGTGGTAAACATGAAAAGACTGTTGAACCAGCAGAAATAAGAGCTCATTATAATAATGATTCTAACAGTATTTCAAATGAGAGTCGCAAAGTAGACTCAAAGTCGTTAGAGGCTGAAGTCATACATGACATTGAACCTGAAATTAATAATAACACAACAAATGTATTGAAATATTATTTAATAAAAGAGAATAATATAACGAACCCTCCGATAGTAAATGAATCTGAAGTAGTTATTAAATATAAGCCAGAAGTTAGAGAAGTTGATGTGAAGAAAGAACATTATCTTATAAATACAGGCACCGATGTTAGTTATGAAAACAGAAAATTCAATTCAAATGAATCTTTGACAAGCAAGCCAGTTAAATACAAAACGATTACTGCATCTCAAACTGTTGAAGATACCAACGAGGAGGATATCATTATTCTCAAAGGCAAGGTACACAGAGTGATAAGTAGGTTAGATTCTGTTGAACCTAAACAAAAGAAGAAACCACTCGACGACTTACCTAAGCAATCGGTAAAATCTAAAATATCATTATTTGAAGTAAGTATTACTTAAAGATTTTAAGAATCGATTTCAATAATACATGTAAGAATTTTTATAATTACCTGTTATAATGTCACCAAATACTGGAAATTTTACGAAATACTCAAAATTGCCTCACTGTTAGAACTGGACGCCCCCGTATCAATACATAATATCATTTTTATTTACATCATGTTCTTACTTTTCAGTCTAATGATCCTACACCGGCCTTTATTAAAAATGTACCGATTAAATCTAAATTGGTACACACTAAGGATGATAAGCCTAGAGTAATTGAAGGTATTTTGAAAGATTCAAATAAGGTGGACGATTTTAAGGAATTAAATAAAAGAAAGATATCTGCAAATCTTGAAAACAACATATCTACTGATCGAGTTAAAATAGCTTACGGGCTAAAAGACGAATTAGCTCGTTGGGAAAAGGAGAATGCTAAAGACTTGCTACACACAAATTTACTTAATGCTGAAAAACATGTTTCAAATGAACTAGCCTCAGAAACTCATAAAAATGACGACGTGGAAATCGATAAAAAAGTAACTCCAGCTGCGGAAGATGACGTGTTTGCTAAAAAATCTGCTGAAATCATCAACTCTTATAAGCTGAGCCAACTGAAAAAGAATATAAATGTCGATTCCGAGATGAAGAGGGCAAAGTCTTTGGCAGAGCTTGACCTGGGGGAAGCTGTAAATGGGAAAGTGAAGAAACTTATATACAGAATGAAGTCCGTCGACAAAATAGAACATAGAAAAGAAATTATTAACTCACGAGAGAGACCACGAAAAGGATCTGTGTCGGAGAGAATCGCTTTGTTCGAGGTAAGTGCTGGGTCGTTTTAAAGGGAAATTGAATTGAAGCGATATCCAAAGGCGACAAGATGTTATATAAAACGTAAAGGACATTAATATTACCTCACAGTGTTGAAGGATTCAATAAGTGGCGGTAGTTTTTAATGAGTTTCCTTATTTTATACTTATTTTAAATTTATTTTCTGTTTCGATTTCTTTATTGTTTATTTGTTTAACATGAAAATCTTTGTGATGTATTTAATTTTTTACCTAAAAATAATAATGGTAAGTTCAACTTTTTTTAATGTTGAATTATTGCAAATAAAGATACATACTGCGTGCAATAATTATATACCTTAGGTATATCTATAATTAGTTTTTGCTAGATGTCCTCATTTCCCTTAATTTTTTCGGAAATAAGTTATCATCATCTACTAGTTGATATGCGGGCATCAACTCATCAATCAACGAAAGTTTATCGTGCAAAAACCTACATTTCTCCGGGCCAAGAAGTAGACAAGGACACTTTTCCGAGTATCTCCAAACCCCTCAAAATGGTTCAGTGGTTGACGTAAGAAGAGAGAAGCATGAAGCTAGGTAATAGAAAGACACACATTCGCATTTTTTTATATTGATAGTAAGGAAGTATGTACTTTGATAGGATTCAAAGAGGAGTGAGGAGTCTATGGAGATATGGTACTAAATTGCACTAGAATTGGTTAAGAGGGCGACTAACCCAAAATTTTCGATTTTATAAAATATCATTTTTATACTTGAAAATAAGCCCCGAATTGTTTCATTTTCTAAAATAAGATACAACATTATATTTCCAAGAATTCGATCTGAGCAAAAACACGATATCATAAAATTTTCTCAATAGAAAAAAATCACAAATATGCACCTAATTTCAAGAATTTTTCATTAATTGCCATAACCGTGCATTGAACTATATTAATATTATAACACATTACATAAAATTCTATGATTGAGAAACCGACCTAGCGGATTTTTTAAATGTTGTATATTTAAGGCAAATAATTTTAAGTGAAACTGCAGTCACTTAGATTTTAGCGTAGGTTTTAGCCTAATGGAAGTTCAAGAAACGAGTAGCAACTTTCACTATAGGTATTAAAAGTATTAAGTAATAAGACCCAAAATAATTATTATGATTCATGACTATCAAATTTGGGAGAAAGTTTTTAGGGAATTCGGCTCTTGACGCTTCTCTTGCTGGTTTAAGGCTGTTTTATACTGAAACAAACTTAAACCAGCGTACCTAACTACCTATAGGGCAGGGACGGATTTAAATTTTGTATGAGTATTTAATAAATAAATTTTGCCGCCCCTATGAACGAACTCTGCCGCCATTCTAGAACGCTGCCGCCCGCCCTAGGACGCCATAGGACGCTGCCGCCCATAGGCCATGGGCCATGGCCTATACTGCCTATACATAAATCCAGAGCTGCTATAGGGTCCGTTAAAGTTTTCTCAGTTCTCCTGGTAGCCGCCTGCAAAAACCTACATTGACATAAAAGTAGTCACAAATTGGTAATGACATATTATATTTGAGCGAAGTAAGGTTTACTTGACCTACATTAGACTTTTGTAGAAATGAAAAGTAAAATGTTGTAGCAAAAGATAACAATATAATACATTATGAACATAAAGATAGAGAAGTGCGCATAAAGATAGAGAAGTGCGCAGTGCGCACCCTTCAACATTTTGCATACCGCATACGTTTGTCACATTGTTTCTGTTTGGGCTATTTAATAATTGAGGCCTAAAAGTTCAAACCACCCTAAAATATGTGACAAGGTCACCGAATTGATTCATAGATGCATAGTGTACTGAGTATCTGACATTTGGTCGGGCAAGTCAGTGTGATCGCCGATTGGCTCTCAATTTACTTATATTGTGTGAGATTGTTTCAATTCTATCCGTGAACACAATATTAATAATAAAGTCAATTCGTATAACGTTGAATTACTTGCCATTGTTTGCTGTGAGAGGCGCTACTTTCATCACAAACAGATTATCGTTTACTTCCTCACGCGAATACTCACTCTCAACTCGTAAATTATGTTGTTCGACAAAATTACGTGGCATATTTGCCAATGTATTATAGGTCTACACTCTACCAGAATCTGATGGCAAAAAGTAAGAAAGTAAATTGACTCTAGCAATACCGGGGTAGTTGGAATAAAACATTTTGATCCTTTTTAGGGTTCCGTAGTAAACAAGGAACCCTTATAGTTTCGGTCTGTCCGTCCGTCTGTCAGTCTGTCTGTCTGTCTGTCCGCGGTTTTACTCAGAGACTATAGGACCTACAAAGCTATAATTTGGCATGAATACACATATTAATGATGGCAACAAAATGGTACATGAAATCGTAAAAAACTATTTTTTTATGGTACCTCCCCCTACACATCTAGCGGGGATGAATATTTTTTTTCGCGCCCACCCCATCGTGTGGGGTGTCGTTGAATAGGTTTTTTAAAAATATTGCGAGTATTCATAAATTATTATCCGATTTAGGGATCCGTTTGTGAAATTTTAAATTTTAAAGTGGAAAAAATCGCTAAAGTCCAGTGTAGAGTCCAGTCCCTTCTACCAGCTAAACGGTTGGTTCTGGAAATGTAAAAAAAAATACGGGAGTAGGAAATATGCTGAATTTAAAAGGAAAACTATCACGGCTAAAAAGACTTCATAAGTTATTGAGTAATAGTCGATTAACAAAAAAAAATGTATTCGGCGAAGTATAAAGGAACTTTTCGGTCAAATTCCTTTGAAAGTAACTGAGATGATGTTGTTAGTAGTGTAAAACACGCTTTAAATGTACGTTCATTGACCATAAAAATAATCAAAAACTTGCGGTACTACGGAACCCTATATTGCGCGTGGCCCGACACGCACTTGGCCGGTTTTTTAGGGTACCAACCGTACCCAAAGGATAAAAACGGGACCCTATTACTAAGACTTCGATGTCTGTCCGTCTGTCCGTCTGTCTGTCACCAGGCTGTAACTCAAGAACCGCTATAGCTAGACTTCTGAAATTTTCACAGATTGTGTATGTCTGTTGCCGCTATAACAACAAATACTAAAAACAAAATAAATTAAATATTTGAGGGGGCCTCCCATACAATAAACGTGTTTTTTTACCATTTTTTGCTCTCAATCAATAACGGCAACACATAGGCAATTGAAATGTTTACAAAATACTTAATTGCATTTGTACTTTAATAATTAATAATAAAATTTAAATAAATTAAATAATTAAGGGGGGCTCCCATACAAAAAACACAATTTTTAGCCTATTTTTGCTCTGTAGTGGTACGGAACCCTTCGTGCGAGTACAACTCGTACTTGGCCGATTTTATTTTTTCCTTATAGCGTCTGATTCTGTGTGTGAAACATGCAAATATACCTATAAATTTATCCAGTGATCAAAAATGTTTTTGAAAATATGCTGTTAAAATTTGCCATCAGATTCTGGTAGACCTATAATTTCTTTGATAGTAACAACATCCGACTTCTGTGTCCTATAAGTGTTGGTGCCATGAGAATCATGATACTATCGATGGCATTCCTTCCAAACAAATAATGAGTGGCAGTCTTCCACCGTGCGTTTTTCGCGTAACTTTCTGCCGCGCACTGTAAAACTCTAGAACGAAATGTCACCAGCAGCATTTCCGGACCAATACGACCTGCAAACCTTCAAGAAGAGAGCTTACTCCCTCTTAAAAGGGCGGTTACGCATCTGCAGCTCTTCTAATGTTGCGAGTGTCCATGAGCGACGGTAGTTGCTTTCCATCAGATGCCGTTTGCTCGTTTTATTAAATAAAAAAGAATAAAACGTTGATATATCGAAGATCAAGCTGATGATGATTCCATAGATAATAATAATTAGTAGAGTTAGATCAAACTTAACATAAGTTACAAGGTCCTTTCCTTATACGCCGCGACTGACACGCTCCTACTGGGGCCGACGAACTTAGGGCCGAGACACACGGGCCGCCGGCCACAGACACAAAAATAATATGTGGACTTGTCGGTTTTCTATAGGTATTGTTCAATTTATCCGCGCGGGCCAGCGGTTCAGCCGCTACACCACGAAATCACAAGCAATAATTTGTGTGTAAATTGTTATATATTTTTTTAACAAATTGTAACATACAACTGTTCGCAAACGTACGGTTATAGCTGCCGGGCCGCTCGATCGCGCGGGGCATATAAATCGATTCTAACCAGTCCACATGGCGCGTTGCGTCAGCGTTGCGTCGACGCAGCGCTGTCGTTGCGTCGTTTTACATACAAATAACGAAGGTGTTCACACTGCGTCGTCGCAACGCACACATGACGTACAGCAGCCCCCGAGACGAAGCGGGACGAACGAAGCCCGTGTGGCCGGCTATGCGTCAAACGGCAGCGTTGCGTCGACGCAACGCTGACGCATCACGCAACGCGCCGTGTGGACTGGCTGTAACACCGATGGCCGCCACACGTATACGTATAAAAACTATAGCATTAAAATGTCGACAGGAATTATATTCCTGTAGTGGCGTTTTATGGTTGTGGCGCTGGCCCGTGTGTGATGGCCATTAAGGCCTCTACACACTTTATGGACTACGTGACGGTATTACAGAGAGGTTTGTGGTTGGAGCCCGCCCTATATAACTCGGCGAAGACATGCACTGCCTAAAGTTATAATTATTATGATATATCTGGCTCTATTTCTGGCATTTGATGTTTTAATTAAAAGAAAATGTACTTAATCAATATATTTTGCTGATTTATAATATAAGGTGAAACAAAACATAGTGATAATACTTTAGGGTGTGTAATATGTGTTCTTTATAATTATAGAATTCGCTGTGAAAGTAGCAGCGCTGAAAGAGTAACAATTTTTTGGTTGCGACTTGCGATGGGAAAATTCATGACGCTGGAGCGCTAACCCATACAAATGACAAAAAAATTGCTCGTTCAGTAGTTTCAACACTGCTGCTTTTACAGTGGATTCTATATAATATGTATAAGTAGGTATGTAAGGGAACAATATACACCCCAAAGTATTATCATTTAGTTTTGTTACACCCTGTATAAATTCGAAAGTTTTGCGATTCTCTCTCTCTGTTGAAGCTGAAGAGATTTTGATAAAATTAGATATTGAGATACTTTGAGCAAATTTTAGTATGGAGCTTATAATATAGCTATAGGGAGGAAATTATATTGACCACTGAGGCGCCCTCTGGGAGGCATCTTGAGCGGCTGCTCAGTTCGCCCTACTAGTAGAGCTGGCTCTTACTTGAGTCCCGGGAATTGACATACTTAAGTATTATAATCGAGTATTAATTAATAACAAAAGAATATGATACCTTGTATCATTCCGGAAAAATGTAGACTTGCCAGGCTACAAACTTTACATGCAACTTGTTGCGGGCTACATCTAGATATGCAATAATTTTGTTTTGTTTTTCTGATTCACTTAATTTAACTTCTGGAATACTTTGTAAAACGTCTGTAGAAGCCCTTTATCGCGGTAGAATGTAGCTTTCCGTAACGTTTGCTTTTGGAAAACTGGAAAATTTTCAAAGTGCCAACTTTCAGTGAATTTCATAACGACGTCTGTAGCGACATCTAGTTCTTACACAGTGAACTAATTCCCTAGTTCCAAAAAAATTATAATATTAAACTGAAATACAGCAAGATAATGAAGAGCAAAATATTGATTAAATTTAAGGGTAAGGCCAAGTTAGCCTCGAAGAAACTTGGTGTTCTTAACAGAGCGAGACAGTACTTCAGTCCGGACCAACGCCTACAACTCTACAAGGCGCAGGTTCGGCCCCATATGGAATATTGTTCTCATCTCTGGGCAGGGGCGCCAAAATACCAACTGCTCCCTCTTCTGGATCGTATCCAACGAAGGGCCGCTCGAATTGTTGACTGCCATAGCCCATAGTGTTTCAAACAGCTTGGACCCCTTGGAATTACGCCGAGATGTAGCTTCACTCTGCATCCTCTATCGGTCGTTTTACGGTTAATGATTAAATTTATTAATGCAAAACCCAAGTTTTTGGTATCGGAACTCTACGCCTATCAATCAATCGAATAATTCATCCATGGAACTACTTCTTATGATAATTTAGATAAGTATTATTTTTTTATATAAAATAAAATAAGGGGGCAAACGAGCAAACGGGTCACCTGATGGACAGTAACTACCGTTGCTCATGGACACTTAAAAACTTATTGTGGGTATTTCCCAAACTTTTGGAAACTAGACAATCTCTAGTTTTGGTTATAGCTGATATAGCTAGTGTGATCGCCTATTTTGCTAAGCCTCCATTACCTAATGCCCCTACCTACCTACCCATATCATCTAACAGTTACTAGGTAATGCAGTGTAGTTCATTTTAACTATTGCGGCCAATTATTATAATAATTATTATAATAATTGTAGTTAATCGGTCTGTTTCACGCCTTAACTTAGAGCTACATAGTTAAAACTGCGCACCGACTAGTCGCTTTTGCGATTAAACTATCGACTAGTTAGCCAATATAATATATAATAATAGGCAATCAAATGTCGTAGAACAAATCAGGAAGCGCAGGCGTCACATTTTCATTTGGCGACATTTTGCTGTCGAAGTCATCTAGTATTACTAACAGTTGTCTTAAGTACTACTTGACTATATAATAGCTAGGCACCTACTTAGTACTAAGCTATATGCATGCGGTCCATTCTGCGCCTATAATCTCTCAGCTAGGTACTCTGAGTCGGTCACGTCGCGTGCGAGCTAATCATACGGAATCAGATAGCGATGTTTATCGCGGAGTTTATCTGGATAAGATGCGGCTACCGGTCACGAAGGTTGACCGTCATCGATCACTGATCAGCCATTACGACGGCGCACACCACGTGAGTTCACTTGTCAATATTTGCATACTTAATTAATTATTATTTTCTTCACATGCATAGACAAGTTAATGGGTAATCAGTGACGCGAAATAGTAATTTATAGTAACAAATAATTAAACGACCTAATAAGTTATGTTGTAAGTTAAGATAAAAGCTAATGGGTAATCAGATAGTAATACCAGAGACCAGATATACTATACAAATAATTAAGCGATCTTATACTATGTTCTAAGTTAATAATTAGAGCTATCGCTATCGGGTGCGAGAACAGATATTTTTATTTGCTGCGGCCAAAATGGAAAGTTTGAATCCGCGGCTATTGTTGCATCTGACTGCTGATAGTATCTGAGCTGTAGTTAATCGTAGCATGGCAATTGGCACGCGCGAGCTCCATAATGGATAGCTTCAAGGAATCAATAGCGTTTCCACTGGAGTGCAAGGTATTTTAACGCCTCCGTGGTCCAGTGGTTTGACTTTTAGAGCATGGCTCTTGAATCGGAGGTCGTGGGTTCGATTCCCGCGTTGGAAACATGTTATTTCCAAGTTTGGTTAGGTCAATGCAGGCTGATCACCTGATTGTCTGACAAGGATGATCCATGCGTCGGATGTGCATGTAAAAAGTCGGTCCTGCGCCTGATCTCTCGCCAGTCGTGTCAGTCTTCCGTCCCACTGGGTTATGAGAGTAAAGGAATAGAGAGTGCTCTTGGGTACTGCGCACACACTTAGGCACTATAAAATTACTCCTGTGTACATGACCTGGTTTCAATGAAACCGGCCACCGTCACCGAAACCGGTGTGGGGAGTATTATTATTATAAGGTATTTTGAGCCCCGAAATCGCTCGCCTTTTAGCTGATTTCTTTAAAAGCTCGCACATTGCCAACGCACGCTCTAGCAGCTCTGATATTCCAGGGTCGAGTCCCCAAGGGCGAGCCGCTGAAGATGTCCCTGCACGAGATGATCAGCTCTGCCCCGGCGCGCGACCCCGGCGACCACAGCGGCCGGTTGGCGGAGCTGGCCGCCGCCGCCGCCAAGTACGGCACCTTCCCCAACATGACCTACGTCGAGGTCGGCGGCGTGGAGGTGCCCGCGCTATGGGTCGGCACCGCCATGGTGAGGGGTATTTCGGAGTGTTTTAATACGGGGAGCCGCGTGCTCGCAGCGTTTATACAGGGTGCAATTAAACCTTCCTGCCAAATTTTTATATATTGATCCTTGTTAAAAATATAAATACACCTCTCCTAATGGTACCTAAGCCATGGAAAAAAATTGTCAGGAAGGTTTAATTGCAATTTGCACCCTGTATAGCCATTTTGTGCTACCTGGGAGATCACAAACTTTGTGAGGTATTTATGAGGAGAGTGGTTTAGCCAAAACTTTGTGGATGTCCTGTAAATCTGCGTACCCTACGTCTGAGCTGCTGAGCTGAATTGATTGGGTATGTTGATGCTTTGAGATTCGGGATACATAGGATAGTTTTTGTCACAAGTAATATACGGTTCCCGCGCGATAAATGAATAAGGACCGAACGAACGTAGGTACACTTATAAAATTCATTTTACCTAATACCTAGTACACTATAATAGTGTTTAGCTTTAGCGGCAGTTAGTAGTGGTGACGCTGAACCTATTTATAAATTTGTATAACCAAACTTCCTTTAACTTCGAAACATCTACTGTCTACAATAATAGTGCATACTGAATTATCATTACCTACGTAATTGAGGATATCGCGGGTTTAATCTGCCTTTAACGGCAAAGGAAACGACAATATCCAACACAATATGAGACATTGTTGTAAATGACTATTGAAATGTAACAAACTAACTCATTCATAATACCTATATCTCGGCTTCACTTACCACGTACACTTTGGATGCTTGCTGCTGGTTTGGATTGTCATCCAAACTAGCAAGCTACTAAACGAGCTAGATCTTCCCTCTAAAGAAGAAGCTACCATTCACCACTGCTTTTCAACAAAAAAAACAAATTACTTCAACGAACGGTTTGAACGTACACTTCTTAGAGAGACACGGTTTAGGATGAAATTGGTCAAGAACGGAACTAAAAATGACATAGATTATGATGAGTTAGTTCAGGTCACATGCAGCGTCAGCGCCCACGTTCATCCGTAGTTCATACGTTTAACGTACAGCTACTGGAGCGACGTATCGCGTAGTGCCATTATGCCGCGGCCGCGTAGCGCGGCTTAGCTCATTCAATTTCAATACATTAATATCTGGCCTGGTCGTATCGTGTGGCAAAGCCATAACATACTTATTTAGGTGTACCGTGTAACTACAAATAACAATGCAGTGCGCATTGTAAATTATAGCTACACCCGCTACCATATTATGTGCAATGTGTGCAATGCACACGGGCGCCATCCTCGAAGGGCGCCAAATCGCCATCTTTAGGGGCGCCAAAACCAAGGACCCAAAAATTTGCCTAAAGGGGCGCCAAAATCCTTTTTTTGCACACAGGCGCCAGTAACCCTTATGGGGGCTCTGGCCTACAGCCAATGCATTCTCACCTTTATAATCGTTGTCTATTGGCCAACAGGTAGAGAGCGGCGTGACGAAGGAGCTGATCAAGGCTGCGATCGATCTGGGCTACCGCGCCTTCGACACCGCCTACGTTTACGGCACCGAGCGCGACGTCGGCGACGCCATACGGGAGAAGGTCGCCGATGGAACTGTCAAGAGGTACGGTGCCCATTAGACTAGCTATAATTACGATTCATCACTGAAAAAAATATTAAAAGAAAAGAGTAAGTACCATCGAAAATACAAAAAGTATGGCAATATTAGTGATTATTCTGTTTTTTCTATCCTTAGGAAAAGATTTAAAGTCTTAGAACACCAACGCTATGAATTTTATTTGAGTACCACGGAGAAAAACATAATTAATAATCCAAAATCTTTTTGGACTTTCATTAAAGCTAATAAGAAATCTCATAATGTCTACCCTTCTACAATGAACTTTGATGACATCTCTGTAACAAATGGTGTAGACTTCTGTAACTTATTCAACACTTATTTTCAATCAAACTTTCTTCATACTTCTACTAGTCAAAGCGTTACTTATGACACGGTGAATATTAATAATATTAATATAGGAAATATTAACATTGATGCTCTGGAAGTGCATAAGGCACTCAAGTCTGTCAACCCCAATAAAGGTGCTCCTTTATTGGGGTTGACAGACTTGAGTGAGGTCCTGACAATTTGCATCCAGTACTTATAATAAAATGTTCAAAGAGTTTATTGACCCACTCTGCATCCTTTATAGGAGATCATTAGAAGAAGGACATGTTCCTCATATTTGGAAGACTGCCTTCATTACGCCAGTGCATAAAAGCGGAGATAAAGCCTCAGTTCAGAACTATAGACCCATCTCTAAGCTCTGTGTTTTCTCTAAGATCTTTGAAGGAATCGTGCACCGACAATTATACTCTTCATTACGCGGATGGTTTATTCCCGAACAACATGGATTTTTGAAAGGGCGCTCCACTGTTTCTAATCTTCTAACGGCAAATGACTATACATTTTCATTTATGGATAGGGGTGAACAAGTTGACATGATTTACACTGATTTTAGTAAAGCATTTGACCGCATAGATCACTCTATTTTACTCAAAAAATTATCTAATGCAGGAATTCATGGATATTTACTGCGGTGGTTTTCATCTTATATAGCTAATCGTTCGCAAGCTGTCGCTATTAACGGTTTTATATCTTATTGGACTGTTGTTCCTTCGGGTGTCCCCCAAGGCTCACTGTCCTCTCCTGTTTGCGATCTTCCTTAATGATATATCATTCTGTTTTAAACACTCAAATTTCTTACTATACGCGGATGATTAAAAAAAATCAAAAATATTCATTCTAGTGCTGATTGTCAATTACTTCAAGAAGATCTTGATCGGTTTAATGAATACTGTCTAGCTAATAAGCTAGATCTCAACATCTCTAAATGTTATGCCTTGATTTTCTCCCGAAATATTAAATTAATTAATTTTTCCTATAACATCAGGGGTACTGTACTTAAGAGAACATTTAATATGAGAGACCTGGGAGTCATGGTAGACTCAAAATTATTATTCGATAAGCACGTTGATCTCATTGTTAAGGTCGTCCCCCGAGCAAACGACCTTGGCCATACATTTGCCGCGTTGCCGAGATCGCGCCATAACCCTATTATTTTTACTTATCTTAGTTCAAAATTGTCCTAAAAAAAATTTAAAACGGCGAATATGTAGTTTATGATATTGTCGATCTATTGGCGTGAGTTTCAAATAAAAGTAATTTATAAATCCTAAGGAGATGCTGAAAGTATGCTTAAATTTTAACAAATTGGTATTACTTTGGAAGCTGATATCTTGAGTATAAGAAACAAAAATAGAAAATTTAAAACGACAAAAGAAATGTTGATATACTGAAGATTATTGCTGTATTTTTATTATGACTTTGCAGCTTTCAGATTATGAGTTTATAAGGTTTTAAATACGGTCAATTACGGAATCTCCGGACGGAACGCCCTTAACAAGGCGTCAAAGGCTCTTGGGTTTATCATTAGGATGAGTAAAAACTTCTCTTCTCTAAAAGTATCTTATATTGTGCTTATGTTCGAAGCGTACTAGAATATGCGTCTGAGGTTTGAACCACAAATATCACATTTATATTAATAGAATTGAATCTATTCAGAAGCGGTTTCCACGCTTCCTTCAATTCAAAAGTGGTAACTACTTACCGACCTATGAGGACAGATGTAGACATTTTCATTTTTTACCGTTAACGATTCGCAGAAACATAACAGACTTGTCTTATTTAATAAAAATAATCAATGGTAACATCGACTGCCCATATCTTCATAATAAACTACATTATAACATCCCCACGAAATATTTCAGAAATTTTGTTCCACTTTACTTACCAACTTTCAACACATATTATCGGCGTAATTCGTATATTTTCAGGGCGTGTGGTCAATTAAATGATCTTGTTCATAAAAACCCCTCATTTGACATTTATGGCCTGTTTCACCGCTTCCTGATAAGGTGCCCGATAGGGTTATTTGACAGATTTTCCATACAATCTGCCAAAATAAGTGGTGGATAGCCTTATCAGGAAGCGGTGAAACAGGCCCTTACTCTGCAAAACCTCGTAATCTCAGACAGCTTATCTCAAGATCTTTTTTTGATAATAATATAATATTATCTTACGTTTTACTGCTACATTCTCTAGGCTTGCACGGTGAAAGTCGCAACATAAACTTAAGTATTGTCTAGTATTATCTAATATTATAATCTCCTTAATTTAGCATTAACGCTAATTATTTCTAATTAGCACAAATATTTTGTAAAATCAGCTATTATTAGTACATATATTTGTCGTAACTATATTCCTTAAGGTTTATATAATATTATGATATTTATAATTCGTTAGCTTCATAAGTACTTTAGTGTTGTATTGGCGGAAACTTATTAATGGCTTACAGTAATTAGAATAGTAAATTTTTCCTGTTAAATAGCTGTAAGTTTTCTCAATAAATAAATAAATAAATAAATAAATTAGGTACAGCCGGGTCAGGCCAAGCCAAATTATTTATTAATCATTCAGTCAATACTTAATAATGGTGTGACCCTACGATATTTTGGAAAATCCTTGAGACAGAATTGAGAAAATATTCACTATTGCCCTCAGTGTCTGACTGCAATCGATTCGAATGTTTTCAAACGAGTTAAAATAACCAACCTCCAATTAAAATGTAGCATTAACTGCAAAACATGGTAAAACTGTGTGTGAACTCTGAGTTTCATCATAAAGATAAAAGACTTGTCATCCTCATCATTACCGTAGAGTTAGACAGTAGACTATTCTTTTTATACTTATTTGTTTATTAAAATTGCCTAATGCCTATTCCATGACGTGTTTTCTCTACAGAGAAGACCTCTTCGTAGCTGGCAAGTTATGGAGCACGTTCCACCGCACAGACCTGGTGGAGCAGGCCTGCCGGGAGTCGCTGGACAAGCTGGGCCTGGACTACTTCGACCTCTACATGATACACAACCCCATGTCATTTAAGGTCAGTTGCCTATTTCTATTTTCTGAAGCATACATCGATGCATATAGACTAGACTTGTGCATCTAGGTAGGTATTATAGTAAGGCGAAAATTGATTAAGTTGTTCGTGTTTTAAAAGCAGATTGTAGACTCAATAAAGATGAAAGAAGTACCTACAAAGTTGCTAGGCTTGCACGTATAGCTTCCAACGTCTATAATACCACGTTGAAACTTGAATCATAATGACCGGTTCTCGTCCGTTCGCCGAAGTTAAGCAACGTCGGGCTCGGTTAGTACTTGGATGGGTGACCGCCTGGGAATACCGCGTGATGTTGGCTCGTTGCGGTAGGTTTTATCGCACCCGCAACTCTGCCTTAAGCGATGAGTAGAGCACCATGGGGTTTTAGTGGGTAGACTACGAAGGAAAAAGCATGCGTAAAGCATTTCCCCATGTTAAAAAAAAGGCTTGCACACTATCTTTTTAACCGGCTTCCGAAAGGAAGTTATGATTTCTAAATAGCAATCTTCCTTATAACCGAGACAAAATTTTGACATAAATCTTTTAGGAGGGTGGCGACCCTATCCCCATGATAGCCAACGTGGTCCAGTATTCGGAGCACGACTACCTGGACGCATGGTTCGGCATAGAGGCGATGGTGAAGAAGGGTTTGGTCCGCATGGCCGGAGTCAGCAACTTCAACACCAAGCAGATACAGAGGATACTCGACAAGGGCAAGATCAGACCCGTCGTCAATCAGGTACGCCAGTTACAATAGAATGCAGGAAAAATAGCAGACCAAAGATACAGTTTCGGTCACCATGGTCGGTTGCATTGAAGCCAGGCCAGCTACACAGCACCCCCGCTATAGTGCCCAGGTGTTCACAGTACATAAGAACACTCATCATTTACTTGATCACACACACACCACACTACAGTAAGACCACAGATTACAAAATAGTTATAACGTAAGACCGATGAGCCTCACATATCGAAACCAAACTTATAAACAGCTTTTTTCTAACACGGGAGTCGAAGACCCCACGTCAAGAGCCACGCTTTAGTATTCCACTTTCTGTGACATTCTAGGTGGAGAGCCACCCGTACCTGACCCAGCTGGGTTTGGCGAGCTTCTGCTCGGAGCACAACATCAGGCTCAGCGTGTTCGGCACTCTGGGGTCGAAGGGCACACCGGCGCCCTTCAAGAGCGACCTGGCCCCGGCCATAGACGACCCCCTCGTCATCACCATGGCTGCCGGGCTGGGTATCACGCCCGCACAGCTGCTCATCAGGTAACTTTGATAGCACTTACTTTTGTTGTACTTTCATCATCATCATCATCATATCAGCCTATATTCGTCCACTGCTGGACATAGGCCTCTCTCAATGAACGCCAAGATGACCGATCTCCTGCTACTCGCATCCAACATGGACCCGCAACTAAACGGAGATCGTCGTCCCACCTAGTTGGAGGTTGACCTACACCCCGATTTCCCAGCCTTGGTCTCCATTCCAGAGTAAGTTTACTCCAGTGATCGTCTGTTGTACGAGCTACGTGACCAGCCCAGTTCCACTTCAGCGTACTGATTCTCTGCACTATGTCGGTGACTTTAGTTCTTTGACGAATTGTTTCATTTCGAAGCTTATCGAAGCTTTGTTGTACTTTAGGTACCTAGCTCTATTTGAAACGCTAACTATATCTTAAGTAGTACAATATATTTTTAAGGTATTGAATTCTTGATATTAAGTTATTTTTTGTTAGTTATGTACCTAAAAAGAATTTGGAGACGAAACTTTATTAGAGTAGGTACCTATCACTAATACTGAAAACCGATAGCTGTCAATGTTCTTTGTGGGTCGCCTTGTTCTGGCAGAGACAAGACTATTTCATCACGCATCGGCCACATATTTGAAATCAAATCACACTTATCAAAACAGTTTTGGTGGTTAACCTCGGTATAACCTACCTACCTAAACAGTTGCACCCACGGTTAATGGCCACTGATGACGACCACTCGCGCACAATCCCAGGCCGGCAACGCACCTGCATCTCTTGTAATGTTGCGTGTCCATGGGCAACGGTAGTCGCTTTCCATCAGTTGATCCTTTTGCCCCCTTATTTTATAAAAAAATATCCCATCAAAAACATAAATGTAAAAATGCTGAGCCAAGTTCCATACAAACATTATATTTCTTGTCTATGGACTTCGCCGTAAAAAGGATGGAGATCTAAATGAGTGCCAAGTTCCATGGAAAATCGAAATAAGTACGTATAGGAACCAAATAACATTATGAACATATAATAGAGTCTATTTCTTTGCTTTATTGAATGTCTATAACAATTGATGTTATTTAAATAATGTGAGATCTTAAACTAGATTAGATCTAACTTGGCAAGTTTTCATTACGTCAGTCATTTTTCATAAAGTTATTGAACATTTTAATTCTGATGAAAACTAGCCAAGTAAAATCTAATCTAGTTTAAGATCCTACATTATTTAAATAACATCAATTGTTATAGACAGCCAATAAAGCAAAGAAATAGACTCTATTATTTTTTTTTTTTTTTTTTTTTTATTTATTAAATTGGGGCCGTCTATGGGCTTTTCGCCCATACCCTTTTTTTTTTTCTTTTTAAATTTATTGTATAGGTTTTTCGCACCAAGGATAATTGAAATAATATTATTAAGTCATTTTAATTAATTGTAGTCCATAACGCCATGGATTTTTTTTTTTTTTTTTTTTTTTTTTTTTTTTTTTTTTTTTAATAATAATAGAATAGATTATAATATATACATATAATAAATAAATATATATTTATTGTTTTATAAATTATATAGTTATAATGTTAGTGTTTTGAACGGTGTGGTCCCAGTGTGGCGGCCAGTAGATCCGACATTTCCGATTTCCTTAGATAATATTATGCTGCTCCACCCTTTGCCTTTAGATGTTGTGACATTGGCTTGGTGGAGAGGGGTCACTCAAGCTGGGTGGAGTTTCTAGGATGTTAAAAAGATATCGTTCTGTGCCGAATCTACCAGATGCCAGCCAGTGGAGTCTGGGGTCCACACTTGGATTTTAACAATCTATTTATGACTAAGTTAGTGTTATTAGGCTTAGTTTTTTTTTTTTTTTTTTTTTTTTTTTTTTTTTTTTTTTTTTTTTTTTTTTTTTTTTTTTGCCGATCTCTGGGGATCACAGGTCACAACCCGCTATGCGGCTTAGGACTTTATCGTTCCTGTCTTTTATAGCCATTTTTATGTTATAATCTTTTATGTGTTCGGTTGACACCTCCGTGGTTCTTTTTATGAAGCTTGCCACAGCGTCTCCGTCAGTGTCAGTGTAATAGACACAGGTGTTAGTGTGCCGGGATATAGCTACGACTGCATGAGGAACGCTGTCATGGATTGCCAGCTTTCGGGACTTGGTCTGTATGATGATCACCGAAGGACTCGTTAATCCCTGAGCTTCATGGATTGTGAGGACGCGAGAGTCCGTTCCCGATCCATAGCCTGTATTAGTGAGGGCTGCTTTCTCCTCCTGTGTGTGGACAAGATACAGGGTATTTAGATCGGTTTTAGGTATTCTCGCTCCTGTGTACTTCGTTAGCTTTAGGGACCGCACAATTTCCTTCGATGAATAGATGTTATTATAGACCATGCTTAGGGCGTATGCCACATCCATAGGGCTCCTGTGTGTGCAAGACAACTCCTGGGTGATGCCGGTTACCAGGTTTGGACGAGTGTAATTAAGTTTAAAGAGGTTTTCACGCTCTATAAACGGAAGTTGGTTAATATCTCCAATGAGGATGACATCGTTGGCGCCTGTTAGCTGATTCGCCATGACGATTGAGCCGAAATGGTTCATGAGGGCCTCGTCAACTATCAACCTTTTGTAGGCTCCTTTTGTCCCATTTACCAGCAAAGAGGCCATGGTACGAACTTTATCTTTAACTTTGTTGCCAGTTCGTAGCGAAAGCCTTTGCTTTAGATCCTCGGCTGCTTCGATCGTCGTTGTTATTATAACGTCTGTTTCCTCATTGAAGTTATTAATGATCCAAGTCGTCTTCCCACATCCAGGAACCCCATTGACCCACGAGTAATTGATTGGTTTTGCGAATATGTCCCAGTCCATGCTGGATTCAGGGTCCCCAGATAGGACTTCTGCCTTTTCTAGTATCCTGTCTTCCAGCATTATTCTGGTACATTCCGCTATTACCACTATTGGATCCTCAGATGTTGTGATAAATTTGAGTGTTCCTGTGCGTTTTGTCTCATCCTCGTCCAGAGCCACGAACCCGCAGTCGGCACTTAATGCCGCCATATACTGCCCTGTCATCGCCCCGGCAATTATTGTGGAGGTGACATTGTCGTATATGGCAGCTTTTGCATCCTCGAGTCGCACTTCTAACAGCTTTAGATTTTTTCGCTGATAGGCCTGCATGATCTTATTGCAGGTCAAGAGCTTTATGGTCTTATTTGCTCTCCATCGTCGCATGAGCGACTCCAAATCGTCACTAAACATGCTGAGAAATCCTTTAGTGACTCACCCACTTGCGATCGAAATGAAGAAAGACCTAAAAGCCATAACAGAGGAAGGCAGAAAAGTGCGGCTATTCTGGCTAAAAGCGCACGTGGGTACCCCAGGGAACGAAAGAGCGGACGAACTGGCAAAAAAGGCTGCACTTACCATAAACACGGCCGCAGATTACAACAGAGTGCCAATGTCCTATATACGGAGAAAAATAAGGGAGGGAACAACAGTTAAGTGGCAGGAAAGATACCAATCCTCCTCAACCGGATCGGACACAAAAGTTTTTTTCCCCACTGTTAAAAAGGCGTGGGAAATACTAAGGCACGTTACAATAACGCCAACACACGTGCAAGCTATGACCGGTCATGGAGGATTCGCAGCATACTTGTATCGTTTCCACCTTAAAGACAGCCCCTCCTGCATTTGTGACCCCGCAAAGGACGAGACAATATTCCACCTGCTCATTGAATGCCCAAGGTTTGGTAGTTACAGATCTGACTTAGAAATACAACTAGAAATGGAGCTAAGTCAGGCAACCCTCCCTACCATCATGGAGGAAAAAGCTACCAGAGAACCGTTGATGGTATTCATTAGCAAAGTTGTCTCCAGTGCAGCCACAGCAAATGGTTCAACATTATACACAGGCCACAACAAATTAAACTATACACCAAGGCAAGTAATAACAAACACATCACAACACACACGAAATCAAACACAACGCACACGAGCACAAACCTCAACGTCCATACAGACACACTTTACATCAGCCCATAGGCCAGAAGAAATACACGCGCCAACACAATCACAGGCGCACACAGAAATACAACGGGCGGTTTCAACCGCAATTGTAACACAGCCGACCCTAGAACAAACCCAACAATTACTAGCACGCGGACAAAACGGGGAACCGAAAATTAAATTAAGGCCGATCCCTCTCTTTATGTCAAATCCAACGGAAACATTAGGTATAACATACAGCCGCATTAGCACTCCCAACCACGTTAACATCTCACCAGGACTAGCAGCAATCCTAAACGGGAGTACATCAAAGACGAACATGAAAATGAGCAGATATTTAGCTCTCCCAACATCTAATTTCGCTGGCCAACCATGCAGAATATTGCAATCAGACACCAAAACGATAATAGTATTCGAATGGGATGCGCAAACAGCCTTTGAACGGGCATGTTCGTCTTTGAAGGAGTTGGGAGCAATGGGGATGAGACACAGTACCACCTCACGCATAATCAGCGTAGACGCCATGTCACTGGGACAGGACAAAGGAAGGGCTGCAAATTACTATGGAATAGTAAAAGCCTCAGAACATCATGAGATAATCGTCTACGAAAATAGAGGGGATGACCTAAGCTTCCTCAAAAAGAATCGTGACGATCAGCCAGCAGCGTCCCAACCCAGCAACGAGGCGAACTCATCCTCCGCAAGTGAACGACTCCAAGCATCACGGGAGAACAAAAAAGAGAATGAAAAAGAGAGGGATAAAAATGAAATAAAGAAATCTCAAAACTCAATGGCCAAATTAAAAGCGTTTGTCGGCTCCATCAAAAAAGTACTTCATCGTGAAAAAATAGACATGATCGAGAATAAAAACACCCTTTCTCGGATCAAGGCTTCATCACAAACAAATCGGCAGGCTTCAGCAATGGAGGCTTTTTTGAGGGAACCATCTACACAAAAACCAGCAAATAAAAACAAAAGATATAGGGCCGATTTCGGGCAAGTGCTCCCACCAAAACTCAGACTTGCCCAGAGCCCCGAAGATCACATAATAAATGCCTTCCTCGAGTTCCAAGCGATAACAAGACTCTATTATTTGTTCATAATGTTATTTGGTTCCTATACGTACTTATTTCGATTTTCCATGGAACTTGGCACTCATTTAGATCTCCATCCTTTTTACGGCAAAATCCATAGACAAGAAATATAATGTTTGTATGGAACTTGGCTCAGCATTTTTACATTTATGTTTTTGGTGGGATATCACAACTTTTTGTAAAGTAAACTATCCGAGCATCGGTAGACACCTTCATCTTCCCAGTTCAAACATCCATAATATTCGACTATATTCAATAAAGCAACCTTAAGGTGTCGTTTCACCACTTCCCGACAAGTGTCGGCTATGCTATCCGCAACTTATCTGGCAGATACTTCATCTATCAGATAAGTTGTGGATATCCTATATGAAACTTTTTAGGAAGTGGGGAAACAGCCCCTAAGCCTTGTTGAGACGTGAGTATCAGACGAATAAAACAAAGAAAATCCAAGCGAATGGAATATGCAGCTACCATCAGAAGGCATTGGAATAATACGGTATAACACAAGTGTATTTCCAACCAGTAACTATATAGTGTACAACTTACTATGGGGAAGTTAATTAGCTATTATTATAGCTGTCTAACAGACAGACAGACAAACGGACGGACGGACAGACAAACGGACAGACATATTGAAATAATTCTATGTCTATTATCGGGACTCAAATTATATCTCCATACCAAAGAACAATCGGTATAAGCAGTTTGGGCGTGAAGACGTAACAGACAGACAGACACATTTCATAAAGTTCCTTCTATTCATTTCAAGTTTTTTCAATTCACAAATAAATGTTTACGGGGAGCTCCCATACAATAAAAGTGATTTTTTGGCCTTTTTTGCTTTAAATCAATAATGGCAGCCGAAAGGCACTTGAAATGTTCACAAAATTATATTTTTTCTTTCATAATAAATAATAAAAGAAAAATAAAATAAATATTTAAGGCCAAGGCCATACAAAAAACACAATTTTTGCTCTGTACGACTCGCACTTGACCAATTTTTTTTGTTTTCGGATGTTTCCCTACGGTTACACACAATTGTAGAGCTGGATTCCAAATTTCAGCCTTCTAGGTCATCTGGAAGTGGGTTAGAATTTTGATCTATAGGTCAGTCAGTCAGTGATAAAAATTTAGATTTTCGGACGTTAATATCTCAACAACCGTTTAAGATGTGCTTATGAAATTTAAAGTATGTATTTATCTCGCAAGTCTCATTATATGAGCTAAATTTGAAACGTTTATGTGAAATAGTTTCTGAATTATGAAGGGGTCAAAAGTAGCTGCAAATGGTTCGTGTAATATTACACACGGTGCGGCTCGCCATTCTGTTATGCTGGAACTTGGCTTGACACTCTACCGCGTGTCTAGATCTGTTGCGGCTCATTTTTCGAATTTCGGTTAGTAAACTTTATCGTCCCCACCATTCCAGCTACCAGGTGTCGCAGGGGCGCGCGGTGGTGGTGAAGTGTTCTAGCGGGGCGCGGCTGTGGGAGAACCTGCAGGCGCTGGCGACGCCGCTGCGGCCCGACCACGTGCGCGCACTCCACAACCTCAACAGGAACCAGAGGACGTTCACCTTCAAGGGGTGAGTATAAAGCATCGTACGCGCCGAACGCGCCGGATAGTTCAAGGAATGCAGCGCGTAGAGATAAACTACGATAAGATGGCCCGCCCCTCCAAATTACTGTTTCAATTTGTGTAGTCACGTCCTTATGAAAGAGTTTGTATGTACTTAGTATTCAACCAATCAACCAGTACTCGTAATATGTCACTTATTAGACCAAGATTGTTTGTCAACAAATCATAACTAGTGCCCCATGTATTATTTTTAACCGACTTCCAAAAAACGAGGAGGTTATATGTTCGGCTGTGGATATATTTTTTTTTTTTTTTTTTTTTTTGTATGTTCAACGATTACTCCGCCGTTTGTGAACCGATTTTCGAAATTTTTGTTTTGTTGTATTAGGTTTCACTCCAATTTGGTCCCATTTTCACAAAGGTGGTGACCTGATGATGGGATCCTTGAGTAATCGAGGGAACTCCTCGAAATTTATATGGAAACATATGGTGATTTTGGTTTTATGTGAAGTGTACTAAGAATACGCTACCAAAAAGTCAAATATTGGGTCAAGGTATACCATCGTTTCGATGATGCTGAGAGAACTCCTGATTCCTTATAGATACACGTTTGGGAGTTTCGGCGTTGTTTTAAGAACAGAAAGCATAAACTACTATGCAATTCATATTCATCATCATAATCATCATCATCATCATCGTCATCGTCATCATCATCATTACCACGTCATGTTAAGGCCACCAATGTCTCATGGCACAGAATAGATAATAGTACAAGGCATAGGTATGGATATACTAATAATAATAATGATGTACTGTATAACAATTAACAACACCTGTTTGTTTTTAATACACGGCGGTCGGCGTCGCCGCCCAGCGCCGCCGCGCGGCGCGTGGCGGAAGATAGAATATCGAATACTTTACTAACTACTTTATATACAGATCGAATACTTTACTACTTTATATAAAATTTTAATAGACAAATAGAATTAAAATAAAGTTATTTTAATTTTAAAAAGAGCATTTAAACAAAACAAAGTCATTAAGTGTCTTTTTAATTAGTTATACTTATTAATCGATAGATGGTGCACTAAGTACCTATCGATTTGAATTCTTGATAACAAGAACAGCTGTCAATAATTATGATAATATTAAATATTATGCTACGCTACATCCTATGCAAGTTTGTACAATTTTTTATCTGATAGATCCTTCGATCGTGGAAAAACGAGACACAATAGCCTTTCTATTGTTATCGCAATCTCCGGTGACCGCTTCGGGCTTGAAGTATTAAAATTGTTAAATTACTTAGCACAATATGTTCACTTCACTGATAATATTATATTATTTTGTGAGTGTGAGTTGTGACTCTTAACAAATTGTAATAAGATACGTAAAATATACGCGAAGATTTATATACTAGTGTAACTAAAAAGAGTGAAATTATTATTATTTTTAACAAAAAATTAAAACCGACTTCCAAGGTAAAAACAATAATAACATTAATATAATAATAATAATAATAATAATAATAATAGTCATTTATTTCAAGTATCCCAGACTCATATACGTACAAGATCAAAAAATTACAAACAAATGTCACATTATAGTAGAAAAAACATACTTACATAATTACATAAATTATATTAAAATAATAATTATTTTGGCCTGTATTTTGCATGCAAGCGACAGCAGTGACCGATATACGGGTTATCAGGGCGTTCACAGAGCGCGGCCAGCATGCCGTTGGAGCTCCCCCGCATGCGCCGCACCAGCGACCATGTTCGCCTGCGCATTGTGGCAAAGAAACAGTCCACTCGTGCGCACGCGAACATCGCCGAAGCGCTGCACCAGCGGGGGAGCCCCACCAGCATCCTGAACGCGTTATTATATTGGACGCGAAGGGCGCTGTAGGCCCTTTGCGTATATGCTGCCCAGAGGCTGCAAGTGTAGAAGGATGTACAAAAAGCTCTAAACAACGTCATTTTTACTTCTAACGAGCATCTTGCAAACCTCCTGACAACCATGTTTGCCCTAACCGACAGCGCCCTTCGCTCCCTCTCGATATCAGTGTCGTCTTTCAAAGTGGACGTCACAATATGTCCTAGATATTTAAACTCCTCTACTCTAACCAAAGGAACACCATTTAGTAAAATAGTCGGTACTGTATCCACCTTTCTGGTTCCACTGTGAAAGACCATGTACTGACTCTTTTTACTATTGTATATCAGCCCATGCTCCGCTGCGTAATGCTCACAAATATCAAGTAGCTTTTTGAGACCACAGACTGAGGCACTCAGCAAGACCATGTCGTCCGCATAATTTATGTTATTGAAACATACTCCATCTACATGACAACCAACATGCTGCTTGGTGAGCTCCTCAATCAGTCCGTTTATATAGAGGTTAAATAGAACAGGTGAGCTTAACCCGCCCTGTCTCATGCCACATTCCAGCTTGTAGGGATCTGACATCGCACCAGCCCACCTAACAATGTTCATTTGATTATCATACCAATATTTAAAAGTATTAATCAGTTCGTGAGGTATACGCGACTTTCTCATCTTCTTCCAAAGGATGTCATAAGACACAAGGTCAAATGCCTTCGAAAGGTCGAGGAAGCAGGCGTAGACGGGCGTTTTTCTTGTATTATAATACTTAACAGCACTCTTAAGACACAAAATTGCGGACTCGGTCGAAAGGCCAGAACGAAAGCCGAACTGCGCATCATGACATCTTATATAACTGTTTAAATGTGTATTAAGAATGCTGTCAAATACTTTTGCAATGATGGTTGCTAGCGAGATAGGCCTGTAATTAGAAATGTCTGACAGGCTTTTCGTTTTATTTTTCGTGACTGGAACCACAACAGTTTTCATCATGTCGCGAGGTAAGTAAGAATGCGATATACAGAGACTATATAGCAAGGCCAACACTCTTGATATATGAGGGCCAGCATGTTGTAGGTGTTCTATGCTTAATCCATCGTGTCCGGGAGATTTTCCCTTAGATATCGATTTGATTGCCCTCACTACATCAGAAGCTCTAACCCTAATATCTATATGATCTCTGCGTACCTCATCCGTCACCTGCGACACCGATGCTCCGAGAGGCGATTTTACAACAAACAAATTTTTAAACCTGTCAGCTATCTCCTTCTGGTCACTCGTACCGTCCACAGACACCGGAAGACCAGGGCGGCTTCTCAGACGATTGGTACACTTCCAGAAATTACGGAAATCTTTCTGACAATGCTTAGTTGCTAACGTATCCAGTTTTATCTGTTCTTGGTGTTTTTGACACCATTTCAAACGTGACTTAAATATTTTTCTCGACTCACACATCCTAGTATATATATCACCAGTAGTCGGACGACCGCATAAAATCCATTCTCGAAAAGCCGCCCTGGCCTCCCCGTGGCTATCACTAACATATTTATTCCAGCCCATGATACTTCGCTTTACCTTACGCTTGCCCCGTCCATGACTGCCACCCCGCCCCTCCAAGGAGGCTTGTGATAAGGCTAGCACGATATCTGAATATATTTTATCAATTACAGGCATATGACTGGTATTTTCACATTTACAATCCGCGCACTTCACACACACCTCAGGAAAATCTATGTATCGAAGGCGCTTTTGACATTCATATTGATATGACAAAATTTGGTTATCAGACCTTTCACCCCATACTACTTTATTATGATAACAAGCGTCATCCATATTTGTAACTGATGTTAGACATGTTATATTACATTCACAAACGATAGGAAAATGATCCGACCACTGTACGTCATACTTTACATACACATTCAGTACAGAGGTCTGGGCACTTAATGATACTAAACAATGATCCAGCCAACGTTTTGACCCGCTGGCTATATCTATATAAGTAAAATTATTTTCGAAATTATTATTTATATTTAACATTTCTGAGTCAATAATTAACCAATTAGAGTCATTGCAAATACTTGTCAATTCATTATAAAACAATGTTCCCGGGTGGGCATTAAAATCCCCCATAATATAAATAGGTTCGTTACTATATTCATTATTAATAGCACTTACAGTTCCCATGCAGTCTGTGAACACTGGAAGGTTATCCGTTTTATTTACCGGCATGTAAACACACACGACAATAAAAGGCCTCGACGCCGACACAACACGGATCGCACACACTCGCGGATTATTGCAATCAATTTCTGTCACATTTGGAAACACATTATTATTCCATAAGAGCGCTGTTCCACCGTAAGGCCTTCCACGTAACAGCCCTCCCTCTGTGTCTATAGCAGATGTTCCAACATAGCTGTATTTCGTATCAATACTGCCGAGGAATGCCAGGTCATATGGCATAAGCCATGTTTCTTGCAACGCTATTATCTCACATTCATTACATAAACGCTGGATGTCATTTACTGCCCTCTTGACACTTTTACAATTGTAGCTGGCAAACTTGCATATGTTTTTATCCATTATTATTGTTTGGAGACAAAAGGCCGACAACTGATTTCATTGACTCAGTTCTTCGATTCTTATAGTGTACAAACCGCCTAAAAATAACACCTTCCGGCCATAAATTCTTATTAAGGAAGAGGCACACCTTCGATTCAGGTACAAAAAAATTTGTAGGCTTTATGATTTAAGCTCTTTTTTGTATTAATTTTCTCTAGTCTTATACTAATATCTGTTTGCGTCTTTATGTACTCGACAATATCAGTCTCAACGGTGTCGAGATGCACATTTGTAATAAAAATAGGAGTATCCTTGTCCGCGGCCTTGAAAGTAGACTTCGGGGTTACGGCTTTGCCCTTTTCACCTAAATATTTATAAGTAGGCCTTTTCTTCTTTTTCTTTATTTCTTGCCACTCATTATCAGTTCCGCTGCTCTTATTCTCAGGCGATTCAGGTTGCTGGCCTACCTGAGACTGTTTTAAATTATCTGTATGAACGGTTGTCCCGGTAGTTGGTATCGAGACACGTAGCAATGAGGAGCACACAGTATTTCCGGTGACTGTATTACATTTTTGGGTCTTTGGCTCCAAATCTATCTGAACAGATGTATTTGACAAGATATCATCCTGTACACACTTTTCCATCAGGTGTTCATTTTGCTCGTTGGATGTCTGACATACCGTCAAACCGTCAACCGTATATGAACTAAAAAGTATTAAATAATTTTTACTATCTAATAGTGCCTTTTTCCGAATTCGGCTAAACCTCAACTATTTCTGTACTCAATCTTCATAATTTTGAAGTCGGTGCCAGTTCCAAAAATTTTAAATATTCTGTCAGAGGACTGAAGATTCAGCTATCTGGTACCGACTTCAAAATAATGAAGATTGAGTACAGAAATAGTTGAGGTTTAGCCGAATTCGGAAAAAGGCACTATTAGATAGTAAAAATTATTTAATACTTTTTAGTTCATATTAATGTTATTATTGTTTTTACCTTGGAAGTCGGTTTTAATTTTTTGTTAAAAATAATCCTCTATGATAACTAGCCGACCGCGGCCGCGCAAGACAACTCACTTCAACCGTTTTGACAACGCACTTCAAACGTTTTGAATTTTGGAGGGGCGCGCCATGTTATCGTAATATTTTAATTTTTATCTCTACGGTGCGGACGAATGTGCGAGATTATTACCACATAATTAATTCATACGTGTAAGCGCAAAGCTCGAACCTTGCTAGATCTGTGTCTCATACAACGAATTCTAAAATGCAGCGCGTGCTTGCTGATTAAGAGCCCGTACTCTGTTTTCTACTGCTCTCTTCACACTCACGCCCGTCTTTCATATGCCAGGTGAAAAAGGACAAAAGGAAAGGAGTATTCTGTTTTTTAAAGGGTATTTTATATGAAAGTGGTAAAAAGTAATTCCAACATTGTATAGACGATTTTCTCAACAATACATTGTATTTTTTTCATACCGTTCAGCGGACCGATTCTGTATCGTACATTTGTGAGTTAATCACCGAGTTCGTAACGAAACGGAGGAGTGAGCAACCGAAAGTCTCACTTTTGTATGCAAGTGAATACAAAAAGTGTCACTTTCCGTTAGTCACTCCTCGGTTTCGTTACTAACTCAGTTATTAACTAACAAAATATGTACGATACAGGCCTTGTACCATTTTGAGACTCAAACAATCGGACGAAAATGCTGCGTCCTACTCTAACAAATGTGAAATGACGTTGTTAGAGCAGGACGCGGCATTCTCGTCCGATTGTTTGAGTCTCAAAACAGTTTTGTAGTAGGCCTACTGAATCGGTCCGAAGACGTCAATCCAATCCATAAACAGGTGATATTTTAAACCGTTTACTGCAAAAATCACAAAACTGTCGCGGGTTTGAGTTGGATTATTTAAAGATACTTAAAAAAAAATAAAAATCTAGCTGTAACATCAGATTATAATTGAAATGATCTTACATGTTGTGCATTAAAACTTATAGAAACACTGTATTTTAACTGTTAAATCACGTCTGTTATATGAGCGAAATCAGCAAAATTTCGTATACGGGCTCTTAATGTGCGATCATCTAAAGACACCTACGGACTAACGATTTTTTATTGAATTTGCACGAATCCGTGTTGTTTATGACTTATGAGTGTGTTTTCAGATCAATTCCAAATCCAATTCACCAGGGTAATTTAACATCTTGCGACAGCAATGCAACACCAGGTATTGATGATTTTCGCCTGTTGCATCGTTGTTGCAGAACACCATAGACTTATATAATGCAGAACACGTAATCCCTGTGAAACCTGAAATTCACGGATAATGCAACGAATGATTGCCTCTCGCTCAGCTGGAAGCAGTACCGGATTTATATTGTCTATGAGTGTACTGCTGGCCTACGGTGGCGTTGGAGCGAGACAGATGGAAGACCTCGGGGGAGGCCTTTGCCCAGCAGTGGGATAGTATAGGCTCATAAAAAAAATGAGTGTAGGCCACTTTATTTCCGCGAGCCCATGTCATATACGAAATCTGCCGCCCTCTGGGACGCCTCTAGGTCGCGGCCTGTACGGCCTAATAATAAATCCAGGGCTGACTGGGAGCCGACTCAGCCCACACACAAAACCACGTCAAAAGCTCACGCTTACATCGCGATGGAAATATATTTGCTTTGCACCCAATAATAATACAATATCATTATTACAAGCAGCAGCCAAGATACAATACAGCTGGGTCGAGATTCGAGTTGTATGTACCATCCAAACCATCAAAGAAATTGATTCATAGGCAGACGGACCTACCTCATTTGGTCGGGTTATGTCAATTCAATGTTACAGCTCGACAAGGCTTTTAAATGAACGTGGCGAGAAAAGGAACTAACGCTTCAATGTTCCGTAGGCGTGATCTGCCAGCTGGGTTTGACATAAACCGACCAAATTACGTTGGTCCGCCATCTACCTAATGCCTATATGAACTTCTCTAGTATATATTAGTTGTTGTTTTAATAATTATTGATCTGATATTTGCAGCATGGGCGACACACACAAGAACTACCCGTTTACAGAGCTAATATAAATAAACAACAGAAGAATGGATTGAGAGGCGATTTGCAGCTTCGAGCAGCCTTAATCTATACGAGGGTTACCAAGACTTTAGTATTATTTACTTCTTTACTATTTATATTTTAGTAATAAGAATAATTATTGTTTATAAGCTGACAAATGACAATTTACAGTGCATTCCAAATTGTTGATTTTTGTTATATTTTATTGTTTTATAATTTAACTTCTACAATGTTTTACTATTTTTAAGAATAAATAAACTTTATTCAAAGTCAAATTTTAAATTTATTGTCAATACAGTAGGTCAGTATGTTATCTTATTTAATCTAAACTAGATAATATAGTAATTGGCCTATCTAATCAAGCAATCATACCACTAACGGCTAGCCACTTAAGATGTGGCACACTGCATGCATCATAATTCATAACACCCTTGGAATTTGAAGGGCAACAGATCTGAAGTATTCCTTGTTTAGATACCAAAACAAGAAATTATGGTTCATTTTTCGAAAACTAAAAGAAACTATATTTTACAAAACTTTATTTGAAGTATTGAACATAATATTTTCATTTAAAATAAGTCGGATATTAAAATAATATTTACATTTTGATTGTATGACAACAACATTCACATAGACTTGAGACTGGACACAAAAATTATATGTGTAGCTTAAATACATTACAGAAAAATATATGCACTGCATTTAAATATGATACGCTCGTCCTTCATACAAATTGTCAACACTTTAAATCATCATACAAATTGTCAACACTTAGCGCCAACGCTAAAACACAGGCGGACGCGGACGCGGGCGCACGCGTCGGAAGACCGCCGCGTGCGAGCGGGCACCCGTCGCGTGCGCTCATCTCATTTAGGGCTGCTAATATAATTTTTATCTCGAGCGTGTACAGTGTATAGCGTGTATTATTTACTAATTTATTATTTGGCAAAAAGACGTCAACGGAAACAACGTCGATTGCGAAAGGCGTGCGCCCGCGCCGTGTGCCCGCCCGCCCGTCGAGAGTGCCCGCGTCCGCCGCCCGCGTCCACCCTCCGTCGCACGCTCCTGCGCTGCTCATACTATTTTCCGTTTGTACACACGCGAGCGTGCGCCCGCGCGAGTTTTAGCGTTGGCCCTAAAAACATTTAAACGTTCTTGCTACATTTGCATTAGTAGATCTTAAAAACTTCTATTTACACTTTATTAGTCTTGAAAATTTGTTGCTTCTTCAACAATCCTGAAAAGATAACTGATTAATTTTTGTTCAAAAGAAAAATCAAATACCTAAAAGCATTGAGATGTACCTAAAAGCTATTTTGAGATATTTCGTTACTGAAGCTTGATCTCAAATCAAAATCCGCCACATACTTTATGGCGAAGAGCCTGCTCAAAAAAATAGACATGCATACTCCAAAAATATAACCCTCCTTTTGAGGCAGTCGAAATAAAAATTTAATAGCTATGAAACTCCAGCAGGTAGCAACTGAATGTAAATTAAAACTGATTTCCTTTAAAATGCATGTTTTTTGTGAGTCTTTTACTAATGTTAACACTCACTTGGTATATTTGTAGCCTTCTGTAGTGAATTCTGAGATGTTTTGGAGCTTTTAGAGATATCCTGTATATTTGATTTTATACTCGCCAGCTTCCCTGAAAATTAAAACATTTTATATTATTTTCAAGTAAGTCTAATAAAAACTTGTAATACTGTATATCAAGTTTTAAACACTTACGAGGGCTAATTCTTGGTATCTTTGTTGGTAAAGCACTTTTAAGTTTGTTGGCAGCCTTTGGTAAAAATGAATTTTTTAAATAATTTACTGTTGTAGGCTTTTTAGACACATCTTTGGAACTCTTAATCAAATTTAGTAACTTAGTATCTTGCGATTTCTCTTTATTTGTTTTTGTAGCAAGCGCAAGTTTTGGGTTGTTTATGCTTTGTTTGTTTTCGTTACCAATACTTTTTTTCGATATTGTCTCTAACGCTTTTATTTTCATGTCTTTAGTATATTTCTGTATCACACTTTCTTTGCTACTTTTAAGTTCTTTGCTCTTCAAAAAGTCATCCTTTTGTTTAGCTTTAATACTTTTTATAACATTAGCAGATGATTTCCTTTGTTGTTTTGACTCTGATTTATCTTCGACGGCTTCTTTTTTATTTACCTGTGTACTCTGAGTAACTATATTTGAACTAGCTTTGTTATCAAATTTTTGTGCTTTTTGATGTTTGTTATCTTTAACTGTATTCTTACTCTTATCTGACTTGTTGCTCTCTTTGACGTTATTCGTTGTAATGGGTTGATTGTTAGCCATATCGGAGTGTTTGTTTTTACTCTTTTTTCTTATCTCATCCGAGTTTTTTGGATTTTTATCATTCATAATCACATTTTTGTCGTCAATTTTTTCACCTTTATTTGCATTATTATCTTTATTGTTTTTATCTGGTTTAGTTTTATTGCTCTTCGTTTTGCTTTCAGTGTTTTTCGATTCTATAATTTCTTTATCTGTTGCTGTCGCTTTTGCCTTTTTTTGAGTTGAGTCACTCGTAATAACATTTGCATCATCAAATTTCGCTCCGTTATTTGCATTGTTATCTTTATTGACTTTATTTGTTTTAGTTTTAGTATTCTTTGTTTTGCTTTCCGTGTTTTTTGTTTCTTTAGCTTTATCTGTTGCTGTCGTTTTCGCCTTTTTTGGATTTATATCACTCATAATAACATTTCCGTCATCAACTTTCTCGCTAATATTTTCGTTGTTATCTTTATTGACTTTTTCTGGTTTAGTTTTAGTATTTTTCGTTTTACTTTCTGTGTTTTTTGTTTCTATAAGTTTATCTATTGCTGTCGTTTTCGCCTTTTTTGGATTTATATCACTCTGAATAATAACATTTCGGTCATCAACTTTCTCGCCACTATTTTCGTTGTTACCTTTATTCACTTTATCTGATTTAGTTTTAGTATTCTTTGTTTTACTTTCCGTGTTTTTGGTTTCTACAAGTTTATCTGTTGCTGTTGTTTTTGCCTTTTTTGCGCTTTCTTTTTCCCCCACATCGTCAGCTACACGTTTCACTGGTTTCGCTTTATTGTCAGTCGTATTTTCCTTTCCTTTAGGTTTAGTTTTCTTCGGCAAAGATTTAGGCGGGGCCATAACCTCGCTGTCCTTCTTTCTGTTTCTCTCGGGCTCCTGGGGCTCCTGATCGAGCGTCGTGCGTCTTCTCCGTAACTTTTCAGCAGCCTCCGATTCTGACTCCGTACTTTCTTCTGCTTGATTCTGCGTGATATGAGCCTTAGCTTCTAAGCACGTATTTATAATTTTGGCGAGAAGCAATGTTCTATCGTCCGTGTCTATTGTTGGGTCTATAATCTGTTTGTGTAGTGTGGATATTGTTTTGATGTAGGACTCGTCTGAAATAATATTTACCGTATGTAAATTGTGTGAAGTGCCAAGAGAAAATTACATATTATAATACCGCATATTATAAAACTTATTAAGAGTATAATGTAAAAAAACGTCTAAAACTTTACAGACATGGCATGGCATGGCAATCTATTCTTAACAGGTATGTACCGCGCTCAAGCTCCGAGGTATCTGGGGTTGAGAACGTGCAAGCCTTATAGTTCCTCGGAGCTCTCGTGTGGAGTACAAGTATTAGAAGCATACTACATAGTACTATCAGAGAAGTTGATTCCTAGGCAGATGGGGGACCTACGTAGTTTGGTCGCGTTACATCAAACCCAGCCGACAGATCACAATTAACATTGAATTGACATGATCCAACCAAGTGACGTTGGTCTGTCAACTGCCTAGGAATCAAATTCCTGGATGGTACATACCCATAAACTCGAGGTCGAACACCATCCTGTGGTGGAAGGGCGCGAGAGGAGACCACTTGTTCTGCAGGGACCACTGCACCTCCATCAGCTCCGCACACTTCAATCTGTATCCACCTTCGGGCTTCAAGAGTAAAGATTTATTATAATTCCAATTAACAGATAAGAAGGCTTCATTTGAAACTGAATATGATGACTGATGACTGATGTAACATATTACTTGCAAACTACTTTCCAAGGTTTTTTCACAGGAGTTTATCTATTTACTAGTGACTAGTGCTTTCGATTAATTAACCAATCAACTACTTGGTTGGGGCCCATACCACGAAACGGTTTTGAGACTCAAACAATCGTACGAGAATGTTGCGTCCTACTCTAACAAACGTGAAATGGCGTTGTTAGAGCAGGACGCGGCATTCTCGTCCGATTGTTTGAGTCTCAAAATGGTTTCGTAGTAGGGCTACAGGGCATATGTGATGTCAAACACTAGACTTACTATTGGGACCATGAACAGAGCTTCACCATATTTTTCGGCGAGCCGCGCCAGAGTAGTCCGCCGTGAGCGGTGGGCCGCAGAATAGTTTCTTATTATCTGTAAATACAAGACTTTTGTTTAAAAACAATAAAAATACGTAGTTAAGATTATTTCAAAATATGTAATGGTATTGGAGCTCATCTTACATATTATTTAAATTAGTATTGACTATAATTTGGTTTGTCTCTTGTTGAAACATAAGTTAAATACCTCTATAGCATCACTGGGTTGTCGGATAGTTTTCAGTATGGATTTTGCCAGCTCCACCTCATGGGAAGCTTTCACTGGAGTCACCTGCAAATTCCTATATGACATGGGCCCAAGCATGCGGCTCTGAAAAGCGCGAAACAGTATGTTATTTTAACAACATTTTATGAACAAAACAAAATGACAAAGTAACTTATTATATATGTTACGATCAAAGACCGAAATCGCTCAATGAGCGAAAAAATAGCTCACAACGCGTTGTGGTCACAGTGAAACAGCAAAACGGCCACGACGCGTTCTGGCAATCACAAAAAGACCATAACGCGAAATTCGTGTCGTAGCTGATATTTGTTTTACTTGATTTGTTCTAGATTGATTAATCGTGGTATAAAAGATTATAATATTTGACTTACCACGCGTACTACAACATTTTAATAATATTAGTATGGATAGTATGAAACTATGGATATTTTATAAATAATAATGATAAACACGTTATGCAGTGATTTAGTAAAAGAAAAAATATTTTGTAGTACGCGTGGTAATTCTTCCATACCTATATGGACGATTAATCAACCAAGAACAAATCAAGAAAAACGAATCGAATATCAGACACGACACGAATTTCGCGTTATGGTCTTTTTGTGATTGCCAGAACGCGTCGTGGCCGTTTTCATTAGAGCCACGACGCGAATTTCGCGTCGTGGCTGTTTCGCTGTGACCACAACGCGTTGAGAGCTATTTTTTCGCTCACTGAGCGATTTCGGTCTTTGAGCGTAACATATATAATAAATTATTCAAAAGTTAAATTTTGTATGTTTTATTTTTAAAATTATCTTAATTGTAACAAAACATTCCATATCATTAGTCCAAGGCAATCTACAAAGAATTTAATACAGAATAAAGTACTTACAGGCTTATGGACATAATAATTAATGCTGAATGGCACCAAATCTATCCGACACTCTGCTGTTACTTCCCGCCACACTCCCTCCTCAGAGATTGGACGCTCGCTACCAAAAAAAAAATTAATTAGGCAAACAGAACATGATGTTAATAGAGATAAACTACGATAACATGGCGCGCCCCTCCAAAATTCAAAACGTTTGAAGTGCGTTGTCAAAACGTCTGATGTGCGTTGTCTTGCGCAGTCGGCTAGTTATGATTAGTTGACCAACAAATCTTGGTAATAAGTGACATTAAGTGAAATATTACGAGTACTGGTTGATTGGTTGAATACTTACTACATACAAACTCTTTCATAAGGATGTGACTACACACATTGAAACAGTAATTTGGAGGGGCGCGCCATGTTATCGTAGTTTATCTCTACCTCGACTGTGGGAATTGCAGACACAATAGATTTTCAATTGTTATGCAGCAGCCGGGAGCCGCTTGGGGCTTGTTGGGTTAAGTAACAAATTAAAATCAAAAATGTGAATTAATGCTAAAATATGATACTTTCTAACCAAACAGTAAAATGAGAACTATTTAAAGATTTCACTCTCTATCTGTTGGTCACTATCAAACCAATCCGATTTATTAAACCACATTGGGCGTTTGCACACTGCACGGTAACGACACGACACGATACCACAGAACACAAGGGCCACCGCACATATTATACAATTTTAAGTTGACCGACTATCGTACAAACTGACTATCATACTAATTCTAATATTCTGTCACTTAATATTGAATGCACCCAAAATATTTTCCTTTCTTTTCGCCTTCGTTTAATTAGTGCCACAATAAAATCATGCTTTTTAGTTTTTACGCATTTTAACACGCACGTCGCTAGGCTAGCAACACCGTTACCAACTAAATCTAAAAGTCTGCAGCTGGCAGCAGCATACACGATGAAGTTGTCCAATTAAATTGTGACACTACGCAATTTAGTTTGTACGATAGCCGGCCAACTTGAAATTGTATATTATGTGCGGTGGCCCTTATCTATTCTGTGGTATCGTGTCGTGTCGTTACCGTCGCAGTGTGAAAACATCCATTCTTTCAGTCCAGGGGTTCCCAAACTGTGCGCCGCGGCGCCCTGGTGCGCTGTGGAAAGGCAGGAGAGGCGCCGCGCAGTGGGTCGATCCTCCATCATTATCCACTACAAATATTTTTATAATGGAGGCACTTCACATGGCTATATGTATTTGCGTTTTTGATGTATTCGCCAAACATTCACCATTTTATTGTGTAGACTCTTTGACAAAATAAATATTGGCCTTATTTGCCTATTGGACAAATATGACCAATGCCATATTAATATTGAGTCTAATGAAATAGTAGACAGGTTGGCCAGAGAAGCCATCGTTGACGGTAGGCCGATTGACGTGGAACCATTGTATAGCGACTTCTTTCCATATATTAAAAAAAATGTTTTAAAGATTGGCGGGAGTACTTCAATCAAAGGTCCAAGGAAAAAGGAATTGGGTACGCAACTATCCAACCTCAATTAAGCACCTACAGGACGTGGATCGGTCAATGCGGGTTGAATAAGAACGACTTTGGCATTACGACTGCGCGCCGGGCACATTCCGTCAAAGAAGTTTGCTTTTCTTATGGGTAAAGCTCCCACTCCCTTATGTGAAATCTGCAATACACAAGATGAGATTTTCCATATATGTGTGTCCGGAGCGCAGACTTGAGATCGCGTCTCAATAGTGATTATAATGTAGGCAGTATTAACAGTATCTTGGCTGATCCATCTTCTGAGGCTGCTAAAATATTATATAATATTCTAGATATGTCTCTTAAACATCCCAGAGATGTATAAGAGATATATCTGGAATACATAGTATGTAAACTTTAAAATGAGTTATTTGTTGATTGTCAATTTCTTAATATTGAATACCTATAAGGACGGCATTATCGTTTAAATGATAAAGTCCTTTTTTGTATAGATTAAAAAAAACACGTATTCCATACCTTTGTCGGTTTTTGACGCACATCAAAGTAGTCAAATAGGCAAGTCAAGAAAATCAAGTAAAAGTTTGGTATTTGATGTCCATGTGTGGAATTCCGTATTTGCCTTTATTTGCTTGTTTGTGTATACGTCAATAATTTTGCCATGTGATAGTCTGTTGAGAAAGTCATGACAGGCGGGAAATTTTTTAAATAAAATAAAAAATATGAGGCTTTATTAATTCAAGATAAAAATGTGCAAGGTGACAATATTTAAACTGTAATAATATGCGTTCTCTGTGAAAATACAAAGAAAAAAATACACCAGAAGAGTGATTACGTTTAGAAAATTTTCCCGCCTGTCATGACTTTCTTAACAGACAGTGCCTCCATAAAATAGAATATGAATTATACAAAGCAGGCAGATGAATAAATATTTGCTTAAGTACTATTATTTACTACCTTAACCTAACTATAATCATTAAAGGTGTTTATATATTTGGCGCCGTGACAAAATTTTGACTTGTAAGTGCGCTGTAGGCTGAAAAAGATTGGGAATCCCTGCTCTAATCTCTATTACTAGCAACAATAAATGGACAAACCCTTCAAGCACTGGATCCCGGACAAGGACATTAACTTCTGACTGCAATACGGTCACCCCGGTCAGCTCCTGGGTGGCCTGGAGACAGGTCTTCAGAGACCGCTGCTTCAGTTTCAGCTCTGTGACGGACAGACCGACATCGACTGTGAACTCACACTCCGAGTCCGAACTAAAATGTAATAATAATTATAACATGTTTGTAAAGGAACCAAATAGAACAAATAACTTTCGATGTAAGCTGTAACGTAACTATTTAATATATTTTTACGTTAAGTACCAATTATTGTAAGAAGTTTAATACTTACCTATCATCACAAATTAAATTGTTGTTGTTGTTGGATGCCAAAATTTCTTCGTTCACTTTAAATTCATAATATTTTATTTCATTCAGTAAAGACTTTTTCCTCGATAACAATGCACTTTGCTTTCGACTTATAACACGCTCAGCCATTTTAGTCTCTTATATAATAATATAAATATAATTAAATTGTATGTTCAACAACACAAAAACCACGAAAACAACAATTTTTAAAATTAAAAATAACGTCCGCCATTTGCTTTTTTTTTTTTTTGGTTTGATTCGTCCCATTCAGGACAGGCAAAGAGAACAAAGCCCATACAGCTATGTCTTTTGTAGTGTGCCACAGACAATGTAAAAAGGTAAGGAATATGGCGGGAAAACCATATTCCTCCTATTATCTATATTTTTCATCATCGTTTTCATGTATCGTCAGGTCTAAAATCTAGTCAAAGTCTAAGTAAAAGTCAATACAGTCAAGGAGTCAAGTCGGTCGATTCAATAAAGTGGTAGACGTTTTACTGAAACTTTCGATGGAGTTTTGGAGGGAACACAAAATAGCACGTTTCTGGATATTACATCACTGTCCTACACTTGTGCATGAACACGAATATCTAATGATTAATATTCTACCAATATTACACATTAAAAACCCAGCTAACACCATTTTAGGAAAATAATATAAAAACACAACAGTACACTTTAACATTCCCGGCAAAACTTCCGTATATTAACTCAATGGATTTCAGAAGCTAAATCCAATGTCAAATTATTTTTTTTTGGCACTTCGCCTATAAAACCATGGCCAGTATCGCAAAGAGGATGTAAACTGTATACTACGTAACAAGAGGTCGGACTTAGAAGAAAAAAAATAAACATTCGTTATTTTTTTAATTTAAAACTAAACGACAAAATTTTAAGTGCAAAACCTTTTTTCGCTCACTGAGCGATTTCGGTCTTTGAGCGTAACATATACAGAGATGTAAATCAAATTTTGGTTAAGCTTGACAGCTCGGGATTGTTTCTCTATTCAGATAGGTATATTACCTTTATGAGTGCACCGCAATGGGAAGTTTTCTTTTTTAAATCTCCACCAGACGGCGCGACGGTAGACACTTCTAGATTTTCTATTGGTTCCCCACCCATCTAAAATTATCTGCAGGTTGGCATCACTGACAGTGTTTCAAAAAATATCAGTGTACTGTCAAGTGTGAAGTTAATCAAAATATCTTAAATCTAAGCCATCATTGGCCTAAGCGATTAGGCCAGTATACTGGTAACAGTTTAGGAACACGCATATTGTCAAACTGAAAACTGACAACTGACAGAGAGTTTTGGCGGGCATGTCACTTTCAAAACCTCTTCTACTTTTTATTCTTGGTGTGGTTTTTATTATTTTTTCCCAAATTGTGTTATTTGTGTTTTTGATGTTCATTATTGGTAAAATATTAGCCACTAAATATCCGTTATCTTGCACAAGTGCAGGTAAGATGTTGTCAAAATCAAAATGTATATTTCCTGTGACATTTGGTGTGAATATCAGTAAACAGGGCTTACTCTTCCGTGAGTTTTAACTAAAACATCGTTATAATAACTCTATTATCCTATTCATTGGAATATAATTGCGTCTTTTTCAAATTGAAATGTATCAAGTTTTATATTCTTTTGCCCAGTTTTGTAGCAAGTATTGATGGTATTCCCTGGTATTACCGATAGTTGTCTACCCGTACGCCATCTAGTTACTAAAATGGAAGCTGTTTGACAATCAAATTAAAAAGCTAAGAAAATCCCTCACACGGCCATCATGTACAGCGTTGCCGATTTGTGGGGAATTCCCCAAACTGCGGGGAATTTCAAGTTGATTGGGGATTCGTTGGGGATTAGCATTATGTGGGGAAAATGCGGGGATTTTCACATTTTGACATCTTTTTCAATAATTAGCAAATATTTCATCATTCTACAATGACTATTGACACATCGAACATTTTTTTTTAATCGATTGATCGTAGAAATCTAGTATAATCTAGATTCTAGTAGATGGACATTATTGTTTATGATCAGGGGATTTGCTTTGCGCTGGCTTTGTACAATTTTTAGCTGCACCTTGCAAGAGAAGGAAATAAAAAGAAAAAACCGGCCAAGTGCGAGTCGGACTCGCGCACCGAGGGTTCCGTACAAACCTGCAAGCTTTACAAAGTTCGTTCATTACGACAATCGAGTTCATACTCGATTGTCGTAATGAACGGAAATGGGTAGTAAGTTTAAAATTATTAAAAAAAAAAATATTATGTGATGTAACTAAAAATTTATGGTTTTCGTAATTTTTCCTTTATCTATGCTATAAGACGTTGCTTCGTACCAAATTTCAAGATTCTGAGTTCACGGGAAGCACCCTGTAGGTTTTGATTCCCTTGCAAGTGTCGAAAATTTGCGGCATAAACGGCTGTATCTTTTGATTGCGTTGGCTTAGAAGTTTGATTTTTTCATAGCTTCAAGGGACAGTAGACCTGAGTAATTGATATAAATTTCAGCTTCATACCTCCACGCGTTCCTGAGAAAAAGTGTCTTGACAGACGGACAGACGGGCAACAAAGTGATCCTATAAGGGTTCCGTTTTTTTCCTTTTGAGGTACGGAACCCTAAAAATGAAGAAAGTAGCGTGAAACAAATAAAATAAAACTTATTGATCATGATAACTGTTTGAATTTTTATTATTATTGCTTATACTAATGGAAATTATACTCAGATAGTAGAATATTGATTCATTTGTTAAAAAAACTTGTGTGGGGAAATAAGTGGGGAATCAGCAAATTTTTTGTCCCTAATTTGGGGAATTCGACCATGATTTTTGGGGAAATCTGAAAATTGTCATTGGCAACCGTGATCATGTAGAGGCGTTGCGGGACTTGCTCTTTTTGGCGGGAAGAGGAAGGCGCCTTTTTTGAACAATAATTTGTTAAAAATTGTATCTAATAGTTTTTATACGTTAAATAGAAGTTAAAAGTATATAATATGCAGGACGAAAGCGACGGAGATGATCCCAAGTATAAATCTTCATCATCGAAGAAAAGAAAAATTGTAGACAACCCAGGCGATAAGTATAAACCATTTACAAAGCCTTCTTACACAAGAAAATATCCCGATACTACCTCCAATGGAGAATTCATAGTCTTCGTAGAGCATTGCAATAAAGACACTAAAATAGGGAATATGAACCCCCTAAATTTATCGAAAATTTTCAAAAATGCTAAAGGAGTTCATGAAAGATCTAGAATAAGCGCCCGCAAAATAAAAATAACATTCAAACAAGCGGCACTAGCAAATGATTTCCTCAACGCACAATTTATACAAGAGAACAACTTAAGAGCATATATCCCAGCTGCCTCTGTGGAAAGGGTTGGGGTAGTTAGGTACATTCCTAAAGAAATTAGCAATAAGGATTTATTTGAAAAAATAAGTAGTGATCTTGATATTATTGGTGTACGTAGGTTTATGAAAAAAGAAAATAATACATTCGTCCCTTTAAATACTATAACTGTTACTTTTTCTGGCACCGTACTACCACCATGCATTTTTCTGGATGGTTGGAGATTCAAAGTCCATAATTATGTACCTCCAGTCTTACAATGTTTCAAATGTTTACTTTTTAATCACTCTGCAAAATATTGTTTTAATGAACAAGCATGTTCTAAGTGCGCAGAGAATCATTGTTATAGGGAATGCACATCTGAGATTTTAAAATGTAAAAACTGTGGAGGTAATCATCTGGCTATTTCAAAAGAGTGTCCAATTAAGGCTTCTAAAATTAACAAAAACAGATCTTTGAGAAATAATACTACTTATGCAGATATAACCAATAATAATTTAACAGCTTTTCCAGCTCTTACAAAATCCAAGCCTCAAAATGTTAAAATTATTCCAGAAAAAATATCAGCCCAGGACATTATTAGCAATCAAAAAATTTTAGAAGCCATAATAAGCACTATTGTAAGTATAGGAAATTCTAATGATATTAAGACTACATCACATATTAAAGAAACATTCATTAAAAACTTTAATAAGTAATGGACAGTATTAATATTGTACAACATAACATCCAGAGTATAAATAATAAAAAACCTTTACTTCAATCACTTTTATTAGATAAGGAAATAGATATAGCTTTATTGAATGAAACATGGCTTAAAACTTCAAGTCCTCGGGTTCATTTCCCTGGATATAATTTCATTTTTAAAAATGCTTCAAATGAACACGGAGGAGTGGCAATAATTATTAGGAATTCTATAAAGTATGTGCAACATCAGACTCCAAATTATCAAGATATACAGACTATTGCCATAACCATAGAAACAGGTATAGGTTCCATTACAATCCTTTGCATTTACAGTCCACCTAGAAACAAAATTAATAAAACAAAATTAAAAAGAATAATTAACAATCTTCCTAAACCTATTATCATATCGGGTGATTGTAACGCCCATCACATAGCTTTTGGTTGTACAATAAATAATACAAGAGGACGAGACTTGTATGAAGTTATAGATGAATATAATTTATGTATTTTAAATACAGGTTGTGCTACTACAGTAGGCAGACCAAACAATAACATTTCTGCAATTGATGTTACACTAGTGAGCCCAGAGTTGGCTCCCCATTGTGAATGGCATGTCGGTGACGATCCGTTGGGAAGTTATCACTTTCCAACTTTTACAAAACTTAATACTTCTCCTATGCAATATGACATGAATAAAAATGTAAATAAGTATTTATTCAAGAAAGCTAACTGGGATAAGTACTTTAATATGTCAAAAGAATTATTTCTAGATTTTGAATATAATTTACAAAATCCTTTAGAAAGTTATAATCATTTCTGTGATCTTCTAAACACTTTAAGAGATGAATGTGTTCCAAAAATTATAAAGTCTACTAACTCATCTAAAAAATTTAAAAAAAGGGTACCTGCTCCGTGGTGGAATGATATTTGTGATAGGGCTGTAAAGGATTGTAGAGAAGCTTTGGAAAAATATAGAAGTAATTTAAGTATGGAAAATTATATAAATTATAAGAGATTAGATGCACTCAAAAAAAGGATTATAAAAGAGGAAAAGAGTAAAAGTTGGCAAAATTTATGCTCTACATTTAATAGATACACCCCAGTCACAAACATTTGGAATTTTATCAAAAAATATAAGCGTGTAGATTTTAGCATAAATAGTAAATGTGACAGTTTTGTACCAGATTTTTTAGACAAATTTACAAATGACGAAGAATGTGACAGCTCATTAGAAGATATATTTAAAAGTAATAATGATAGTGAATATTTCAACTTTTTCATGAAAGATTTTAGCTGGGATGAATTTTATAATTCCTTAATGTCAAGAAGAGATTCTACTCCTGGACTGGATAATTTTCCATATTTATGGCCTGTTTCACCGCTTCCTGATAAGGTGCCCGATAGGGTTATTTGACAGATTTTCCATACTCCATCTGTCAAATTAAGTGGTGGATAGCCTTATCAGGAAGCGGTGAAACAGGCCCTTAATGATTAAAAATTTACACAAAAACGCACAATCAGTTCTTCTTAACATCTACAATCACTTATGGTCCAAACAAGTTGTTCCCGACGAATGGAAAACTCAATGTGTTTTGCCCATTCTGAAAAAAGATAAGCCAATTCATGATCATAATTCTTACCGTCCAATATCACTCACTTCATGCATAGGAAAAGTTTTTGAAAATATGATAAAAGTTAGGTTAGACTACTTTACAGAAAATAATTCAATATTACCAGATTTTCAGTTAGGTTTCCGTAAAGGAAAAAGTACTGTTGACGGCTTTGTTTCATTTATTAATGATATTAAGAATTCTTTAATGGCTCATTCAAATGCAATTTGTGTATTTTTAGATGTGCAAGGAGCATATGATAATGTTAATTTGTCTGTACTTATTAAGGTTTTAAGTGAACTGGGCATCCCTGGTAGGTTTTTAAATTGGATATATAGATTTTTGAATCATCGTCTTGTCTATGTAAAATTTAATGATATACTACATGGTCCAAAATTTGCACATAAAGGTTTAATGCAAGGAGCGATATTGTCTCCAATCCTGTATAATTTATATACATCACAAATTTGTAAATATGTAAAAGTATTAGGTGTTAATGTACTGCAATATGCTGATGATATAGTTATCTATTGTATTAATCGTCTACTACGCTCTGCCAATTGTAATATTAATTTAGCTCTTAAGCAACTGTTAAATTACTACAATAACAAACTAAAACTAAATATTAATTCTTCAAAAAGTTCAGTTATGACTTTTGGTAAAAGTCAATGCAATGTTCAAGTTAAATGTAATAATGAAATCATTTCAATAGTAAATGAACATAAATTCCTAGGTATAGTTTTAGATAACAAACTCAAATTTAATAAACATATAGATTATATATGTAATAAAGCTTACCAGAGACTTAACATTTTGAGATGTTTAGCAGGAGTTTTTTGGGGTGCTGATCCAAAAATTCTCTCTTTTTTTTTTTTTTTTTTTTCTTTATTTTTAAAGGGGTTTGATCACTTAGTGATTAAGTCACCCCCATAATCAAAATCACTTTACAAAAATAACTTAATAATTAATAAATATAGCTAAAGCCTATTTTCAAAACAAATTTTGAGCATTTTGTATAACATTCTGGCTTTATCCGACGAGGGTGAAGCCAGAATGCTATTAAAAATTCCAATATTATAATTAACTACATTATTATTAAAGGATAAAAATTGTGTCCTTTCGACCTCGTTCCGGGCACACTCCGACAACACGTGATGCACATCTTCCACTTTGTCACATACACAACAATTCGGTGACTCCACTTTACCCATAAGAAATGCAAAACTGTTTAACGGAATGTGCCCCGAACGGAGTCGAAGGGCCATTACAATCTCCGACCTGCTCATATTGGCCTGATCGATCCACGGTACTGCCGAGATATTAGGTTGGATGGTTTTATACCAAATACCTTTCGTAAGAGACGTCACATCAAAATATTCCGACCACATTTCGTTACATCTCGTCCTCACGAGATGTAAAAGATCCGTGTAAAAAGGAGCACAATCAAAATCATTCCCATCGACCAAAGCTTCTTTGGCTAATTTATCGACGCTTTCGTTCTCGATCAAGCCAATATGAGCCGGAATCCACTGCAGTACAACGTGTTTACCTGCACTATCAAGATTATATAAGTTGGACAGTATACTGTAAGCTATAGGTACTCCTCTTATCATTCTAGAGCATCTGGACAAGTGTTGGAGGGCGCTTCTCGAGTCCGTTAATATAACATATTGCCCAGTATATTTTAAGGAATCGATGTAAGCTAAGGCTTCCGATATTGCAATAAGTTCTGCGTTCATAATGTTTATATTCGATTTGATATTTAACTTCAAAGAGAAATTCGTAGTAACATCGAGAAACGCGGCTCCGACCCTGTGTCGATCTTTCGATCCGTCCGTGTATATTTTATAGAAATTAGAAAATTTATCGTTTATAAATTTAGCACACATCTGATTGAGCGAATGACAATTGTAAGATTTTTTTGACTTTTTAACTATATCAAGATTAGGCTTAATGAATTTAGAAATATTAATATAACTAACCCACGTACTTAGTGTGTACATTTCTAGCTGAGCACTAGAATGTACTGCAATCGTGTTAAAGGATTCATTAATCGTAACTAATACAGGCTTTTTCCTACCTCTAGAAGTAGGGTTTCTAAAATTATTATTGAGATCTTGTATTTCATTCAATAAAGGAATTATCGTATTATTTTGAAAAGATTTTACCTTGAGCCAATATTTACCTGCCAAATAATACCTGCGAATAAACAAAGGTTGAAGATGTAACTCGTTTTCCATAACATGAATTGCAGTACATTTTACAAATCCACCGATAAGTCTTAAAAATTGATTTTGAATTTTATCTAGTTTAGACAGATGGGTTTTACTCGCATTATCATACAAAAAACAAGCGTAATCCAACCGACTTCTAATTAGTGACATGTATAAACGCCTAATATGGACAGGATGTACACCCCAATTTGACCCTACAAGAATTTTAAAGACATTAATTAATTTTGAAATTTTATCCCGTAATTCATTTAAATGCTTAGCCCATCTCAATGATCGATCGAGCCATAGACCCAAATATTTAAAATTATCAACCAAGGGTAATCTAGTATTATTAACAGTTAAAACGATGTTGTCGCGCTTATAACCTCTTTTAAAAAGGCATACTTTACTTTTAGTCGTAGAAATGTCCAATCCTAAATCTCCTAATAACTTTATTAAAATATTCAACGCCGTTTGCAGTTTTTCAGAGGCCCGACTTATATTACTGTCTGTCAAAAATAATACAAAATCATCCGCGTATTGTGATCTATTTACATTAAAAATTTTCCTACATATAAAAATAGTCGCGATATTAAACAGGAGTGGCGACGCTGGGTCCCCCTGTGGCAAACCTCGACCTGTACAACGACATAAAATTTGGCCATTAACATTCATTTTAAGACATCTTTCTTTAAGATAATTCCAAAAATATCGACACATTACATCCCCCAACCCTAGCTGATCCATAATCTGCAGTAAACTGTTTAAATCTAAATTGTTATACGCGTCATTAATGTCAATAAAACAAGCAATAGTTGATTCCTTTTTTAAAAAACCAATCTCAATATTCATAACGAAATTACTCAAATTATCCAATGTCGAACGACACTTACGAAAACCAGTAGTATTCTCTGATATTAAATGATGTTTCTCGATAAACCATTCTAACCTGTATATTAGAATGGAATGAAAAACTTTACAGATACAGGATATCATAGATATAGGTCTAAGCGACGATAGGTCATTAGGGTCTCGACCCGGCTTAGGTATCGGCACGATAGTTACATCTCGCCATTGTATTGGTACAAAACCACGTGAAAAGAAATTATTATAGAGTAAAAGCAATAACTGTTTACCGATATCTGGGAGATGAATTATCATCGAATATGAAATATTATCGTGTCCCGGTGATGTATCTTTAGGCCGAATCGCTCTCTCTAATTCCTGCATAGTAATTTGTTTATTAAGCGTAGGATTTTTTGATACAAAAGTAGGCTCCGCAGGCATTACGTAGTCTGGACTCAACTTATGTAACAGTTGATCGGCTTTACTAATATCTACGTGATTTCTAACTACTCTATATCCCTTCAACCATTGCATTTTTTTCCAAATATCATTCGAGGACGAGGTTTCATTTAGCGAAGAACAAAACGATCGCCACGCCATACTTTTAGCATTGCGAATGAGTCTCTGGGATATGCGATTTTTTTCCTGCAGAATATCAAAATTTTGTGGGGTCGGGTTCCTTCTAAACCTAGAGAGGGCTAATCTACGTTCTGCTACGCATTTAGATAGGGTCATATTCCAGTAAGGTTTTGGCGAAAACTTACTAGTCGGGTTTGGATTAACTTTTATGAAGGGTATATATTTATTAGCCGCTTTATTTAAAATATCAACAAAGCTATCGTACGTACCTTGTAAATTATCATGCAAAAAAGTGAAATTTGTGAAAAGCTCAGACAATAAAACAGTATATGAATCCCAGTTAGCGTTTTTAAAATTCCTTCGTAAAGTATTATATTTAAAACACGAGTCCGAAATATTTAAAGATAATTTTATAATTAAATGATCGCTTCCTAGCGATTCATTCAGAGTTTTCCAATGAAATTTTAAAGCCACATCTGAAGAGACTATCGAAATATCTGGAGCTGACTTTTGTGATCCGCCTACCGGATTGATCCGAGTAGACGAACCACTGTTTATAACGACATATTGACTATCCAGAAGGGCATCAAAAAGTTGACAACCACGACCATCTGACTTATACGACCAACTCACGTGGTGGCCGTTAAAATCGCCCAAAATTAAGTTTTTTCTTGATCTAAATGAAAATAAATCTTCCCAATCCGACTGTGACGTGTTAACAGAAGGCGGACAATAAACTGACATTATACTATCTATGTCTAAAACATTAAATAATTTTATACCTACTACCTCGATTCGAGAATTTCTAAGTTGTACATTAAGAAGTTGACATTTAATTGAGGTATGCACCAGAATAGCCACACCACCGTAACTATCATCTCGGTCCTTTCGAAAAATATTGTAGCCACTTACCTTTAAGAAACTCTGCGGTTGTAACCATGTTTCACAAATGACAGCTATATGAATTCTTTCTTGGACAAGGAAGTTTTCTAAACAAACTAATTTAGGGCGCAAACTTTGGGAATTCCACTGCATAATGCTAAGCTTTTCACAATAAAATTTCCTATCCATTTTTATTGTTAAAATAATCCACTATTTGATTCAACACGGGCCAATCTGCTGATACACTGTCAACTACAACTAAAACCAACCATTCGACACAACACTTAATAACATTTTTAATCATTTGTTGGAAAGATTGACCTTTTAAAAAAATTATGTCCCGAAGCCTAGACAACAGTTCAGAAAAGTGCACTTCACGCTGATTATTATTAATACTTGGTTCCGAGCATTCCTCGTTAGTAGAAAGTCCGGCATCGTTGCTTACGTCTTGAATTTCATCCAAATCCAATTCCATCTTGGTATCCGTAAACTCAACCTTAGACGTCTTCTTCCTCTTATTTTTCGGTCGGGCAAAATTATTTGGGGACTCGGAATTATGTACAGTCGCTGTAGTTTTGAGTACATTTGCATAAGACATCCTCGGTGTGGGCGCAGATGAAGTAGAAGGAGTTACGTCTTCGTGTATCACCGTCAAAACCTCTTCAGAGATTGGTTTCTGGTTATCATGCAATTCAGAGCTTGTATTCTCGCTGACTGGGTACATATCTAAGGCCTTTCGAAACGTGCAATTGAACTCGGCCATAATATCCCTCAACTTCTTCTCTCTGAGATAAGTAGGACAATTTCTATACATTGCCATGTGTCTTCCGCTACAATTGATGCATCTAAATGTGCTGGTCTCACAATTGTCATGATTGTCTCCACATTTTGGGCACACTGCCGACTTAGATGTACATAATCTTGTGAGATGGCCGAATTTCCAGCATTTTGTACATTGTGTCACTGGGAATACGTATGGAAATACTTTTATACGTAACTCGTCTAAATAAACAAATGCTGGAACATTTGACCCCCTAAAACACAGTCGAACCGTCTCGCTCGGAAGCCACGGACGATCAGAAGAAACAGAGTCACGTTTGTTGAGTCGCCGAGCAGACATTATCTGAATCCCATTTGGACAGGTTATATTCTTATATATTTCATCGTCCGAAGTATCCATATCTATATCCTTGATAAGTCCATATGAATAGCTTTTTTCGTAAGCTCTATAAAACCTCCATCCTTGATTTATAAGTGACTCGTTCGACTCCAACTTAGAGACACTGAAATCACTCAAAAAATCTATACGGATTTTATATTTATTGATATATTTAATATTTGCAATATCTTTTATATTTATTTCCTCTTTTTTTAACAACTTCGCCAACGCCAATTGTTTAGGCATTCCATCTTTGCACGAAATATATATTTGTATTTTCTCCTCCTTTCTCCTCTTTTCTTTCCTATTTTCTACAATACTCCAATCAGTATCTACTGAGTGTATGTCTCGCTTCATCGGTCTTGTATAACTTTCTGTCTCCTCCTTCATTTTCATCTCAGATTGTATTAGGTTCTCTTCTCGTTCAATTTGTAAATTCTCGTCCATCATTTCAAGTTCATTTATATCATTATCACACAATATTATATCGGAATAGCTTAATTGTTCAGGAACATGTTTATTTGTTTCGTCCGTCATCAATAGATAAGCGCGGCTCGCGCCGGCAAACCGGTTTGTTACCGCGCTTACCGGGCGCAATTAGCGCAGTGTTATCGCTGCACTTATTAAAACGTAAATAACTTAGGACGCGACCGATACGTACGAATGCCGTAACGCCACTGCAAAAATTCTCTCAATGTTGTATAAAAGCTTAGTTAGGAGCCACTTTGATTATAGTTGCTTAGCTTATATTAATGCTAGCGCTAGTCTTCTAAAAAAGTTAGATATCATTCAAAATCAAGCGCTGCGCATTATAACTGGTGCGATGAAATCCACCCCTATAAACTCAATGGAAGTTGAAACTTATATTCCTCCTTTATTCTTGAGACGACTCATGTTAGCTAAGAAATACTTTGTTAAGATGATTGCAATTAAGTCCTCACTTCCTGTAAGAAAACTTAAAGTATCTGAGGAAATAACTAGCTTATTAGATTCTTCTTTAATAACATCACAAATTATTTCTACAAGGATTTTGCCTCAGATGCCGACTTTGTTACAGTTGGTTTTAAATATGACAAATGACATTTATTCAAGTGATCTATGGCCAATTTATGACAACTTTGAAGGCTCTATAGAGAAAAAATATTTGGTAACAACTGGAGACATCTATGGTAAGACCGACTTTCTCAGTTTTATAGAAAAGAAAACAGACTTTTACAAAATCTATACAGATGGGTCGAAAACTATAGATGAGGTTAAATCGGCTTATTATGATGAAGTTCTGGATGTTACTAAATGTTTTATAATCAGTAATAGGTGCTCTATCTACACAGCCGAATGTTATGCTATATATATGGCATTACAATATATAAAAACTTTGTCTTATGTAAATAATTTTCTTGTAATATCAGATAGTAAAAGTGTTTTAGTAGCTCTAGATAATAGTAATTTAAGTTTCAAAAGTAATTATTTAATTTTTAAGATCAAAAACATTCTACACGAATTAGTTTGTAATAACATCAATATTGAATTTCTATGGGTTCCCTCCCACAGAGGAATTGCTGGGAATGAGAGGGTGGATACAGCTGCTAGAGGATCACCAGATGAGGACCATAAGGACATATTAAAAGTGCCATTTACAGACCTCTTTTTGACGGTCAAATATGAAATGTTTGAGCTATGGAAAAGAATCTGGAATATAGTAAAGATTAATAAGGGTAAATGGTACAGTGACATAAAGAAAGATTTTTCAATCCCATGGTATAACACTGTACAGTCTGAATCAAGAAAATTCACAACAGTAATAACAAGAATGAGATTTGGACACTGCTTGGTCCCCTCCCACCTTTATAAATTAAGAATATTGGAAGATGCGAAATGCCCGAAATGTTTAGAAAACGACGCTGACCTCAAACATATAATCTTTGATTGCAAAGCGCTAGGTCTAGACAGAATTTTACTCTGCTCGGAAATAGATAATATTTGTGAAGACAAAGACATAAGTGTACCCCGCCGCCCGGAAGATCTACTATCTAACTACGATTTCTTCAAATGTTTGTACCGATACATATGTTCAACGATGGAAAAACTGTAAAAATTGTAAATAGTGTGTAACGTGTTTTTTTTTTTGTTATTTGTAAATAGTGCTTAGTAAGAAGAAAGAAGAAGGACATTTTTTTTTTAAATTTTATTTTGATGTATAATATATTATTGTACCTTTTTTGGAGCAAAGGACTCGTTTCCAGCTCCCAATAAATTAAAAAAAAAAAAAAAAAAAGAGGCGTTGCGAGTTGCGACCAATGCATGGCCATCGCATGCACCATTCGATCGCCATTATCGCTATATTATTAAAAAATGATACTGTCATTTGTCAAATGTCAAATGAATCAAATGAATGATGTGAAATTTTGGAAAATTTGTGAAAATAACAAAAATATTTGCAATAATGAAAGCTTTTACCTCTAATAGGGTTCTAATAAGAATCTAATCTAATAAAAAGTGTAAATATACAGCCTATTATAATAAGTAATCCACATTTTTCCCCTTTAAAAATGTCATGAAAACTGTATTAATTTCGCGTTTAGGATTTGTGTATGTCTACGAGACTGTAAAATTGGTTATTTATCAAGCAATGAGTGTTTCAATGGGGACTCGATAATTGAAGCCTATTTCGTAGCGTGCATCCGTAATTTAATTTTGTGATTTGAAGTTCCTGGGTGTGAAATAGTTCCGAGTAAAAATGGGTCAGTCTGGGAGCACAATGCCAGGTAAGTGCGGTTATTCATACTGTAAACACTAACTAGAATATTAAGCAGCTAATTAGAATCTTATTAGACACACACTTCACTTCCTCTAAACTATAACCTTTAAGGCAAAGGTTAGTAAGTTGATATTATGCTATAATATTATTCAGTATATTATTACTATTTATTATATACTATTTATTATTCAGTATATTATTAATATCATAGATATATAAGTTATAACTTATAACAATATAATAAGTATGTATGGTTTATTATAATTTATGTTAGTCCAAATACATCATATAAAAAAAAATTCAATTTAAATGTACATATTACAAAAACTCTAAAATGACTGAACCAAATTTATAATGGTAGTACAATTATATTATCAACCATTGCAGGTATGGTACAACAAAACAACATGTTCTTAGGACAGTTTGTTGCATCAACTACAAAATATTATGGATTGTGTTTATTAATCCTTCAGGCCCTGCACGAGCACCGGTGATCGCAAGAACAAAAGAATACAATGGGAATTCCTAGAACCTCCGATCAAAGGATTAAACTAACTGCATTCTCTACCTTGATCATGGGAATTGCAGACACAATAGATTTTCAATTGTTATGTGACAGCCAGGTGCCACTTGGGGATTGATGGGTTAATTATATACACAATACATATTTTGGTTGATATGATCACTACATAGTATAAAACAAAGTTGCTTCTCACTGTTTTGTCTTCAGTCTTATAATCTTTGTTGCATTTTTTAAAGGTGCAGAGTAGTTTGTATATAGTAAGAAGTAGTTTCATATTAATTTTAATATAGTAATTATGTAACAAAACAATCTTTGCTGGATCAGCTATTTATAATTAATTAAGACTAAATTAACATTATTCCTCAAGTAAACAATTCCATGCAGCATATTATATATATATGTCCATAAAACCCCACAAATAATTAAATGCAAATAAAATTATTGCTATTTCAAATCCATAGTTCATATTATAGTAAAATAAACATAATATAAAGTATTTGAAACCTTGTAGTATATTTTGAGAGCAAGAATTTTTTGAGTGTTATACTTATAATATTGTTTTTTATTGCCTTAGTTTTATAAGAAAAATACATAATAAAGTTATGTAAAGAAATCATAGTTGGCCACGGTCCACGGGCGTATATTATATAGCTTTGATAAGGGGGGGGGGGGGGGGGGGGGGTCCCTAACGTAAAAAACGGCCAAGTGCGAGTTGGACTCGCCCATGAAGGGTTCCGCAGCAGCAAATAGGTAACGTGTTTAGGAAATCAAAAGTATTTTTAGGGTTCCGTATCCAAAGGGTAAAAACGGAACCCTATTAACTAGACTTCGTTGTCTGTCCGTCTGTCTGTCTCCAGGCTGTATCTCAAGAACCGCTATATGGGATATAGCTAGACATCTAAAATTTTCACAGATTGTGTGTTTCTGTTACCGCTATAATAATAAAAAAAAGGCACGGCTTCAAAGGCACTTGAAATTTTCAGAAAATCCTCAATCTATCATCTAAATCTATCTATACTTAATATTATAAATGCGTAAGTATCTCTGTCTGTCTGTCTGTCTCGCTTAAACGCCAAAACTACCGAACCGATTGTAATGAAATATTGTACACAGATAGTTTAGCCTGAGAAAGGATATAGGCTACTTTTTAACTGGAAAAAAGGGTTGTAAGGAGGTGAAAGTGCGTAAATTTGTTCAAATTAAGTTAGTTCCAAAAATTCATAATAGATGGCGCAATGCCGTCTCCTACATCGCGGTGACGCTTACTCAAACGTCTTTCTATAAGAAGTGGTATCATCTTACATTGAGTTTTGGATTTTTTCGATTGTTATTTCTTTTTTACGTTATTAAATAACTCAGTACTTTATCTATGCAGTGACGTAACCTTAAACCTATCAATGATAAATAGTTTATGGGTAAAGTTGTGTAATTTTGTTGTGTTTGTTGTGTAATAAAGTTTAAAAAAATTAAATAAATTATGTGCACACTGCACAGCTGTTTTTGGGTGTTTTGATTTAAGGGGTTTTTTTACAAAAGCTTTAGACACCAATTTTGTTGACATGGCGCGCTATAAACTGAAGTCCACGCGGACGAAGTCGCGGGAAACAGCTAGTTTTATATGTACTTTATTAACTAATATATAAAAATCTCCTGTCACGATGTTTGTCCGCGATGGATTCCTAAACTACTTAACCGATTTTAATGTTTCTTTTTTTTTATTGTGTGCTTTTTTCCAACTTGAGAGATAGGATAGCTTAGATCTTTAATTATAATCGCAATTTTATTTTATTGCAAATTATATTTGTCTATAATTAATTGACAGTCACAATTATCTGTTAACTCCAAAAGATTCCAACAGATGTCGAAACTTTTCGACTGGATTGAGTAAGTAACGGCTACTGGGTACTTTATATATTGATAGGTGCATTTGTTGAATAAATAATAATAAATTATTACAACCTGAGAGTTGAGACTGATGGCGACCATTGTTTGTGCGACGCGACGGGATAGCGATCGACGTTGCCATGGTAACATACATAATATTTAGTCACTTCAATAAAATAATATGGCAAATACATTTATATATAATACTAGCTGTCCCGGCAAACGTTGCTTTGCCATAATATATAGTATTTCGCCCATATTATTTTATTGAAGTGACTAAATAAGTATGTCGCCATGGCAACGTCGATCGCTATCTCGTCGCACAAACAATGGTCGCCGTCAGTCTCAGGTTGTAATAATTTACTAACTATTATTTATTCAACAAATGCACTTATCAATATATGAAGTACCCAGTAGCCGATTCTCAGACCTACTGAATATGCATATAAAATTTGGTAAAAATCAGTAAAGCCGTTTCGGAGGAGTTCGTGGACTAACATTGTGACACGAGAATTTTATATATTAGATTATGGCAAAGCAACGTTTGCCGGGACAGCTAGTACATAATGTAATTAAAATAAAATATTAATACATGTTTAAGGGCATACAGAAAACACCATTTTTAGCCTATTTTGCTCTATAACGATACGGAACTCTTCTTACGCGAGACCGACTCGCACTTGGCCGAATATTTAAAATTTGAATATCGGAATCAATGTTTACGTTTTATTGTTAAATCAACTTCGGATAATTTCTTTCGGAAATCGGAATCAAGCTGCGCCGCCAGTCCAGTGAGTCTGTGCGGTTGGCGGCGCGGCGGCGCGGTGCATCTAAACTTGCATAGTTTGAATGCACCGCCACGGGCACGGGGAATTGTGCAGTGGTGCCACCAGCCAGGCCCAGCCATTTCCCGGCACCCCTGCGTCGAACTACGAACGCATCGCCCTTATGGCATCGCGGTACCTCTCTGCCTATGGACACGATCCACAGTATAATAATAAATTATTATACTGTGAATAAAAAAAGCACATATTATGTACGTCGCCGATTAAAATCGGTGCGGTAGGTACATAATATATTATCGATTGGACAAGTAAGATGGATAGTAATGGGGGGGGGGGGGTCAGGACCCCCCTTATATACGCCCATCAGGCCACCTAAAGACAATACAGGTTGTTTATGCTCTATAAAAAATAGACAAGTAAATTAACGTTTCAACTCCCAAGCGGACACATAATATGGCCGCGAGAACAATAGATTTCTATGAATCCGCGATCAAAGGATTAAGGATTAAATAATATAATGATTTCTCATGCTTCAAATGTGAATATATATCGGTTGCCTATTTAAGAACAATTTGTTGCTTGACATTCATAGATCCAGTCTAAACAACAAGTAGAATATCTGTCATCTTAGTGTCGTAAACACCAGCGCCAGACGTCTCGATTTTGGTGGGACGTCCCGATTTTTCGGGGAAAGCCCGAACGTACGTGCAGCGTGCTGAGAAAGAGAGATGTGTAATGAAGATAAGAATGTGGGAAGTAGAGGGGTTAATTTTCTTTGGATACTTTAGCTATCTATTGTCCCGTTAACGTTGTTTTAACGCAAATAAAAAAATAAAATATTCAAAAAACTTTTGATTTTATGCCTTTTTAGGGTTCCGTACCAAAGTGTAAAAACGGGACCCTATTACTGAGACTTCGATGTCTGTCCGTCTGTTTTCAGGCTGTAACTCAGGAACGGTAATAGCTAGAGAGTGAAATTTTCACAGATTATGTATTTCTGTTGCCGCTATAACAACAAATACTGAAAACAAAATAAATTAAATATTTAAGGTGGGGGTCCCATACAACAAACGAGATTAATTAACTCCAGAGCATAACACACACTACTTCAGCGAGACCTTGGTCGGGGGCGCCTTTTCAAATTCTCAAAAGTAAATGTGTGCGTTAAGGGGCCGGGTACCCTCGAAATTCTCATACATACGTAATTCCAAAATCATTTTCTCATACGAAAATATTTAACATGTTTGAGTTATTTTTCAGCTTAAAATAATATTTTTTAGAGTTTAAATATTTAGTAGTAAATTTACTATTTATTTATATATTTTTTAGTGTTTAAATATTTAGTAGTAAATTTACTAAAAAAAAATTTTAAACAAAAAAAATTTTTTAGTGTTTAAATATTTTGAAGTAAATTTTTGTGCAGGAACCTAGATAATTACTATTTTAAGCTGAAAAATAACTCAAACATGTTAAATATTTTCGTATGAGAAAATGATTTTGGAATTACGTATGTATGAGAAATTCCAAGGGTACCCGGCCTCTTAAGGGGCCGGGTACCCTCGAAATTCTGGACTTCTGGACTATTCACTCGTACCACATTTTACAGTCGTTGTCGACCACTTGTGTGATACCGATCACATCGCAACCACAACGTTGCGTCGATGCAATTACAGTGCGCGCACAGTACACCTCCTGCGCTCTTCCCCCACTCCTTTTCATTGACTTTCGTACGTAACCACATCGCAACTACTGGCGACAACGCAACCACGACGAAAGTCGGTACCACAACGCAACTACAAACAGCTGCAGCGACACCATTCACACGTAACCACTGCTTGACGGCAATTTGTCGTTGCGACGTGGTGTGGTTGTGGTACGTGTGGGTTGGCCTGGTTGAATTTGTTATGATTAGTTTTCATTAAAGTATTTCATTTGAACCAGCCACACTTATAACATCCTATTCCTCCCATCATTATTTTCTTCCTACTTCCTAGTTCCTACTTCTCTTTTTTCGTATGAGAAAATGATTTTGGTATTACGTATGTATGAGAATTTTTCGAGGGTACCCGGCCCCTTAAGTATACAGTATTATTTTTTTTTCTCAGTTTTTAAATAATAATTATATTGTTCCAACTTCCGTGGCAAGCCATTCAGCAAATAATGCTATGTAGTTTGCCAATCACAGCAACAGCTGAAATGTTAATATTTTTAAATATGAATACCCCTGTTCCACCAGCTTCCTTGATAAAACACCGCTTCAAGTACTGCTATGAATAATAATAATTTAGGACATAAAGGATTCCCCTTTTTTCTAAAAAGTATAGGCACATTCAAGGCACATTAATGTAATTTGTTAACTCCAAGAGAAAAAGTATTACAATAGACCAAGACTTGGAACCTTTCATAGAAGTTCTGTTTCCCATGGATTCCTATATCTACCAAAAATGTCCCGAATGTCTATTTTAAACCTTCTGAACACGAAAATAAACTAACATTTACTATGAAATGTTTGGAGTCTAGTTAAACGCCATTCTATAGTAAATTTCTTTGAAATGGGAAACTATTGTCACACGCTTTAGGGTTTAGTTTGGCTGTTTCAGGAGTAAAGCAAAAAACTCGTTTTTATTATTATTATTACAACTTTAGAATTCAAATTAGTAGAGTGTCTTGAATTTTTTTGCTAGAGTAAAAGGTCTCAAAGAAAATTATCATAAAATTGTTATGAACTTTAGCAGTAGACAATTAGGGTGCATTTCAAATAGCATTTTTCAATAAATATCGCCTTTTACATCGAAATGTTTTATCGAACAGCTGAGGATCAGCTGGAGCTCGAACTACCTGTCATTCTTTTATTTTTTTCTGGACGCACGTGTTTGCGAAATGGACTTGAAACCTGTCGTAGCAATTTGCACTTTAGTACTACTTAAACATGGTCTAAAATATATCTAGCTGTTTAAATTCCAAGTTGTACAATGCGCAATACTTTGAATAGTTTCGGTTATGCAAAGGATGTGCTTTTTTCAAATCAGCTGATGTAAAGGCACGACGGTGAAAGGCCCTACGTATACAAAATCATATGATCGACCAGTTATGTCTTTTCTATTGTTGAGTTTACACTTGCAATTGAAAATTATTTTAGAGCAGCCACATTACCAGCGGAATGCTTGTATCAAAAGTATGTAGATTGTAGCTGCTCCAGCTTTTCATTATTAATTAGGACTCAAAAATCGGCCAAGTACGAGTTGTACTCGTACGAATAGGCTAAAATTTTATTTTTTGTATGGGAGCCCCCCTTAAATATTTAATTTATTTTGTTTTTAGTATTAGTTGTTATAGCGGCTTAGCGGCAACAGATATACACTATCTGTGAAAATTTCAGAAGTCTAGCTATATCGGTTCTTGAGTTACAGCCTGATGAAGTGATGACAGACGGACAGACATCGAAGTCTTAGTAATAGGGTCCCGTTTTTACCCTTTGGGTACCGAACCCTAAAAAGCCGAGCATGTAAACATACTTATAACGTTTAAACATAGATCCAAGCAATGGTTCAAATTGCGTACCTAGTACAAGATCGCAAGGAAAAATAATTATTAATTATGAATACATAATTCATAGTACATGATAAATAATATGTACATTACATTAACGAGAACGTATTTAATTGTTCTTAACCTATTCTATCCCTATTCTTGATAAATATTGATGTTGATATTAGGAATTTAGCCTTTAGCACATAACGATAGAGCATGTTTTTAAAAAATGCTCCCACTCTTTGTACTGAAATGCGTGACAGCTGAATATCAGCTGGTTAAGAAAAAAGTGAGCAAACTCAGTTGTAGAAGAAATAAGGTTGAAATTATAAATGATAAAATGACATTTTGATAAGGAATTCGAAAGCGTGCACATGTTGAGAGCCTGCTTGTTGCTATGCGATTTGTTGGAATAAAATGGGAATCAAACTCTAAGTTTAGATATTTTTTTATTTCGAAACAATTTCCATAATAATTATGCGAAATATGAATATTAAACAAATATGTAATCACTAGACATCGGGTTATATGCACGATCAAAGTGCCGAAATATGCATGCAAGTATGTACGATAAATGGCCGAAATATGCACAATCAAAAGTCACTAATTATTTAAATTTATAAATTTTTTGAAGAGCTTTCCTGTAAAAGCGTCAATTTTATAATTTCCTCAAATCCATGATTTTAAATTTTTTATACAGCACCAATAATAGTTTTCTACCAACATTTTCCGATTGCAATCTTAATGCTCATGGGAGTTTAATAAATCGGTAACTACTTTATTCCATTTTTTTACTAATGTTGCCAACTACAAAGAAAAATTTTGTTTTTAGAAAGATATTGTACACAGAAATAAGATCTAGATTGTACCTATCGGTACCCATTCTTTTATTGGGGATGGAGCCACATATTTGAAGTGTTTTGATTTATCCTACCTTTGTTTTGTGGCCTCGGCGTGTGTCGTCATAGCTAGTTTGGAGTCGTAGTCTCCAAACTAGCTATCACGACACGGGCATAAAACAACCGAAATATGCACTATCAACGAAAAATTGCCAAAATATGCACTATCGCCTAAAAAGTGCCATTATATGCATTTGCATATGCAAGTATGGATTGCTTGATTAACGCCAAGCATATACTTACAGTATACATATATTATGCTTGGAGTTGCTTAAGCAATTCTGAAGTAGTGATATCAGACAATTCAAGATTTATCTTCGGGTTAAAGAAATTCGATCACGTGTCAGAATTTCGAACACGTCTGAAGTGGTTGCCTATACGTTTTCGTCGCGATGCCCGTATTCTATCACTTGTTTACTGTATATATATGTATATATCTTCGGGTTAAAGAAATTCGATCACGTGTCAGAATTTCGAACACGTCTGAAGTGGTTGCCTATTCGTTTTCGTCGCGATGCCCGTATTCTATCACTTGTTTACTGTATATATATATATATATATATATATATATATATATATATATATATATATATATATATATATATATATATATATACAGTAAAAGTCTTCGGGTTAAAGCGATGCCCGTATTCTATCACTTGTTTACTGTATATATATATATATATATATATATATATATATATATATCGTCGTTGCCAAAACAAGACCTCTTATGTGACGGTCTGGACGAAAATGACTTTTTTACACCATATTGTAGAGAATTAAATTCTCCACCTTGTACAAAAACTCACATGTGAAAAGGAGGCGAAAAAAAAGTCTCATGTGAAACTCAATAATAATTTCACAATCAAAATATCTCATGTGCGCAACTTTTACCCACTGTTACCTCTTATGTTGCTAAATTTAGCAATCAAAACCTCTCATGTGCAGCATAAGTGATAAAAAAAGAAAAAAAAAAGAGGTATATTGACTAGGTATCGATATCGTAATAAGTTTAAAAAATGTCTGAAATATAGATACATAAATAAGAAAAATAAACTGGCATGCTTACATACAATTTTTTTTCACGAAGAAGTTTTTTTAAGTTTTTACAAAACTTGCATCTTTGCACATGAGGGATCTTGTTTTGGCAACGACGATATATATATATATATATATACGCCCGTATTCTATCACTTGTTTACTGTATATATATATATATATATATATATATATATATATATATACAGTAAACAAGTGATAGAATACGGGCATCGCGACGAAAACGAATAGGCAACCACTTCAGACGTGTTCGAAATTCTGACACGTGATCGAATTTCTTTAACCCGAAGATAAATCTTATTGCGAGATTCTGAAGTCGCTCTAGCTTATTTAATTGATCCTCGGTGATATTAGTCAAACGAGCATCTGCGTAATCTAGAATAGATAGGAATAGAGATTCATCAATCTTTTTGCTAATTTATTTTAAGTGATGAGACCAAGATAATGTGTCGTCAAAATAAACACCTACATTTTTTGCACACTTACTAAAAGGAATCACCGAATCACTACATTATTTAAGCGTACGGGAGGCAAGTTGTTCCAGTCAATCCTAGACACAAGGCCAGGGCTGCCAATAATAATTAACTGAGTTTTCACAGGATTAACTAATAGGTCGTGACGCCTGCTCCAGTCATATATGTATGTATTAACTCTAATTCCCTGTTAAAAGAACCAATAGTACCACGTAGATTGAGCAGTGAGGTAAGGGTATAAACCTGAAAATCATCAGCATACAAATGTGATCGTAAAGAAGTGGATGTTCTAAAACGGTCGCGCGGGGCCTACGACAGGCGCGACCGACGACAGTCGTAGGCCCCGCGCGACCGTGTCAAAGTTATTATGGCACGATCGCGCGCGGCACGACAGTCGCGTCGTAGGCCGCGCGCGTCAGTCGCGGGCCTCGGAAGCGGTGCCATACATTTTCATACGCTGACTATGGTCGCGAGCGGCCGACGACAGTCGTAGGTCGTGCGCGACCGCGATCGATCGCGATGCACGGAATACCTTTAGACTTAATTTAGGAGAATGTGGATAAAACGGGTTGAAATTATTTGGAATGGCTTATCTCCCGAACTACTGGAGCAATTTTTATGTTATTTGGCACAGATAAGAAGTAGATCACGCGAAGGATCATAGGCTATCGATTTTAATCATTTTTTCAGTGGCTATATAATATTTTATACCCATGCGACGCTGGGGCGGGTCACTGGTCTATAATATATTTATTTGTTTGAAATACTATTAATATCGAAATGGTTCTAAATAAAACAAAAGCCGGCTGGCGAATACATTTCGCGAGCCCGAACAAGGACGGTCTTCGACATTATGAAATATAAAAAAAATGGAACATCTGTCACGACGGCACGCGAGGGGCGCGCGCCCACAATACGCCATCTTTAAATACGCGTAATTTCTATGGTTTCATAAATTCATTACACCTGGAGAAAGTGGAATTTTTAATATAAGTAAGTACTTAATTATGTATATTATGTAGTAAAAAATTAAAAATTATAGACGTGAATACGTACATTATAATGTAATATGGGCTATGGGCTATGGCATTATACTGTGTAGGTATTGTTTGAAAAAACCAAAAAAATAAATTAAAACAATTTAATTAAACTTTATAAAATATGTCTTGTTAGTTAAATGTCATTTAAATTTATAGAGAATAATAAAAGAGCCATAATTTAAAATAGTTTTGCCCATTTCGTCGTATTATCTTGGATCTCTACCGCAGCTGTACAAAAGTATAATACCTAATATATATAAAGTGAATAATAATGAAGCACAGCTTTTGTATTTTTTTCGGTACCGTTACATTTGAAATTGAGATTCTCATTACAAATAGAGATTATCAAGGTGTGATGCGCACGCGTCGAAAATAATAACATTTGTCATTTTTTTCACGGCGCCTCTCCGTACATCCGCCGCGTGCGGAAACGCATCTGGTGTTGACATCAAGAGATTGTGTTACAAAAATGCAAAACCATAAAAAAAAGTTTTATTAATTAATAAATTTTCAGCATGTACCTACTATCAGAATTCAGAACGTCCTATGCCTTGACGCGCTGGTTCGTGAACCAACCCGGCGAGAAGAAACGGCGTAAGAAACTTGGACTTGCGCGATACGAGGAATATAATTATTATTTATATACTTATTTACTACGTTAGTTTCAGTTATACAGTATACTATTACTTCGCTGTTTGTCCCTTAAGCCAATATAAGGGGCACCTAACGCAAGTTTTGTTTCCACCAACGTTTAAGTGACACCTAAACCATTATAATTTGCGGGATGAATAATTGACAACCCCGTAACTCTTAGGTGACGTTTATTTGAAATAAAACAACCTATTAAGCGATTCATCCGTCAAACCATCAGGTGACGTTTATAATTTACGGGATGAATTGACGACCCCGTACACTTAGGTGACGTATCTGGCGACGACGACGGCGTTAGGTGATGGTTGCCTTGACAACGAATCTGTTATAGAATGGCCGTCTGATATTTTACTTTTAAAATAGCGAACTCCTATAAATATACATATTTATCACAAACCTTCCTCTTTAATCACTCTATCTATTAAAGAAAACCGCAATTAAAGGGAACAAAGAGACATGAGGACAGAAAAAGCGACTTTGTTTTATGTAGTGAATAGTGATTGATATACGTCAGTCGTCACCTAAGAGTTACGGGGTTGTCAATTCATCTAGAACAAAACTTGCGTTAGGTGCCCCTTATAATATTGGCTTAAGGGACACGGGACACCTAAATTTTAGGTGTTGTTGGTGAAAACGGGCATAAGGCACTTTAAAATTAATTGTTTCAAAATGAATTCATTATGTTGTTAATTGTTATGTTGTTATGGCCGGTTTACACATGTAGACTGGATACTAAATTCTAATTGTCATCTATTTCAGTACCTACTACTTTAAGTTGCTATAAAATTTTGAGTTTGCATGCCATTAAGGGCGTTCCGTCCGGAGATTCCGTAATTGACCGTATTTAAAACCTTATAAACTCATAATCTGAAAGCTACAAAGTTATAATAAAAATACAGCAATAATCTTCAGTATATCAACATTCCTTTTGTCGTTTTAAATTTTCTATTTTTGTTTCTTATAGTCATGATATCAGCTTTCAAAGTAATACCAATTTGTTAAAATTCAAGCATACATTCAGCATCTCCTTAGGATTTACAAATTACTTTTATTTGAAACTCACGCCAATAGATCGACAATATCATAAACTACATATTCGCCGTTTTATATTTTTTTAGGACAATTTTGAACTAAGATTAGTAAAAATAATAGGGTTTTGGCGCGATCTCGGCAACGCGGCAAATGTATGGCCAAGGTCGTTTGCTCGGGGGACGGCCTTAATAACCTTAAATTAAGTTAAAATTTAGCTAACCATTTATCAACGTATAATACGTGTAAACCAGCCCTTACTTGTTATGTCTTGTCATTTCTGTAATTTAGTTTATAATTTTGTTAAATACGTTAGTAATGTAGCTTTAATGTTTGTCTTCCTTTTGTAGCTTATTTATCTTTTAAAATAAGAGAACTTGTATATTGTCTACACAACTCGGTTGCGGGTTAAAGACAATATCTTATCGGAACTGTAAACTTTACATGTAACGAAATAAATAAATAAAATAAAAAATCACAAAATATTTTAACAAAATTAAGCTTTGACTATTTTAGACTCCAGTACAAAAACACATTTTTTGCGTATTTTTGCTCTTTGTATACGGAACCATTCGTGCGCGAGTCCGACTCGCACTTGGCCGAATTTTGAATTTTGTTTTTAGGGTTCCGTAGTCAACACGGAACCTTTATAGTTTCGGTCTGTCCGTCCGTCTGTCCGTCTGTCTGTCTGTCTGTCTGTCTGTCCGCGGTTTTACTCAGAGACTATAGGCCCTACAAAGCTGTAATTTGGCATGAATACACATATTAATGATGGCAACAAAATGGTACGTGAAATCGTAAAAAAAATTTTTTTTATGGTACCTCCCATACACATCAAGCGGGGATGAATATTTTTTTTCGCGCCCACCTCATCGTGTACCCCACACGATGAGGTGGGCGCGAAAAAAAATAGGTCGTTGAATAGGTTTTTTAAAAATATTGCGAGTATTTATAGACCATTTTCCAATTTAGGGATCCGTTTGTGAAATATTAAGTATTAAAGTGGAAAAAATCCAGTTAGAGTCCAGTGTGGGGTTGGGACCCTTCTACCAGCTAAACGGTTGGTTTTGGAAATGTGAAAAAATTCACGGGAGTAGGAAATATGCTGAATTTAAAACGAAAACTATCACAGCTATGAAGACTACATAAGTTATTGAGTAATAGTCGATCAACTAAAAAAATTGTATTCGGTGAAGTATAAAGTAACTTTTCGTTCAAATTCCTTTGAAAGTTACTGAGATGATGTTGTTAGTAGTGTAAAACACGCTATAAATGTACGTTCATTGTCAATAAAAAATTGTCAAAACGAGCGGTACACGGAACCCTATATTGCGCGTGGCCCGACACGCACTTGGCCGGTTTTTTTTTAAGAAGGCAGGTTGCTGTAGCTCTTACGTCAATGCGGTCTGCGACTTATAAGGATCTATTGTGACTCTTTCGCACTAGACTCTAGAGTCTAGAGTATCATCCCCAAGTCCCCAACCCAATACTGCTCATAAATTAAACGATATGGTTGGGGTTGGTGCTACGAATTTCCTCTGTGGATGAGTATTCGTGGCGACCAAGGCTCCTGTTCCTGTTCTGTAGTAGAGCAGGACAGTCGAGGAGAAGGTGAATAGGTGTTTCATCATCCTCCTCACAGAATCTGCAAGTCGTTATGCTACAAATACCCATTCTGTTTAGGTGTTTGTTCAGCTTGCAGTGCCCAGTTACGCTTCTGGTAAGGATTCTTAATTGGTTCCTACCCAAGGTGAGCACTAATTCTGATAGTTTCTTGTTGAAGCCAGGAATTAGTGCCTTGGAGTGTTCAAGGTCAGGGGTCTCAGCCCATTTTTTATTTTGTTATGGGCAAACCCAAGTCCCAACATTAAGTTTATCATAGAAACATAGAAGATGATAGAAGTCAATTATTAAGTAATAATCTTACATACACATTACACAGTACACACCCTAAAATACATAATCAGGGCGAGCGAAACGAGACCAACTTAAGTACATATACCCCACAGGCCACAACCTGTACATTTTGTGGTACACTTGACGGAAAAATTATCACGCCTATAGATTTGTGCTTCAAAATAACATAGTAACATGTCAGTCAAGGTGTGACTACGCGAGCCTTCACAAAGCTCGGCTTTTAGCTAGTAATTAGTAATGTGTTACTTAATTTATACTGAGTTTTGTCACTAGAACACTAGGCCCTCCAGGCAGAAATGGCTTCTAATTTAAATGAATTACCATTTCCGAGTCTATTCGATAACAAAGGAGCATATTTTACTTATATTCACTTATTGTTTATTATAATTATAATATTGTTAAAATAGTGAAAATTGCAATTACTGATTTAGTTATATCAAAGCAATTAATGTCCATTTCACTTCGTCACCTTTGTCGAAATGAAAGAAAGCATCCCCTCGAGTTTTTGGCAAGTCCATTCAGCTAAATGTCATTGTCAAAGGGGTATTGAGAGGTTGTTGAACCTGCCTAATCCAGGCAGATGGAGGCGTAGGTCGGCCGGCGGCCGGCGCACGCGCAGCCTCCGCGCAAGGTGTTTGCGCGCATCTGTCAAATGCCAATGCGCCGACTCGGTATCGCCAACTTTACCCAGATCCACTACTGTGAAAGTTAATCTAACAAATTAGTATAAATTAGTGTGCTTTTCGGATGTATGATACAAATAAAGTAATGTCATAGTAAATAAGGTTACTATACAATAGCTCCTTTTGAGGACTCAAGACTCAAGATCCACTTGATTTGCGGAGACTATAGTCCGGTCTAATTAGACTAAAAAATAGGGGTGAGGTAACATTAATTCCGACAAGGCTGAATATTGGTAGGATTGTTCGATACACTATAATAAAGGAAATGTGAAAAGACCTCATCGATCCGGCACGTGCAAAAAAATTTACTCGGGGTTACAAAAACGGGTTTTCCGCGATTTTCAGCAAAAGTTTAATCATAAAATCAGCTCAGACAAAATTTGTAGATCAGATAATTATATCTATAAAAGTGTCGTTATACTTTTTTTCTAAGAGCCACCATTTTTGAGATATAACGATTCAAAAAGTTGAATGAGTTTGAGGTATAAGTGTAGGTACTTAGCGCGTTTTTTTTCAAGTTACAGCTTTTAAGTGTACATCAACGACAAAACTGACTAGCGGTGTATCTAGTCTGATGTATGCCATACATCGTCGTAGACAAAAGTACACTTATACCTCAAACTCTTTCAACTTTTTGAATCGTTATATTATCTCAAAAATTGTGGCTCTTAGGAAAAAAAAGAATTCAGACATTTTTATAGGTCGATGAGGACTTTGCAGATTATTATAGTGTATTGAACAATCCTACCAATATTCAGCCTTGTCGGAATTTGAGTACTAGTCCTTTCTCCCTAAATCTTGTGCTCATATTTTAAAATTTTGGCCAAAAATAAGCCCCATGCCGCGCCGTACTGGGATCCCTCAGCGGCTGAAATATCTCGTAGTACCTTGTACCATCTAGGGGTATTTATATTTAACTTAGAAGTAAGGAAGAAATTCCCTGTCTTTAGATAATATATATAGCAGCAGGTAAATCAGTATAATATATATTGTATTTTATTTTTTTACTGATATTGTGTTAATTGTCTCGCAAATTCTCTGTACTCCTCATATTTCTCTATGGTACTCTAAATTTTCCAAATTTTTCAATAAGATCTGTGGGCAATAAGGGCTAACAAAAGGGATGATAAAAATATATTTTTATTGCTATTCAATATACATACATTAACAATTTTCCGCATAAATGAAATGTTCTCGTACAAAAGGTCAGACTTTTTAATGATAGGTATTTGAAGTTAATTGTCGTGAACTTTGCGAGTTATTACTGTCGCACCGCACTTGTCTATTGTTTGAACCTGGTCGTTAGCAGCATTGCTAATTAATTGACAGTCGTATAAGGTATAATTGAAGTGGACTCCTAATTGCCCTTAATATTACCTCACGAGAGTTTCTCCCTTGCAATAATTCTGACACAAACAAACGCTACACGCCATGAAAGTTAATGAATAATGCCAGACGAATCACCTGTAGGCTGTAGCACACCCTTGAAACGAGTTCTACGACCATAATAATTGAGATGTCGACATTTCCAGACCAAATACCGATTAACCTATTGGTTGTACTGAATCCATCTGCTTCCACGAAGGTCGGAGAATCGACCCACTTCTACTTGACCAAAATTATTTTCATGTAACTGCCTGCGTGTATTTAAACACATTAATTTAACAAATTACTTCAACAAATTCAAAAATCTAGTAGTATAGTTGCTCGGTCCTTTTGCAGTTCTCTTTCCTTCTTTCGTCGGTCGTAAAATAGCTACTTCTGCAAGACTAATGATATCACATTGTCCGCGAGACCCGTAACATAAGTACTTATAACAAGTTAAAACGATTAAGGTCTACTTAATTAGTGAGTTAACCTTTTTAAACCTTTGAGTGACGTATAGCTCCAGCCTGTTCTACTTCGTTAGAAATTTTTATTGGGTGTATCATTCACATCCTGTGCCTTAGTTGTTTTTGGACCAACCTTGGTTATTAACATTTTAAAGCTGCGGAAATTCATTGCATCAAAATTAAAATTTCCAAAAATTGACTTCAGAAATTTAAGAATTCATAAGGACCTACTTAATTAAGACATTATGTAACATGTAGGCCTGAATCAATGGGATGGGATGAGAACTACATACATATAGTTAAATTTAAATATTGGATAATATAAAATTACACGAAATTTGGTGAGTAGGGTTGTTTTATTAAGTAGACACCCACTAAGGAAGGAATTTTGAAAATTTTACCCCGAAGGGGGTGAAATAGGGGTTGAAAGTCTGAATGAAAGTCCGTAATTTCTTAAGTTAGGAACATGAAACTTTATCTTTGGGTTACTGATTAAAATTGAATGCAAATGTATTTAAGCGTTTTTGGTAATTCTTCCCCCAAGGGGGTGAAATTGGGGTTGAAAGTTTCAATGGAAGTCCGTTTTTTCTTGAGTTAGAAGCATGAAATTTTATGTTTGGGCTACTGATTAAAAATGATTGGATACGTGTTTAAGCGTTTTTGAAAATTCTACCCCCAAGGGGGTAAAACAGGAGTTGAAAGTTTAAATGAAAGTCTATATAGGTATACTATGTGTTAACGCGGACGAAGTCGTGGGAAACAGCTAGTATTTGATAATATTATAAGGATTATAAACGGACAGAGTGAACTTACTTAAAGATAAACTTACAGTTGAGACCAAACCAGGTTTAAAATAAAGAATAGTGAAACCTACAAAATGAAATCGTAAACTTAACATAATAGTAAAGGTAATAATGGTAAGATAATAATATGTACTTAATATGAATTAACATTATTGACCTTACTGTTATTATAGGAGATCATAGAGTTATTATGTACTGGAGATATGAAAAATATGATAAGTAAAGAAAATTGCCACAGTTCAGGGCTGTTCTATTCTTGTGATCGTAAATGTCATGCAGTAGGGGATGCAAGAGTATATATACCTATATTATTTTCTTCGTAGCGTAAACTAAAACGTCCTTATTTTAATATAAAACGTATCACCAATACTTTAAGAGTTTGTTTTCAATGAAAAATGAAATCGGCAGCTGTAACACTACAAGCAGCCAGCAGGTCGAGCTGCAGCCCCTACTGTCTAGATGAGGCGTCGCTTCGCCACTCCGCCGTTAGGTCTCGTCGCGCGCGGACGTGCTCGCGTCTTCCAAATTATTCATCGGATTTACGTGAATTGACTCTCGTGACTTTAGAATCGTGTATATTGTTTCGTGACTGTGAAATGTTTTGATATGAATTAACATTAGTTCGTTTTAAATTTCTTTGTCTACGAAAGCCGCATAAATGATGGGTGTAAGCAGTTGTATGAGCGTACGACAAGCTAGAGGCCCCTGTCACTGTCCCGCTTGCCCTAGGGCTTCGGGACACGGGGCTCAGATGCCACCTCCGACGCTCGTCCTGCCTCCGATGGCATTGGAGCCAGAAACCACGCCTGTAAAAGACAAGAAGGGATCTAAAATGAAGGTCCTCAAAAAGATAAAGAAAAAGATTGGATTAGGTAAGTTTCTAACATTTAATATGAAATGTTCTCGTACAGATTATCTCTTGTGTAAAAAAATAAATAATGTAAAGTGTTTAAACATACTATGTTTACATGAGATGATACATCTTTAATTTTAATTATTATCAAAATTACTTGGTTCACACTTCACAATAGAACAGCAATATTCAATAACGACTTGTAAGTTGTAACGGTTTGTTTGGCCTAGCGAACAATCATAATAATATTATAATTTATGAGAATTTTTATACAGGATTTAAAATAATTAATTATTTTAATCACGTATGGAAAATCTGTCAAATAACCCTATCGGGCACCTTATCAGGAAGCGGAAACAGGCCATTATTGTTTATTTTTAATCTGTGTGAATGTCAAAGTTAAAGTACAATGCGGCTTTTGCCCATCTACCCGTTATCTAATAACAATTGCTTGTCATTTGAACGTGTTGCAACGGCTTTTCCTGTTCCGATTAAATGTGGTTTATGTTTTTTTCTATTCTATTTTGTGGAATGTACAATGAAAATTATTGCTAAACGTACCCAAGAACGTAAGTTGTGTTTTTATTATTTCCTATTTTGTTTGGGCAAAACATGACCTCGGGAATTACCATCTAAATTCTAAAGCAACCAATTTAGTTTGTCGATCACTTACTCCCACACATTCGATATCGTTTCATCCTTTAGTTTTAATATTATAATATGTTTAATGATATTTTTATAACATTTTGTTTTGGTATCATGTCGTTTCACGCACTGGAGTTAACTTTTTGCTTCGAGGCGCGTGCCATCTGCCCGTTTGGGGGTACGGGCTTACGGAGACATCTGCCGCTTTTAATTTTCTTGTAATTACGGGTTCTTAATTAGTTCGACTTTATAGTCGGACTACTTTACTATAAAATGTACATCTGCCTTTAAACATAACCTTATTGTACCTTCTCAAGTTCTCAATTAATGTTTCTAAATATGTATTGCTAAAATATTTTGCTTTACCTATGTGTAAACAGTGTTTTTACGCTACTTCCGACTTTGTCTTGTGTTTCTAAAGTATTTATTATTAATTGATTAAATAAATTAATTATTATTGTTGTCATTTGCAACGCAATACCCACATTGACAATGTTTTTTTTATGAAATAAGACAAATACAGCAAGTTAGGTCTCAGTCAAAAGTTAAGCACAAATGCGTCCAACCTTTGATAACAATACAAAATTATGAATATAATTTACCAGATGTTGTCGGCAAGAATTGAAAAGGGCAGGAAGCCTTTGCAGATGTTTAGCCAAATTATTTTGCTTAGCAATTGTTCTTTGTTAAACATTCATAAGAACTAGTGTAGGTGGTTATTTTAGTTAATTATTAGAAAAAAGAATATCTTTAGCAATCCGCAAAAGTTTTTTTTTTGTTAGTATAATATTTATTAGTAGCAGAAGAGCAGAATATAATATGGCGTCCCATACAATGTTTGTAAATTGTACCCCTGCACCGTTGTCCATCGCCTTTGGACCGAAGTCAGTTTTGTGCAATAATAGTTTTTTTTTGCACGCAATGTTAATGTCGCCTCGGGAAGGTCGATCGCAACAAACAGGATCCCAAGACAGCTGTTCTATTAAATGTCGCTTTTAAAATCCAACGGTGTAAGCAGCTGACGAAATTTAGGGCTGTCTACATCGACTTGTTTCTAATTGACATGAATGAAGAAAAACAAAAATATAAATTGCATTATGTACTAAAACAACGTATGTTCCAGATCCAGAATATCTTGATAAAATTTTGTTAAAGTTAAAATTACATGAGAAGTTATTTTAATTATTATAAACTTACAAACATTACGACCTCGAAATCGCTGTTGTACTTGTATAGTACCTACATACTTAACAACTTTATTAAAATTGCTAATTTATAAAAATTAAATCCAACGAGAATCGAGAATGACTAATAAATTCAATCAACGTTTTAACTAAGCTTTCATTCTTATTATAGAAAATGTTTTAATCGTCAATCATAATAATATTCTAATTATCATTGTAATTTTTTCCTTTATTCTATGTATTACAATTTACAAATGAGGCAACCCTAAGTTGCGCAGACGCAGGCCCCGGCTGGGGTCCCGTTTCTAAACAGCTGGTGTTTAAAGATGAGAGAAAGAGAAATCCCATAGCTACTTGTGTAAGAAGGAGACAATAATACAGCATGTGTTTGTTATTGATAACGCGAGGATAACACCCGTATAAGAATCCGATAATATCGATTTTGGGTAAAGCATAACTAAAAAAAATAAAAAATAAAAATATTAGAATAATGATTAAAATTTACAATTTCTGTTGATATATAAAGGATATAAAAAGAGTAGAAGTAGACGTCATTTGAGAGGTTAAGACTGAGGAGATACCACAATTAGAATAAAATAAAGTATAAACCTTCTAATAGGCTTCTATTATTCTAATTGTGGCATTCTCGCTCGACGTCATCTGTAGAACAATTTGTTTATAAAATTTAACAAGTACGTAAGACAACAATGAAAGTTGGTATACAAAGAGCGAGTGCGTGCCAAGGTAAAAAGAAAATGATCTTGATCTGAACATGCTTGCGATTTCAAAAGATACTGTTGCGGTTGTGTGTATCTACGTCGTTCTTTGTAACCGCCGAAATATGTACCATGTTACCCTTATACATATTATCTTTTATACATTTTATCACATAAAGACTCTAGATACGAGGGGTTCGCTTGCACGTGTTCAAAGCAAAATTTCTTTATGATTACAAGGATACTTATGACAATATTTCAGAAATTATATAATCGTTAAACATCAACTAATTTAAGAATGTTTACTTGCATTCATATTTTTACAATTCTTTCTGATTGTTTGATAATAATTATTGTGATATCTATCAACTTCTAAGTCAGTTCTTATATTTTATGTATGTGTTTTAGTATTTATTATCTAAACACTAAATTATTTATCTCCATTTTGCTCTTAATTTACTTTACCTGCTCTATCCCATCTCTGTAACATCTTGGATCACAAATCAACTAAACTGGGTATATCAGCTGGCGGTAGCACCTTTTTCATATCCCCGTCTCTTTCTATGAATAGACGTTTTATATCTCCTATCTCCTTTGGGTTGCTTTCATTTGAAGCAGCTAATTTTTAGGAAAAAATTGGAGTAAGCAGATGTAAAATCCTTTATACGTACAATTTTATATTTTCATGTGGAAGGAAATTTAATTTTTTAGGGATTGTGTAAATTTTTTAGGATAGATTTACATACAAAAAGATAAAACCCAAAATTTAGGAACGCTTAAAATTTGTGAACCTTCGAAACTGAAAGGCGAGAATTCCACGCTCGATTCTCACGATCATTAGCTGCTCTTCTTAACCACTCGAAATTCCAATTTCGTATGCGTGATCCGTGGACAACAATTAACTTGTCTTAATAATACACTATTACAGTGTGGTGGTCTTATTTAAGCGTCTTTTGATTGTGTGTCGCCTCATATGTTTTAAATATTTTATATTAAATTCAGATGTTAATGTTTGCATTAGTATGAAATATGATTGTTTCGTCTTAATTGCATGTATTCTATTTGTTACCCATTCGTCTCATTGAATGTAATAGGAATGCACGAATCGTAAGCGTTATCTGGTTCAATTTCGTAAAGAGGTGAGGTGCTGAGGTCGCCGGGTCGTGGGATGATACTTACGCCACGCTTACGTATCGTCGCTCGATGTTCCGGGATTTGCGCCTAACGTTATATAATAAATCTAGCATGGACTCTAGAGTCTAGACCTAGAGCTTATTAGACGCTAATTACATTGGCGAATTTAAAGAACAAAAGAAGAAATTGGTTAAAGTACGGTTAAAGTAGAAATGTTGATGGAGATTGGAGACTATAATATAGATTTCCTTATAATGCCTAAAAATTTAAAAGTTATTTGACTTAAATTAGTCACGATTTACCTAAACGTCAAAGTTTTAAGAACTTATAATAGTCTTCTATAGTCCAAACTGGACGTGGAAATGGACACGGTAAAGGTAAATTTAGAAAAATTCGAATCAATTATTCTTCCGTTATTTTCGAATAAACTGTGAAATGCGTGAGTGAGCGCACATCATTCGGATCACGAAGAGTCACGTCATGATCAAGCGATCAACTAGAGAGATTCAACTTCTAAGAACATTACTTTTTTGTCATGTTTGACAAATTATTAGAAATATTTCATAAAAAATGATCATAAAATCAAAAGTATATTTAAAGATAAAATAATATTACAAGCATATATCACAAATCGATTCACTAATCTTTTCCGGCTGCTACGATAATTAGTGTTAACTGCTTAAAGCTTAAAACATTAGACAATGCCCAGCCTGGCATCTGTTTACGTTGTCCATTCACAACAAGGTGCTAGTTGACTGTGCATAAAAGAAACTTACAATATTATATTCCCACAATCGCAGACAAAAGAATTAATACTATTTTTTCTGCTAGGAAATGCATCTGGTCAACAGATGTATTTCAACCCTTTAATTTTTTCTCTTAAAAATTTCGCGGAACCTGTTCGTGGGAAAGAAGGAGTCAAAGGAAATTGCGGAGATTCGCCATAGAAGCCATCCTAACTTTATTTCTTCACTCGTTGAGTTCAAAATTGTATATCCTGATCGCTTTCAACTCCGATCGTTGGCGTTACAAGTAGTGAATTGCTAATTCTATAGTGTCGCTATTGCAATATGTTTAGCTTCCGGTGCTCCCTCGTCTTTTTGCTACTTCCAAAATATATGATGTTGATTCTATTGAGTCGACAGACCTACATTTTAGGATACTATTCGCATTTAATGAACTCTTCAAGATTCGCTCCTAAGAAACAAGGTTACTTTTAATTGTGTATTTATGTATTGTACATTAGTTAGTAGAATAGTAAATTGCAACTTATTACAAGCGAAAGCGTGTGAACCCTCGACAGTTATTTCAGGCATTAGACAGAAAGTAGTCTAGTACGGAATTAAATTTAAACCGTAGCATTCTTAGTTACACTTTTCACTTAATGAATTCCTAGTCACTAGTCGGACTCGTAGTGGTTAGTGGACACTGTTTTTTCCTAGTACAGAATTATGAACGAGCCGATGAATTCGTAATTGATGCATTCAATATTTAAATTAATTTTAAAGCGATCGTTCGAAATTTGAACAAACACGCGTTGAATTGTAATCGAGTGGTCCCGAAACAAAATCTGTATTGGATGACAAAATAAATCGATACATCGCCGACTGAAAGGTGAGGTTCCCACGGTCCGTGAGACCGCGCGAAAGAAAGAGAGATAACCGATACGACGCGAGTGGGAGGGAGATAAAATGATCCAATTTTAAAAACTTATCTACGACAGCTAATTGTTACGACAATGTTGTTTATGATTAATATGTACGAAATAAAATTGATGATCATATTATTATTTTAAAATAAGATAAAAATACATAATTGAAAAATACACAGCTTGACCAGACAAATTCAAGAAGGGCCTGTTTCACCACTTCCTGATAAAGTGAAAGATAGACTATCCACAACTTTTTTGACAGATTATCTATACTCTTTCTGTCAAGTTAAGTGATGGATGGCCTATCCGGCACTTATCAGGAAGTGGTGAAACCGGCCCTAAGACTATTAATAACAATAAGGACACATATTATCATTAACGGGACACAGTTTTAAAAATAAACAAATAACAATAGTCTAAGGTTGAAAGTGAAGTTATTCCCACGCAGCTTGTAGATAAAAACTAGCCATGAGATAAACTGCAAGTAGGCCATGAATAACCGAGTCACATATTAAGAATGTTTCTTGTAATGTCATAATGGAAGCAGTACTTGTCAATTACAACAGATCTAGCCCACACTCTAGATCTGGTGCTGGGACTAGATCTGGTGCTGATCCATTGATTGGATATAGAACTAGACCAAGCCTCATTATATGGTAGCTGTTTACGTGCGATCAGTAATTTTTGTAAAGAACAAGTTGGATCGATTGTAATGATACCATATAATTACTGCGAACTGCCCTAGGGCGACGGAGGTAGTTGTGTGCGGGTAGTTTTATTTGTCACAATAATGGAATACTCATCAGTGGCTAATAGCTGCACTAACAAAAAAAAACAATAGCGTAATGTTGCCTAGACTGGTGCGGGGACCACGAGTGACAATTACGCCGTGAGAAACGGACGTGGTACCGTTAATATTATTCGTTTTTTGTATAGCGAGACATTAATTTGTACTTTTTTCTTTGTTTTCACTTGCCATCAGCCAATAGCTTTTTTGTTTTACTGAATTGTAACTTGCGCATCAATAGTCATTTGCTATCATTCCAAATATTTAATGAAAAAATATGGAGATAATAATAGAACATGACATTTATTTAAATGTTAAGTTTGCCTATTATAGTTACTATTTCACTTAAAAGAAAAATACGTTTATATATTATGTGTTTTTTAATCGTTCTTCTATATTAAAATGTCCCTATATGGAAAATGGTTACGGTTTAAGATTAAAAACTTTTATGTTTTACAACTATAGACATTGGACGGATATTATAGTGCTAAACACTCGTCTTAAGATTAATTCTCACAGTTATAAATAAGTATCACGCTGTAAAGAATATAATAGAATCTTTAAAATTAATGGCAGCGAAACCATAATTACATTTAAAATGAAATATAGGCCTGCCCGTTGGAGAACTTGTTGATTTTGAATCTTACGTTGATAAATATAGGCTCGCTGTTGTCGATGGAGCCGGCATGAGATCATTCCCACGCGTGAATCATTAAGCACGACTCCATAGACTTAATAACTTTCAATGTAAACGTAACCACTTAGCTTCTTACGTCTGGAATTCGAAATTTGAAATAATTATGAGTTGCCAGCTAACGAAGGATCAATCGATGACTAATTTTATATCCACACGTTTATTGCTTGATCAAACTGTATATTTACAAGTTTCTTTACATGTTCCCACATTACGATAATTGATAATCTATGAGTACCTATAAGTCATAATACAAATGGTACTGTGGGCACTGGGCAGTACTCTCTAATTCGAGTTTCACATCCCATGGATATCTGTATGTCCGCGTAGTTTCCTGTGGTCTGCGGTTTATCTGCGCGGATGTGTAGGGCTATCGACTCCACAGTCCACTCTCATGTGTTCACTGGTTTATAATTATTCATACCAGCTTCTTGTTTTATTTGATTTCTTTTATTAGACTATAAAATAAATGTTTTCCTTAAGGCCCAGTAGTCTTGAAAATTAGCAGGTCGATGTCTGTCAGTACGAATATCGACCTAAAGGACATTATAATAACATTCATATCAGCGCGCCTTGTATAGTGGCGGTTACGCGCTCGCCGCGTGCCTTGATAATAGAAAATAGGAGAAAAAACCTTTTGTTTTTAGTATTACACAAATCAAATATATCAAATCGTTTAGGTTAGGTTATGACAAATGTACTACAATTTTTGTTTTTTCTAGAAAGTGTGTAATTTAGCCATAAAATGATTTAATTATGAAAAACAGCGTTATAATAGTCATCTTTGAGATTTTTTTCTATCGAGCAGAATTTTTCAAATTGTGTACTGATATACCTTTGCGTATAGGAAATTTTCTCAATTTTAAAAGGGTATATTTTTTATACTTAAATAATGACATTTACTTTACAAAAAACGGTATTTAAAAAACCCATTTTACGTAGTTGCAACAACCACTGCACCTTAATTATCATTGGTCTATATATCCGTCTAATAAAGTTAGAAGAATCTTAAATATTCATATATATTTACTAGTAAGTTGTATATCCTGTAAAACACCGTGTTTTACTTGTTTATTTTGGTCCTCAACAACGTCAACATGCCCTCAGAGGCGTACAAACGTGGTACATTTCCCTCCAAATATATAACAATGCAGGGGTCGCTTTGTATGACCATCTTGAGTGCGGGGGAGTCTATAATGAATTAATTCCGTCACAAATGTCGCGCACATGGCACGGGCCCACGGGGATTCGGTCCGCACTCTATTATAGCACCATAGCCCATGGGTGAGATGTAGCACAGAATGCGTCTCGCGTTTGAACAGTTTCTTTGTTTTACTTTTCTTCATGTCCATGAACAATGATACATGTGTACTGGCAATGATGTCCTGTGTCGGTATTGTTTAAATGACAAACGGAGTCGTTCGACAGATTTTCTGCAGCGCATGTTTCCTAATAAAAAAATACTGCGGAGATGTTACGTTCATATCTGATGATTTTTAACCGACTTCCAAAAAACGAGGAGGTTATATGTTCGGCTGTGGATTTTTTTTTTTATTTTTTTTTTATTTTTATTTTTTTTTTTTTTTTTTTTGTATGTTCAACGATTACTCCGCCGTTTGTGAACCGATTTTCGAAATTTTTGCTTTGTTGTATTTGGTTTTACTCCAATTTGGTACCATGTACACAAAGTGGTGACCTGATGATGGGATCCAGGAGTAATCGAGGGAACTCCTCGAAATTTATATGGAAATATATGGTGATTTTGGTTTTATGTGAAGTGTACTAAGAATATGCTACCAAAAAGTCAAATATTGGGTCAAGGTATACCATGGTTTCGAAGATGCTGAGAGAACTCCTAACTCCTTATAGATACACGTTTGGGAGTTTCGGCGTTGTTTTAAGAACAGAAAGCATATGCTACTATGCAACTCATATTCATCATCATAATCATCATCATCATCATCATCATCGTCTTCATCATTACCACGTCGTGTTAAGGTCACCAATGTCTCATGGCACAGAATAGATAATAGTACAAGGCATAGGTGTGGATATACTAATAATAATAATAATTTTATACTGTATAACAACACTTTGTTTAAATATACACGGCGGTCAGCGCCACGGAGGCGACGGTATCGCGGCGCCGCCGAATATACTTTACTACTTTATATACAGATCGAATACTATACTAACTACTTTATAAAATTTTAATAGACAAAATATAGAATTATAATAAAGTTATTTTAAAAAGAGCATTTAAACAAAACAAAGTCAATAAGTGTCTTTTTAATTAGTTATACTTATTAATCGATAGATGGCGCACTAAGTATCGATTTGAATGGATTTAAAATTGAATTCTTGATTACAAGAACAGCTGTCAATAATTATGATAATATTATATTATATTACTAGCTGTCCCGGCAAACGTTGTTTTGCCATATAAATAATTTTTGGTATGAAAAATAGATGTTGGCCGATTCTCAGACCAATATCCTCACAATTTGCTCACATAATTTCATGAGAATCGGTCAAGCCGTTTCCGAGGAGTATGGCAACGAAAACTGTGACACGAGAATTTTATATATTAGATGAGTAGCTATGCTACATCCTATGCAAGCTTATATAATTTTTTATCTGATAGATCCTTGGATCGTGGAAAAACGAGACACAATAGCCTTTCTATTGTTATCGCAATCGCCGGTGACCGCTTGGGGTTTGAGGTATTAAAATTGTTAAATTACTTAGCACAATATGTTCACTTCACTGATAATATATTATTTTGTGAGTGTGAACTGTGTAATAAGATACGTAAAATATACGCGAAGGTTTACCTACTAGTGTAACTAAAAAGAGTGAAATTATTATTATTTTTAACAAAAAATTAAAACCGACTTCCAAGATAAAAACAATATTAACATTAATATGAACTAAAAAGTATTAAATAATTTTTGCTATCTAATAGTGCCTTTTTCCGAATTCGGCTAAACCTTGACTATTTCTGTACTCAATCTTCATAATTTTGAAGTCGGTGCCAGTTCCAAAAGTTTCAAATATTCTGTCAGAGGACTGAAGATTCAGCTATCTGGTACCGACTTCAAAATAATGAAGATTGAGTACAGAAATAGTCAAGGTTTAGCCGAATTCGGAAAAAGGCACTATTAGATAGCAAAAATTATTTAATACTTTTTAGTTCATATTAATGTTAATATTGTTTTTACCTTGGAAGTCGGTTTTAATTTTTTGTTAAAAATAATAATAACTTTTCACTTCATACATCCTGCACCACCTGATGAATAATACTGTGTATTACTTCACAGTCTTATTTTTCATATCTCTTTTCCCTTTCTAGCGTTAGACATATAATATTTTCCTTTCACGTTACCTCGGAATCACGGGTGCGTGCAACAATATCACGCGCCATGGTTTTTTAGAACGACACGCTTCGTTGACCAGGCAATATTATACGATATTCATATAACTAGAATACGAACGCAGAAAAATTCCTTTAAATTCCAATTATTTAGTCTCGCGCTAAACTGTACTAAACATGAAAGTCCTCTAAATCGTGTCTAAATCTAAAACACTTTTATTTGGGGAATTTCGTGCTCGACTCGTAAGCCCATGGCGCACCCTAACCTATGGAAGGGACCAAAATCAAAATATGAACTTGTATGTACATTGTACATACATAGATGAAATTCATGACATGGGCCTAAGATCAGTGAATCACAGCAAAATAAACTAGGATAAATTCAATATTAACGATAACTTCAGTAGCATCTAAATAACATCATTAGAATAAATTGATAGAATTATTCCTAACAACAAGCAGGCGGCTTTCAGCTCGTGTTTTGACTGGATTCAAGCCTCAAGGACTCGTGACTCATTACGGTTTGAAAATAGCTATTCCTTGAATATCCTGTCGCTGTTTATTAACTTTTGTTCGGTAGCAACAACACTGAGTTACTTTGAGTCAATCGTTCTTTATGCAGAATCATTGCAATCTACATTGCAATGATGTATTTTCCGTCACTACAGTTTATTTCTCATAAAATCATGAATTCTTGCAATTGCTTACGCTCTTCACGCTCAAGTGAAGAAAAAGTGGAATGTGATAATCTCAAATTTTATTTTGACAAGGTCCATTTGAAAATCTCTAAACAATGCGATCGGATTTTTAAATGGTTGTCCAATTTGGTTGTCTGATTATTTTTAATTTGGCGTTATATTGTTCCGGCTGGAGTGGCCGTCGGTCACGGTTTGTGAGCGGTCTACGACCTGTACGTGTTCGGTTTTCTGAACTGAGCTATCGGTGCACGGTGTCAACATTATGCGTAAGGAAAACTATAATGAGGCTTCTTTGTAGTTACTAATTAGCGATTTTGTCGTGTATCAAGCAAAGATTGGATTGTGTCCGTCTCCCTTACAATAAACGAACTTACATTGTGCATCTTACAATATGTTTTTAAATCCGAATATTAAATCTAATTCCACTCCAAAATATAATTTTGATTGCCGTGAAATCCCCTAAACGAGCTAAAATTAGATCTGTCTAACCTTATGAGACCTTTTCTGTAGTACCCGATTTATCGCATCGCTTAAAATCTTCCTTAAAATTATCTCCGCTTAAGGTTACCTCATATATTTTTGTATATATGTAACTTAAAAATAAGTCTTAACTCTAAGCTGCCTGCCAGATATTATATTTACAAACAAACCGATATAAGGCGTGAAGTAATATTTTACAGTCAAGAATGAATTTGTAGATAACATGTATGGATATTGGATAAACATCGATATATTTTCTAATCGTCTTAGGCAACCCTCGTATTGTAATTTGTACCCCTATGCAACTGGCCCCATTCTAGCACACTTCATTATATCCAAACCCCATGAGGTCATCGACGATAGGGTGTAGTGCTTAGGTATTTAGGGCATCGATTTTTTAAGCCCTTGGAAGTTTCTTAGAGCTAAATTTAACACATGCTCTATTTTGAGGTTAATAGGCAGCTTCTTCGTCTGTGAAAGTATTGTTACGTATAAGTTTTACTTTTAGATTCTGGGCTAATTTAAGTGTTTTTAATTTTTGTTCATATTACGCGTTAGCATCATTACTGCTATAATAAATATTCCTTGTCTTTCGTTTTCAATTATTATTCACTCAATGTATTCGTGAAGGCATTTGATTCAATAGTTGAGGATTACCACACTGCTCGTAGGAGTCGTAGGCCGTAATTGATCGTTAAAAAGTATGAAGGTGCTACAGAATATTCGTGTTTGATAACCCACAAAATTAAGACGTAGGTGTATGTTATAGTGTTTAGATTTCAAACCTAAATTATAGCGTGGGACTTGATGCTGGATGATCGATTAAACATTATTGAAATCGTCCGGTCTGATGTAACTATACACTGACCTACCGCCTCCGTCAACACAATTTTGTAATTATGTTTTCTAAATTAAAAATGATATTATCTTTAATACTATAGTTTGGAATTAATTCCAAGATACAAACCCCATTGTTCGAGTTATTCTCCTCGATAATTTCTTTCACCTCGACCCATATTATGTGCCCTACGCAGGAGACTTATCTAATAACTAACCCTTTGGTTTTGTTGCAACCATAATAATTAACGCATCATAGATTTTCTATTCACTGCACACCCTTTACTCCTCTATCTATGAACATCCTTTCTGCGGCCAAGCAACGAAGCGTATCTCCACTCTCCAGTCTCCACAACTCACTGCTAACGACCTCTACTACATAACATCTAGCAACACACTTTGATTGTACTTGTAATAAACATTGAATTGGTATGTTAAATCCGTTTAAAATTTAATATATTCTTCCAAAGAATCAGGAATTCAGGACAAAACTCAAGTGAAATTGAATGAATTGACTCGCTTGTCATAATATTCCTTTGATCGACACGTTAAAATAAACGTAAGTGCAGTTGCATTGGCAACAAACACGAGTGCTAACAGAGCGACAATTTGCGACATCAGTCTGGCTATTACAAGAGCCACATTCTAGACCGTGCTTGACGTCACTGGCGGCTAACTTTAGGCTGCGTTGCACCAGGAAGAAATGACGTCCGACGTGACATTTATCTACCGTGCCCACGCGCATCGAACGCTACTCTTTTATTTGATTCTTATTAATAATAAACTTACAGTCCTCGATGTTATAGTTGAGTATCATAAAATAATATGATAGCTTTCGGGGCATAATAAACAGAAATTATTAGGAGTTCTAAGTGCTTAAGTGGGATCAACATTCGTCTAAGGTTTTTTTGGAAGTTTTGAATTGAAGTTGCAAGTATTCTTCAGTGTATCATTACTAAGAAATCCTGGAGCATGTACATGACTCCAGTCTATTCAAAAGTTTTATATAACAACAATGCATAGTTCGTTCGCCATCTGGCTACCCCGGACCCCGGTCGTGCGCGTTGGCGATTCGCCCCGCATTTTTAGCCGCATGTATCGTAATCTTTTTGCCGTGTCGATTCTAATTCAGACGCCGCGCGTGCCTCCGTTCTATTCTAGTGACGCTTAACTAATTGTCTGAGGGCGTCGAATTTGTTTTGAACACGTGTCGCTCGGCGGGAAATTAATTGAGTCTTTGTCGCCACTTTTCCCCAGACATGCAACATCGGCAGTATAACTTGTTATGACAGTACATTTGTTCGGAGTCACCACTAGATAGGAAATACGTATCCGCCAAACTTGTAATAAGAAAGCGGACCATTAATTAGGGGGTTTGTATTTTATTTCTTCGTGAGTCTTGTGAAAAAAACATTATAGACGCATACAAACGGTGCAAATATTTTGATTCACTGAAATATTTAAATAGGCTTTTCACGGGGCCGGGTTAGAGCTACAAAATTTTAAAACTGTGACATAAGTTTTCTGACTTACCTGGTTTGGACTCTTCTAAGTTTAATATCAAATTACTTCCCAAAAGCGGGCGATTTTAGAAATACGTAATCCATCGATCTGCTTCCGCCGGATATGTTCCCCTCGGAACTAAATTGTCTGCCACCCTCGCCTACTACACCTGGCCTCAAATTAAAAAAAAATCCAGATAAATCAACATATGGTTTAATGATTATAATATTAAATGACTTTCAAATTGTTATTTTTGCACATGACATGGTATAATTTTGGCAAAAAAATTTACATTAAATATTAAGTACTTAAGTATATTTTCTTTTTGTAAATCATGCTTAGAATATTTAGTTACAAAATATAATTACATAGCTGTATGTTGAATGTTTTGATAAATTACTAATAAATAATAAATGGCTAATTAAAATTTACCATTCTTTATAATAAAACTCTACTTGGCCCCTATCAGTACTTACTACATCGCTAGTGTGTAAAGTACCGTCACCCCTCATTGCCCACAGAAACCGTGCAGCCGTGCACGTGGCTGTTCCGCCCCACACGAAACCGTCGAGTGCCGGAAGAGTAATTCGAGATTCCTGTATCATTCACAAAAACTTTCGAGTTTCCTCTATACGTGTTCAAGGATTACAATCTACCTACTATAGTCAGTCTAGTCTATGATCGTTGAGGATTGAACCTAGACCCCGACAAGGCTGTAAATGAACGTGGCGAAAAAAGGAACTAACGCTGCCATCATACAAAAACGTCATTTTTGACAGTTCTCCCTTACCATCAGCGCTCCCGCCCACGTTCATAAAAAGCCTTGTCGCACTTTACCTTCCATGTATCTAAATTTTCTTTGTGTTGAATGCAGGTCAAGTAGCCCTGATGTCACTGCGACCCTTGAGGATATACGTACTATAATCTCGTCTTTAACTAATTTTAAATATTTAAAATAAATAAACTAGGCCTTTACATCCGAGGTGGATGATTTAAACAGTATTTTCAGAGCGAAGTAACCATTCCTCAAAATACTGTAGTGCCTGGGACAAGATTTTTAAATGTCCGTATGGTTAACTAATACAAAGTTGAATTATGATGATGTTATGTAATTCAAGCCGCGTACAACATAAAACCCGACAATAACAAGACTTATAATTTATAAATTATGCTAATTTAGATTATATTTTGTTAAGGACGGTATATGTAATTTCTAATGGTTTCGCCATAGCCAGATGGACGATGGTGAATACGAGTTCTATGCGAAAGGTGTAAATTATACGTAATAACTGTACCGCAGTAGTATTTCGTATTCAAACACAATACTCCGGCGCGCTAGAACATCTGCCCGGCAGGTGGACGCCATCTTGAAAACTTGAAATGGGGGAGCTAACTGCCCTCTCGTGACTATTTTGTATTTGGTCTGATTTAGAATTTAGAAAATATTATCTATACGTAATCAACATCTACTATTCTACTTATCTATTACTTATATTCTTTATATTCTCATTACTGAACGTTCAGAGCTATTTCCAATCTTTAAAACAATGCCATGGTGAAAATAATTCAAATCATAGGCACATACTTACTAACATTTGCTTCTTTGGATAAAGTAATTAAAATGTACGTTTGCTTGTTGCAGCTCCCCGCACGGGTTGCACTGGCGGCACCCCCAACAACCTGCCGCCGCTGAGCTTCCATGCCGTACACGGGGACAACGTGCGCGTCTCCCGCGACGGCACCACCGCCCGACGCGTCGAGTCCTTTTGCAAGGGCGTCGCCTTCAGCGCTCGCCCGGTTAGGGTTAATGAAAAAGTGAGTATTGTCCTGATTGTGTGATCATAAATCAACAGTAGATTCATGAGTAAAATATTTTCAATATTCAAAAATTATTTTTGATACATTTCTTACGAAATTACCTGTTTACTAATTGTATTTTTCCTTCTTTTCAGGTTTGCATCCGTTTTGTCGAAATTTCCAACTCGTGGAGCGGCGTCATCCGGTTCGGGTTCACATCTCACGACCCCACTTCCCTCGCACACGCTCTACCGAAGTACGCCTGCCCCGATCTAACCAACAAACCCGGAAACTGGGCTAAAGCTCTCGGCGAAAGATTTTGCGAAAAAGATAATATATTGTACTACTATGTCAATTCCGCTGGCGACGTCCACTTCGGTGTCAACGGGGAAGACAAGGGTTTATTCTTCTCGGGAGTCGACACGAGGAATCCACTTTGGGCTCTCGTCGACGTGTACGGCAACTGTACGGCCATACAATTCGCCGATCCTAGAGCACCGGCACAGCAGATAAGGAGATGCCCGCCGAGCCCGGTCGACGAGGAGAGATTGGCGGGAAGTATGCGAGCTCTAGCGGTCGAGGAGCCGCTCCCGCCACCTAGATATCAAAATCCCCTAGTCCCCTTGAGTCTCCACCGGACGAAAGGGAGGAACGTTCAGTTTGTTACCGATAGAGGCGTGGCTGCGAGGATAGAAGCAGAATTTTGTCAAGGATACGTATTCACGGCCCGTCCGATGCGCCCAGGGCAGACCATCGTCGTCCAGATTCTTTCTACGGAAGCAGCGTACGCGGGAAGTTTGGCGATCGGTCTGACGTCGTGCGATCCGGCCACTCTGACGCCCTGCGATTTACCCGACGACGCCGAGCAACTGTTAGACCGGCCGGAGTACTGGGTGGTGAGGCGGGACGCCGCGAACGGTCTCCGCAGGGGCGATGAACTGGCGGTGACGTTGACTTTAGACGGCGAGGTTCGGGTCAGCCGAAACGGCTCAAACCCAGTGACGGTCATGCACGTCGACCACACTCTGAGACTATGGGCGTTCGTCGATATTTATGGAGCAACCCAAAAAGTGAGAATGCTAAGTTCTCAGGCGGTGCAAGCGCAGACGCCGCCTCAGCAACTGAGAGTACTAGCCGGCTCGGCCGCCCCGATAGCTACGACCAGCGGGGGCACTGTACTGGTAGTCAGTCTTCCTCCACAAAATGGCAATCAGAACGCTACCAATCACCAGCAAGGGCTGACATTAGCGAGCGCACATTATATAGAGGTGAGGATCATTCATTTATCACAAACATATCTTTATAAGTACATACATAATATCTTACATATCTTTTATTTTATAAAGACGACGGCGACCGAGCGACATTAACAAAACCCATTAATGTATATTTTTTCTTTGCAGCCTATCCAAAGATCGTCCCAACTGTGCATCCAGCAGATACCGGCTCCGGCGGCCTGCTCCTCGATGCAGCAGTATCCGCGCCCCCGACCACCGCTAGACGGTCAATGCTCGTCGACCAGCCAAAACAACTCCAACGAACAGATTCAACTGCCAAACGGACACGCCGAAGCCCTGCGTATGGACAGAATCGTGAACGGACCTTCCACGAGCCGCGCTCTCCCGTCTACCTCACATCATCAACCTCTCTATTCAGTGATCGGGGAAGGAAACTTAACCGGAACGGAGTGCACGATCTGCTACGAGAACCCGATAGATAGTGTGCTGTACATGTGCGGGCACATGTGCATGTGCTACCGTTGCGCCGTCCAGCAGTGGAGGGGCAAGGGCGGCGGCCAGTGCCCCCTGTGCAGGGCGCAGATCAAGGACGTGATTCGTACCTACAAGTCCTGATGTGCTTAATATAAATATTTATAACCACGTGTCGGGCGATGATCGCACGTTAAACCGGTGCTGTCACGATGATATTGAGTTATTGGCGAGTCGAGTTGACGGCAAGCAATCAGCAGTCATATAGGTTCGACGGCTGTGGTAGCTCTCGTAGAGATTTGTTTGACGGTTAAAAAACATACGCGGAAATGCCAAAATAATATATTTGAATACGACTTTAACGATATTTATGCATAGTTTAGTTATTGTATATATTTTAATTTTTAATGGATAATAAACACTTAAGTAGGTATTCTCTTTTTGATATTACACTTATATTCAGGAGCATAAAGTAAATTTTATGAGCAATAGCTTGAATGCTTCTGTAATTCTATAAAACTTATTTATTTAGAAGTATTTTAGGGATTTATTTAGTTGTCAATTTGTACTGTATAGAAAATGCTCGATAGATGAAACTTTTTTCCATTCTGTGTATATTAAGCTTGACATCCGATTAGGTTTATATTTATTTTGGATTAATATTGTATATGATATAATCTTGTAGCTATATAAGTAATGTATTCTGCGATGGTTCTATCCATTCATTTAGTAGGAATACCCAACAAACTGCGCCTGACTTTGTTCAAATCTTATATTCACTTTATTGTTTTCTGACATGATAATATGGCGTCGGCAATCAAATCCCGAATATATTTTATTGGAGAGTTGGATTCAGTGTGGTTATTATATCTGAGGCTATAGGAATTTGTGTACGCGAGTTAGTTATGCTAGGTATTTTAACTAAGATAGGGTTCCTAAGGTAGTCTAGGCTGCAAATAATATCCATACGTCCACATTTTTGGTGATAGATATAATGCATTTAATAAAATAATCATATCATAATTTTAAAATGCTACCAGTTCCTAAAGCATCAATGAAACAAGTATTTCTCGGTTACGAATAAATTGGCCAAAACCAAAACGTAAGTAGGTAATTTATTTCCGTTTGTATACTTTAGATTTTTTGTTTGTAGCAATAGAATACTATATCATTTTTGAGCGGTTGGTTATGAATGGAATATTTAACTAAATTAGCCCATATACAAAACGCTATGGCGCTCTGTTGCTATGTTAAATATAAGTGCATTTCAAATCAACTGTCACAGTAAAACTCTTTGAAACCAATTTACCATTCCCTTACCAGCCGTTTGCTCAAGTTTTCAAAATCATAACATTCTTTCTTTTTTGTTAAGTTTGTAGTAGACATTGATTCTTGAGCCACCGTTTTAATTATTATGTTTCAAATGCATTTTATAATTAATCATTCCTGTATATATTTAAGTTAATTACCACTTTTGTACCAAATTTTGCAGCCAGTTTTTTGACCATTGAAAAATATTTAAGAACTGTCTTATTGACTACAGTACTTTATTAGATTTTATCTGCCTACTAATGCCCAACATTAAGGGCCTGTTTCACCGCTTCCTGATAAGGCTATCCACCACTTAATTTGACAGATGGAGTATGGAAAATCTGTCAAATAACCCTATCGGGCACCTTATCTGGAAGCGGTGAAACAGGCCATAAATCTTTTTGCATAATTTTTTTTATTAAAAATTGCTAATCTGGAAATACGAAATAATGTAATGTATATATTTTTGTTTTAATTCACATCACACATCTATGTTATCATTAGTCATTACTCATTAATGTCATGAGTGTTGAGCATTTTTAGGGACATCGGACGGGAGACTCCTACTGTAGTCTATAAGAAGTTAAGTCTGACATGTTTAAATTTAAGTTTTTGTCTGTATTTTTAGTAATGTATTTATTTTTGTATTAAGAAAAGAATTATACCAAAAGTGTGACCAGTTTAGCGCCAAATCTTATTATGTACATAGGGAAAATATTCATACCTACATGTTTAAGACTTTGTAGATAGAAATAAAACAATTGACATACTTATATCTCCCAAAGCAAGAAAATGACAAACTCAGTAATTGACTTGTGTTTAGTGACTACATGATTTGATCCATTGAAATTATATTGTATGTTATAATGGTATTACCTTGTTTTGAACATGTATTGATAATAAGAAATTGTGATATAATTTTTGCGACATTTGTTTTCGGTCCTGTCGGTTGGTTGTACAGCATTGTCATCTAGTCGTTAGTAATTTATTTTTTTTAATTTCCTTTGATATCGATGTTGGAATTTAGATTAAGTTTTCAATTAAAAAATGGTTATTTAACACATTTGTTTCATTTATATATTTTATTTTAATTTTAATAACTAAATCATACCATATTAGACAACTAAGTATAGCTTTTTTGAAGCATTAAACTATTTCTAAAAAAAGTTAACTAAAGTTTATCTAGAGTTATTTAGCATTTAAAGTTATTTAGCATTTAAATATGAATTATGGTGTCACCTAGGTGTCACTTAAAAATTATTATATTCTAGTAAGTATTCTCATTAGCATTCAAACACAACAAATACCTAGTCAAGGTGCGCTGTCTTGTCTTTGTGATTGTGTTTTGGAAAAGTCCCGTATGAGTTTTTTCATGACGGGACTTTTCCAATATCTGGCACAAAGACAAATCTAAACTGTGTGTCCATACCTACTTCCATGCTGTCTGCTGATATTATAAATTACGAAAGAGTGTATGTCTGTCTGTTACTTCTTCACGCCTAAACGTCCGATTCGAACTAGTTTTGTATGGACATACATACTTTGAAATAATATTATTATATTAGTGATCGAAGATTATTACTTATAAATCAATCACCATACTTTATCCTTCCTTCAAGCGATCCGCTTACTTATTTGCAAATTGCAATGCTAAAAACTACGATTCTAATGAAAGGAAAAAAATTATACATATGTGATAAGTGAGCCTAAGCGCCATAACCACTGCGACATAATATTTTAATTTATTAAATTTAATTTTATACAAAATCACATACCTAATATGTAATGAAAAAACTCAACGAAATTAAAAATTAACCATTGTATTTCTTTATTGCGGAGTTATGTTGATAGCCTCTTTGCCGCCCGACAAAACTTTGTTTTAAACGCATGTTATTTTATTTTAGGTAGGTACAATAAATTAATTTTGCATTATTTTTTTACGCAGCTTAGCTCGAATTAATATCACGTTACTTACCTCTTTCACTTTTCTTAATATGAAAAGAGAAGACATGACATACCTATTTTTAACAAGCTGTTAACACTAGCTAATAGTAGAGGAGGTCGTGCTCATTTTGAAAAGTCATTTCATACCGAGCGAAAATCGTAACAATAATAGTATTCTATTAATACATACGAGTTTTAATCGTCAGCTACTTCAGTATGGGTGGAATAAAAATTGAGAGTATCTCAAAGTTGTTGTTGGGAATCATCTTGAATTGACATTAAAAAGATCCCAATACGCACCCAATAAAGGTTCATATCTAGATTATACACATTTAGGTTCGGTATGGTGTTATTTTAGTTTTAGTATGTAACAACAGATGGCGCTTTACAAGTAAAAATCTATATATAATTCTTCCTTGCAAATACATATTGACTTAAAATTGCTATGTGAGACAATTTTATGGTTAATTCAAACGAAAATCGCCGCCAGCTGAATGTTTGTAGGTGGAAATGTCGTCTACGCGACACCCTAGGATACATTGAGCGCGCAGTATGGTTATATTGGTTATATTATAACTTATATCGCTGGCTGACGGTTTTTCGACCGTCATATTAACAATTGACGGTTTTATTTATTATTTACAAAGTAGAAACATTCACCTGTAATAAATTTTGTACGGTATAAAAACTTTATATTCAAATTTTTTTTACATATTCAGTAACGCGACTGACGTTGAATCCCCTGTTTGCAATACGGCTGACGGTGATCTTTTAGTTAAACATGACTTCAATAATCATCCATCAAAGTTTCATACGGTATAAACTATAAAATTACTTTTAGCAAGAATTTTTTCGACAACTTTGAGACACTCAATGTACAACCCACCACGGGTGCGGCGACTGACGCTTATTATGTTGATTGATAAATATTAATCTAGTACTAGACAAAAATTTGGTCGGTATGAAATTACTTTGCAATAAATAGCAGTACCTCCCCTACTATAACAGACGTTGCTGAAAATCAACTGAAAATGGGCTTCAATTTCATTACCTGATTTAATAGAGAAGAGAGTAAAAAAAGAACTAGTGCCCGCTCCACACTCTTGTGAGAATTTTAGGAGAATGTGGGAAATGTACCTAAATGTGGAATCGATTCGCGTATTCTCCTCAAGTTTTTTGTTGTTCTCTGGCTTTTTGTCGGTTTTTTGTCGCGAGAGCGAGAGCGTGAGGACCAATGTGAGGACAGGCTAGATTCTAGAACGTGTTACATACATTGACTCCACAGCAGACAGCTCCACAGCCCACAGTCCACACAACGCGTGAACTCTTTACTCTAGTGAGGACTTTTTGAGAATTTTGTGAGTGTTTACTTGGTGTGTAGGTATTCATAGCACTAGTCAAAGATACCCAAAGAATAATCTATATATATCTCTATCTATATATATATCTCTTGAAGATTCACGTAAAGGAATATTTCGATTCACGCGAGAGTGTGGAGCGGCCATCATAGTAATTATTCACAACAAGAAGAACAAATTTTACACATCCATATCTTATCTATTATATATAAATCTCCTGTCACGATGTTTGTCCGCGATGGATTCCTAAACTACTTAACCGATTTTAATGTTTCTTTTTTTTAAATGTGTGCTTTTTTCCAACTTGAGAGATAGGATAGCTTAGATCTTTAATTATAGTCGCAATTTTATTTTATTGCAAATTATATTTGTCTATAAAGAGCGATCATTGTTTATGCGACGCGGGTCACGGGATAGCGATGGACGTTGCTATGGTGACATAGGTACTTATTTTAAAATAATACGGGCGATATACTTTATATATAATGGCAAAGAAACGTTTGCCGGGACAGCTAGTCTTATATTATATATAAAATTCTCGTGTCACAATGTTAGTCCACGAACTCCTCCGAAACGGCTTTACTGATTTTTACCAAATTTTATATGCATATTCAGTAGGTCTGAGAATCGGCTACTGGGTACTTTATATATTGATTAGTGCATTTGTTGAATAAATAATAGTAAATTATTACAACCTGAGACTAATTACGGCGGCCATTGTTTGTGATCGACGTTGCCATGGCGATATACTTACAACACGGTCAAATTAACTAGACGCACGGTTTGATGACGTCATTACGGAGCTTCCATGTTAATTTTACATTTCGATGCGTCAAGTTAATTTGACCGTGTTGTATTTAGTCAGTTCAATAAAATAATTATGGGCGAAATACTTTATATTAGGTATGGCAAAGCAACGTTTGCCGGGACAGATAGTCTTCTTATATATAAAATTCTCGTGTCACAATGTTAGTCCACGAACTCCTCCGAAACGGCTTTACTGATTTTTACCAAATTTTATATGCATATTCAGTAGGTCTGAGAATCGGCTACTGGGTACTTTATATATTGATAAACTGTGCATTTGTTGAATAAATAATAGTAAATTATTACAACCTGAGACTGACGGCGACCATTGTTTGTGCGACGAGATAGCGATCGACGTTGCCATGGTGCCATACTTATTTAGTCACATCAATAAAATAAGAGCGAAATACTTTATATTATGGGCTTATGGCAAAGCAACGTTTGCCGGGACAGCTAGTAATCTATATCTTATATTATATAAAATTCTCGTGTCACAATGTTAGTCCACGAACTCCTCCGAAACGGCATTACTGATTTTTACCAAATTTTATATGCATAATATTCAGTAGGTCTGAGAATCGGCTACTCGGTACTTATTATATTGATAAGTGCATTTGTTGAATAAATAATAGTAAATTATTACAACTCGAGAAAAACGACGACCATGATAGCGATGGACGTTGCCATGGTGACATACTTTATTTAGTCACTTCAATAAAATAATACGGGCGATATACTTTATAATTATGGCAAAGAAACGTTTGCCGGGACAGCTAGTAATTTATAAATTACAACTCTGTCTACGACTAAAAAGGCATTTTAGAAATTTTTCTAATATACTTTTCATCTTTTTGTAACTTTAGGCAGTAGATCTAAACTCTTTTGTTTAAGTATGTTGAGTCACTTTTAAAAAGTATATCAATCATTAATTGATTGATATACTTTTTTATGCTTGCAACATTTTCAAAGCGTCGAAATGAATGGGAGACGGGGTATCCTCTTGTTATTATTTAACTTATAACCTTTTATTCAAGAATTTGCTTTTAATTCGTCTCAAAAATAATTTAAATAAGTTAAAATTTAAACATATGACCAGTTTGTGGACGTGTACAAAGTAAACGAAGGCGTTCCGGTGTTCCAAGGTTGGTACTTTAATTCAAAACAATACAAATTGTAAAGAAATTTAGATCAGTCAATGTACTTTACGTGAGTTTTTATTAGCATGTGCTGTTATTTTCACGAGAGTATAATTATGTTTGGTTCTTTTATAAAACGCCATTTTGTAACTGCATCATATTTTATTAAAAAGACGCGTAATACCGCTCGATTTAGTGTCGTAAAAGGATTACTATTATAGATTTGTGAGCTTTACACAAATGAACGGTACGCAATGTACTTCAGAATGTCTAACTGTACTTTCTTAACTATTAGTCATAGTATCTTTTTATAAAATGAGCTCTAATTCGTGCAGAATTATTCATTGATTGTATATTGCAATATTCTTTTTTAACTGTGTAATTAATTATTTTAGTGAATCTTTTTAATAATTTCTATGATTTTCAGCAAACCTTTCACTACCTTCTATAACTAATAATGATGTGCTGGTGTATTATTTCTAAATGATTACTTGTTTAGTCAAAATTTCATAGCTACTATGCATACTGTAGGGATACATAATATCTACTAAATTACAAAGTAGAATCTTTGTGCATGTACTTTCAATAGGCTAATTTATCTTTACAATTTTTTTATTTGTTTCCATATAGAAGCATCCTCATTCCTTATTTATTATTTTGTTTTACCAGTATATCTTAAAACACTCATAATATTGCTTCATATTAATCCCTCGATCGCCAATTCCAGGAAATATTTCGTTGTCGTGGCCCATCACCCGGCCATATGGGCCTTACGGGGCTTGAGGGATTATCAGTGTAGTACAATCTATAAGTTATTAATATCATTTTCATGACATACTAATATTATCCTTGAAACTTTAAAATTCTATATATTACTAGCAACCCGCCCCAGCGTTGCACGGGTATAAAATATATAGCCACTGAAAAAATTATGCCTATAGCCTGCCTCAATAAATGGGCTATTTAACACTGAAAGAATTTTTCAAATCGGACCAGTAGTTCCTGAGATTAGCGCATTCAAGTTAGCCCTTTCAAATAATTTTCCCCGTTTTTTCCATATTTTCCTCTATTTCTTCGCTCCTATAATCTTAGCGTCTTATCGTAATAAAATATAGCCTATAACCTTTCTCGATAAATGGGCTATCTAACACTGAAATAATCATCATAATCCAATGCGTAGTTTTAAAGATTAAAGGGAACAAAGGGACATGAGGGAAAAAATAGCGACTTTGTTTTATAATAAGTATAGATTATATCATTTTTTATTTTTATATGCTTAAACATTAAACAGTAATGTTTACTATACAATTTCAAAAAAGTTTACCAATGCACATTGTTCATTATATTTCAGATGTTTTGCATTCAGGAAGCGGAGCCTCCACATTCAAATTCACTGATAGAGAAGGACCCGCTGTGCACGGCTCAGTCGGAATCGAGTGACGACGAACCAAATGCCAAAAGACTGAAATATACCAGTGATCTTAACCTACAAGTCTACCAGATCCCTGCATTCAACACTCCCAAGTCCCTCAGCATATTCCCCTCCTCCTCAACGCTGCCAAAGTTTGTCAACAACCCACTCAACTTAGCGAATCCTTTAGCTCTAGCGGCTAGTAACCTAAACACAAATAATGTGGTAAAGAGTTTACACAGCAGATACTCTCTGCCAGCAAAACTATCCATCACGCCTGTCACCAAAACCACCAACGACGGTGAAGTCGTTAGATATAAGAAGAATGGGGAGATAGCTAAAAAGAGAGGCCCACCCAAGGGATATAAACGGAAACCCAAGGATTTATCTCAAAGTTTCTCCAATGGAGCATTGTTGCAGGTTAATTTAATTTTCTTAATATTTTTTTATTGAATTGGCTGGATTGATTTTGCTAAAACTTTAATTTATTAATTAGATTATTATCTAAGTACTTTATATCTGTGCTAAGTTTTAGCAAAATTTATTAATGACAAGGTTTGAGAGAAGATTTGAGTGAGAATTACCATATTGTTCACAATAGTATTGACAGAATGTTGGAATCTTATTATTAACAAACTAACTAGGAGACTGTATTTTCGTTCATATTGGCCTTCTTTTTCTAGATTAAAAAAAACTATCTAGGACTAACTATAATACGTTTATGTTACAGGCACAGAATGCAATACTGACCAGTTTGCTGGTGGCCAACAACACGTCCCTGTCCCAAGTGATCAGTGTACCAAAACCACCTGAACCAGTACCAAGATATGAAGTCAAATTGCCTCCAGGTAAATAATCAAAAATATTGAAAATTAAGGAACATAACAATATTCCTTCAGGCCCGCGCGAGCACCGGTGATCGCGAGAACAAAAGAATACAATGGGAATTCCTAGAACCTCCAATCGAAGGATTATATTGCAATTTGCAAAACTAGATAACGCCCGCAATTTGTTTTGTTGCGCCAAAATTAGTTTATTGCGAGGGAATGAACAGACACTTTGGCATTTATAATACATATTATAATTATAATGGATTCTTTAATCATAATTTATTTTCTTTATTTGTGTGAGAAAAAACTTTATCCCCATACCTATCACATAAAAATAATTATTGAACCAATTTTTGTATACAGGCAATTTTCATGACTACCATTACCTATCATTAACCTCAACAAATAAATTAATTATGTAGTAATGTTATGAGTACTTTGGATACCTATCATTGCAAGTAATGTATTGCAAGTATGTTTTCCAGTTCTTACACTAAACAAAGTATGCACAGGTCAGCTATTTTGTTAAAAGTATAAGCAATGTTTTCCAGGAACTGAATTGGTTGAGCTGATGTTGGACCCCGAGGACTGGTTCCCCACGGAGCCCTACAAAATGGTCTTCAGCAGGAAAAAGAATCCCAAGTGGAAGAATTTTCCATACAGATGTGAACATTGTTTTAAGGTATGTGGATGGTGATATTCTATTTTTTTTTTATATGATACAAAAGTTGACTCTGCTCAAGGTTTACAGACAGACACACTGTTTTTTTTTTTTGCAAAGTACTGATTACTACTTAAAGTACATATATATTTATTGTTCAGGGCTACCGAGTGGCATCCACTTTGGTAACTCATGCTGCAGAACGACACGGTTCAGTTCCCAAAGACCTGGCGCTGCCATGTCCCTGCTGTCCACACGTTTCCATCCGGAGAAAGCAGCACAAGAAACACCTTGAGACACACGAGGGCAAGAGGCATAGGATATTCTGTGTGTATTGTCTACCAGCAAGTGAGTATATAAATATGCCAGAATTATAGATACAAAGATACTTACTACCTTAGATCAGGGCTTTCTCAGCCTTGTGCACTAACCTGAAATTATAATTAGGTCTACCTAGTTAGTAGTTGAAATACTTTTCAATCTCCTTCAGGAATATTTCCATAAAAAATCAAGTTTGTTTGTTTATAGGAAATTTAGATGATACAATATTGCAAGACAAGCAATTTTGATTAAAACAGAAAAAAACGAGAAATTGATTCCTAGGCAGATGGGGGCGACCTACGTAGTTTGGTCGCGTTACGTCAAACCCAGCCGACAGATCACAATTAACATTGAATTGACATGATCCGACCAAATGACGTTGGTCTGTCAACTGCCTAGGAGTCAATTTCCTCTATAGTACTTTCTGTAATAGAAAATGTGTGTATTGCAGGAGATGTATCTGAGCCCTACGAGAAGGAGTCGCTGAAGTATCCGTTCGACAAGTTCCCCCAGTACTGGTACGCGTCGGAGGAGTCTCTGCGGCTGCACAAGAAGCGGAAACACCCCTACGCCGCCATGTTTAACAACAACTGGTTCGGCACGTGGGGCGACCTCGCTCCTAACAGCTAGGTGAGAACAATTAGGCCGTGTTTCCACTGAAGCGGAGCGGAGCTTAGCGGTGCCGAATTGACCAATCACCATGCTCGAAATCTTCGCTCCACTTCGCTGTCGTTCTGCTCGAATAGCACGATTGGTCAATTCAGGCACCGCTAAGCTCCGCTCCGCTTCAGTGGAACACACCCTTATACTGATTGGCTATATAACTTGTTTTCTATAGTTTTATTACCTGTATCTCAGACTTGCGCGAGTGCGCCTTATACATAAAAAATATTGTAACCTGACATTTTCAACAATTTTTAATACTGCACTGGCAACACCAAAATGAAAAAAAAATGTGTTTCAAAAATTTTATCAAAACGTTAATGATTTTTATTTATCAATCTTTTCTTTCTGTTTTCAGATAAGAGTAGAAGATAAGTCCATAACTACAGTTTGGTACAAATTAAGCGAATAGAGTATGTACTTTCTCATATTATATTTTAGTAACTTGTATATTGTAAGCTTTAACTTGTATCAATCACCATATTGATAAAATATTATAAATCCTCTCGAGATGTGTACGTGCGAGAGACTAAAATGAAACGGCTTTTGTAATACGTAAGGAAATTCGTAGCTGTAATTTGTGTAGGAATCGACTTGAAAATCGAGTGCGATTCGCTTCCCGATAGTGATCTTTTATTTCGTGATATACTTTTAAAGTATTATCTTAGCAAATAACAATCGCGAACCAGTGTTCAATATAAGGATATATTAAAAAAATGTCGTCGGTATGTATGACGCGAATACACTAAGTATAATGTAGTATTCACAATATAGTGATAGAGGTAGTGTTTATCACTATTCACGACGCGAGTGTCCTAAAGAGCCTTAGTACTTATGATTAGTGTTAGTGTTGCCATGTAGAGATCGAATAGGTTATTGTATATTTTTGGAAGAAATTAGACGAACGTGCCTTCGGAAATGCATTCCATATGACATTTTAAAATATCTCCGATGATTCTAGACCGTTGTGTTACCGCGATCCCACCTTCTATCTTAAAATGTCATAATTATGCTTCGGTATTTCAAAAAGCTAAATAGTGTATATACGGTAGTGATAACAAATCATCAGTATTTTTGTATGAATTTATAGCGAACGTAGCTTTCGGTATTGTGTTAAGTAGACACTGGACGGTGTTAAGTTATAGTGCAGCTCGGGCCCGGACGTACTGTAGATACTATTTTCAACTCATGCAGCTTAATCCGTAATGTTTTATTATAATTTGATCATTATACAATAATATTGATCTTTTGATCAATTTATAGTTAATATTTTATTGTTTTAGTTGTTTATTTTAATGAGAAATGAAAATCAGTGACTTTAAGCAAAGGTTTTAGCCTAGTTTTAGCGATGTGATTTTAATGTTCGATGATTCTTTTGCTTACATTTCTATCCCCTCGTAACGGGTCATAATTTTATATTCGATTTGTTTTTAACCTTTGTGTAATTTTTAAATTAATACTTTACACTTTTACAATTTTTTATTTTACCACAACCGAGTTATGAAATCAATTGGACAGTTTTACATCCTTTATAATCGCATTTGACGCATTTATTGTACTTTTAGTTTGAAACTTATATCAGTATTACTTTGTAGTTAAGTTTGTAAATAATTTCCCCTAGAACTATTAGCCTTTTAGAGTGCGCACGCATCGGACGAGCATAATAAATGGTGTGCAATGGGGCCCCAAATATTTGTTTCGGGGAGTAGCCCTCATTTTATTTATTTACCTACTAGAAAATTGCATGTTTCATTCATTTAAACTAAGATGAACATAAATAAAGTTTTTTTTCATCTGTAAAACTAATTGATACAGCTGTACAAGGCTTTGTGGCGTGTGGCCAAAATGCAGCCATCTTTTAAAATGTTACTGAGGGGCAATGATATTGTATGTTACTAACGTAACTAGATTGGCAGTCTACGACAGAAACGCGTCACTACTTTGAAGATGCCTGCAGGCATATCTGCCTTACATAATGACATAATAACATTATGAAGTGACATTGTCTTTTGGGCTATCAAGTGGTTACGCATTTTTTGCATCAGTTTGTAAGACATTGCCACTCTAGTATTTTAGAAACTCATTGCTGAGGGGTAGCTATTTCACACACACAACTTTCATATGAAAGTCATCCAACTTGGATGCATTTTGCATGTCACCAAAATGGAATCTGACGTGGTGTCATTTTGAATGACAGTAATTTTTCATCCACGCCCTCATAACATTGTCATCCGAAAGCCACAGGATCCTTGTAGATCCGTGATGTATTCTCCATTCGACACACATTTAAAGTTTTAATTTAAGTTAATAAAATAGTATTCTGTCACAAAAACGGCGACGCGACGACAGAAATTATGTTCTACCGACCAAAGTAATGTACTGTGAAAACTTGTACTTTAGATATGACACGGTCGAAATATCTGTAGAGCTGCGGGGTGGCGACCCGCTCAGCCCGGAGTAGAAACCTTACCGCGTTGTTATTGGTCAATATTTACGTGGCGAGCGTTTATTGGCTGTATAAAGCTGTCGAAACCGAGACCCGAGTTTTATGCGTTGTGAATCAAGCCCTTGATTTCATGACGTCACTGCTGTTTAGGCTGAATTTATATGCGTCCGCGCGAAAGAGCGGCTTGGCCGCTACACCGTAAGATCACAAGCAATAGTATGTAACGATTTATTTAAATAACGGCGCGGTCGTGCTGACATTTACATAAAATTGCTTGTGATCCCGCGGTGTAGCCGCCAAACCGCGCGTTCAGGCGGACCACTGACCTCCATTATACAAATACGCTGGACCTATGATACCCTTTGACATGACAGCTGTTTTTTGTGCCTATTTGAAGCGGAATCAGCGCCCCAATGCGGGGGAAGAAAACTAAATCTGACGTAAACATGACGTTTAAAAGTCGCCATATTGGCGCTGATAGCAGTAGTGGGAGTACTTGGAACTAATACTAGTTTCTACCACCGTAGATTTTTTGGTATCTACAACCAATAGCGATTGAGCGGCCATTTGCAAGTTACGTCAGATTTAGTTCTCTTCCTCCGTATTGGAGGCGCTGATTCCGTTTCAAATAGGCACAAAAAACAGCTGGGTATCATAATAATATGTCCAGCGTACTTGCATAATGGAGGTCAGTGGGCCGGACGCATATAAATGGAGCCTAAAGCTTCGGCCAAATCTACGCGTCAGTAACGCGGGACGGGAGCGTCTGCAACGCGAAACTGGTGTACACACCTGCGCAACTACGGCGCGAAACCGTAGATTACTCCCGCTCTGCCGACGCGAACGTCCCGCTTCGCAGTCGCTTTGGCCGCGTTTAGCCGAAACTTTATCGTTTACTCGCTGCAATCGAATCTACAGATATTTTGGCCGGATGGTACAATGAATGTTAGTGTAAGCTGTAAACACTGAACATAACTCAATACTCTCGTATACAACATGACGCTTTGTAATAATAAGAACAAATTATGTAAATAAATTTTTCACTTTTTTATGATGTGTTTTATTTAATGAATAGTTATTAGATTTATTAAGACCGGCCTGAAAAAAGGAAATAGTAAAGACGCCAATTTTTTATGTAGCAACACTAACGTAGCTGAGAAGTGATTGGTTAGTCTTTAAGATTTAATATTTCCCTGATTACGACAGTATATACAGGTATATATTATAAGTCTATGTTCCTGATTGATTTTACTAAATTTTTTTCATGTTTTTTTCATATAAATTCATCGTCAAACTCCTAAACGATATTATAATATGTTATTAATAAAAGATACCATTGTATTTATATATTTTTTGTCTTTTTATTAAAAATAAATTAGTACACATTAATGACAAATGTTAAATCTTACTTTCTAAAAGATATTTACAATGATTATTACTAAAATTAATATTTAAATAATATTTTTTCACAAAAACTAAAATAAATTACATGCTGCACGGCGCTGAAGTGAGTTATGTAATCAAATATACACACAAAGATGATTAAAATGTAGTTTCTCATAGGCGTATGAAACAACAACAATTTTAAAAACTTTTACCCAAAAGTATAGTATTTGCGTAAGCAAAACTATTCTTAGGGCCTGTTTCACCACTGCCTGACCGGCCTTATAAGGGGTACCTTATCAGGCTGGTCAGGTGCCGGTAAGATATGCTTATTTGACAGATTCTCCATACTCTATCTGTCAAGTAAAGTTGTGGATAGCCTTATCAGGAAGCGGTGAAACAGGCCCTAAACCTATGCTTCTCTTTCACAAGTCCATCAAAATATATGATATTCAGCTCATAAAAAGTGCGTGGAAATGAGATGCCAACACTTTTGAGTGCGAGAGAAACAAACGACAGGTACTCATTAAGAATTTTAAGGAACTTAAAAAATACTTTTGAAGGTACATACAATAAAGTAGGTAGTGTGTTTTTAAATTATCAAATACCCTCATGTTCTTATTTTTCCAGTACACATCGACAAGATTGTTAATGAACATCATTAGGACTGCATCTTGGCAGCAGCGGCGGCCGCGGCGGCAGCAGCTTTCTTCTTGACGGCGAGCGCGGTCCGCTGCTTCGCTTGGATTTTCAACTTTTGGCTCTTTGACAATTTCCTCTTCTTTTCTTTTTCGTCAGCTGTAGCTGGGAAGTAAATTAAGTAGCGTTATTGGGAGTTTAAAATATGTCAGTAGGTAGACTGATTTATTATTTTCTTTCATAATATCGATTTTTAAAAAAGACGGGTTGCACTCCGGGAGTGCCGGCAGAAGTGAAAACTTGATTATTAACGTTGTGCATTTTTTTAACCCATTTTTTTATGAAAATCGATTATTAAAAAAATCGTTTTTTTTTAATTAATCGAAACCCTTACAATCGATTAAATTTTTAACCCATTTTTTATGAAAAACGATTTTTAAAAAATCTATTTTTTTAATTAATCGAAACCCTTACAATCAATTCGAGTTCGAGCTCGACACAAAACACTACTCTCCAACCGTCTTACGGTTTTTCCAAGGTTTTTCGATCAGCACGAGAATCTGACGCGAGTTTCACAGTTTTTACCCATCCTACAAAAGTGCTCAACGCCGCCAAAGAAGTTTTCACTTCAATAATTATTAATTAATGTATGTATGTATTTTAAAAATTAAAGGTATTCGAACTATTCGAACCTTTGGCTTGAAGACTGGTGGCCTGCGCGGTGCGAGCGAGTTCGGCGAGCGTGTTGGCGAGCGCCGTGCCGAACCGCAGGCAGTCCATTCGGGACGCAGCGTGCGCGCGCAGAGACAGTGTTGCCAGCCTAAAAACAACAAAGTGGGGAAAAATAAGGTATCTTACACCCTATTATACTATTGCAATAATATATCCCTTGCTAAGAGAATCTTCAAAAAATAACTCTTACAATTTTTCGTGTATGACCAAATAAATTCACATTCGGAAGGACATCAACAACCCTTTCTATCAGTAATAATTATAGTCTGTCAAGAAAGTGAAGAAATTAAAAAGTGGCAACATCGTAGTGTCATCCCTTTCAAATCAATATAAGAAAAAAGGGATGAAACTACGATGTTGCCACTTTTTAGGGTTCCGTACCTCAAAAGGAAAAAACGGAACCCTTATAGGATCACTTTGTTGTCCGTCTGTCCGTCCGTCTGTCAAGACCCTTTTTCTCAGGAACGCGTGGAGGTATGAAGCTGAAATTTATATCAATTACTCAAGTCTACTGTCCCTTGAAGCTGTGAAAAAATCAAACTTCTAAGCCAACGCAATCAAAAGATACAGCCGTTTATGCCGCAAATTTTCGACACTTGCAAGGGAATCAAAACCTACAGGGTGCTTCCCGTGAACTCAGAATCTTGAAATTTGGTACGAAGCAACGTCTTATAGCATAGATAAATGAAAAATTACGAAAACCATAAATTTTTAGTTACATCACATAATATATTTTTTTTTAATAATTTTAAACTTACTACCCATTTCCTCATAAACGCGTAGAGGTATTAAATTGAAATTCATACCAAATACTCAAGTCTATAATACCTTTAAGCTGTAACAAAATCAAACTTCTATGTCAACGCAATCAAAAGAAACAGCAATTTAAGCTGCATATTTTGAAACTCGCAAGTACTCGCAAGGGAATCAAAACCTAAAGGGTACTTCCAGTCGACCTAGAATCTTGAAATTTGGCATGAAGCAACGTTTTATAGCACACATAAAGGAAAAATTCCGAAAACCTTAAATTTTTAGTTACATTACAAAATATATATTTTTTAATAAATATAAACTTATTACTTTTTTCCTCATGAACGCGTAGAGCTATCAAGTTGAAATTCATATCAAATACTTAGAATATCTAATTGCCTTTAACCCGTATGAATTTCATTTTGCAATAAAAATACCATAGTTATGACTCGATTGTCGTAATGAACGAACTTTGTAAACCTTGCAGGTTTGTACGGAACCCTCGGTGCGCGAGTCCGACTCGCACTTGGCCGGTTTTTTCGATTGGATGCACCGTTTCTGAGTTGTGAGCCAATTTAATTTTTTTTATTAGGGTTCCGTACCTCAAAAGGAAAAAACGGAACCCTTATAGAATCACTTTGTTGTCCGTCTGTCCGTCCGTCTGTCAAGACCCTTTTTCTCAGGAACGCGTGGAGGTATGAAGCTGAAATTTATATCAATTACTCAAGTCTACTGTCCCTTGAAGCTGTGAAAAAATCAAACTTCTAAGCCAACGCAATCAAAAGATACAGCCGTTTATGCCGCAAATTTTCGACACTTGCAAGGGAATCAAAACCTACAGGGTGCTTCCCGTGAACTCAGAATCTTGAAATTTGGTACGAAGCAACGTCTTATAGCATAGATAAAGGAAAAATTACGAAAACCATAAATTTTTAGTTACATCACATAATATATATTTTTTTAATAATTTTAAACTTACTACCCATTTCCTCATAAACGCGTAGAGGTATTAAATTGAAATTCATACCAAATACTCAGGTCTATAATACCTTTAAGCTGTAACAAAATCAAACTTCTATGTCAACGCAATCAAAAGAAACAGCAATTTAAGCTGCATATTTTGAAACTCGCAAGTACTCGCAAGGGAATCAAAACCTAAAGGGTACTTCCAGTCGACCTAGAATCTTGAAATTTGGCATGAAGCAACGTTTTATAGCACACATAAAGGAAAAATTCCGAAAACCTTAAATTTTTAGTTACATTACAAAATATATATTTTTTAATAAATATAAACTTATTACTTTTTTCCTCATGAACGCGTAGAGCTATCAAGTTGAAATTCATATCAAATACTTAGAATATCTAATTGCCTTTAACCCGTATGAATTTCATTTTGCAATAAAAATACCATAGTTATGACTCGATTGTCGTAATGAACGAACTTTGTAAACCTTGCAGGTTTGTACGGAACCCTCGGTGCGCGAGTCCGACTCGCACTTGGCCGGTTTTTTTAATTTCTTCTGCACTTTCTTGACAGACTATACTGAAAAATATTTTTCAATAAAACCTGGACCGAGGATTGGCAAATAAAATTTGTCCTTTCGAATACATTTATATCTGTTAGCAGTTAGGTAAACATATTTTTTATTGATACGGTGCCAGTAGTTTATATTGGTGTAATTCTGATTCGGCCGTGAGACACAGCTTGTGATATTGCATGAGGTCGCGAATGACATGTCTGATGTCAACACTCTCCAGCGACGATATTATGAGAGCTTAATTATAAAATATAGGATTTGATTCAATTTTAAATTGGAATTATCTCATAATTTATATGACATACTAGATGTTGCCCGCAACTTCACCAGAACCGTCCAGCGGCTTAGAGATAACAGACTTACATCTAGACAAAGTACAAACATACAGACATTTAATGGATTTACAATATAAGTATGGAATACCTTTGTCAAGACGAGTCGCGGGTCTTATGAACCTGGGAGAGAGTCACGGGTGTAATACGAGAGGGGTGTCAGGTCTTACAGTAAGCGAGGAGGAGGTCGCGGGTCTTACCTTACTAGACGGGTCACTAATCTTGCCTGGTAGAGACGTGTTTGGTGAAGGTCGCGGTTCTTACCTGGCGGAGAGGTCGTGCTGGTCGAGGTCGAGGTCGCAGGGCGCGGTGCCGTTGCGCTTGCCGCCCAGCCCCATCTGCGACCAACGCGACTGCACATAACACCACATTGTCATCATTCGCTATAATGAGTACGCAATCAGTGTACTTAGTTCAGACACCAAACATTTTCTTTGTGATAGGCGCTTATCACTTGATAGTGAAAATCAGTCCGTTTGATGAGCATTATAGTAAATAGTATTTATTTCCGCGTGGTCAACAGCAAAATAATTTATTGCCTTTCTTTTGGTGTTGAAATTATCTTTTTAAAAAGGTCTTCTCATGCAATACTCAGCCCTGGATTTATGTATAGGCATTAGGCAGTATAGGCCATGGTCTATTAGCGACAGCGTCCTATGGCGGTAGATTACGTAGAAGGAGCGGCGAAATGAAAGTGGCTTATTTATAAAAAATATAAATACAATCCTGGCAATACCCATGATAGCTACCGTTCGGGCTATGTCATCTATACTTATAAAATTACATGTCCTGACTGACTGACTGATTCATCATCGCTGAGCAAAAACTGTTTCAGTTACAGCCACGAAATTTGGTGAGTAGAGTTGTTTTATTGAGTAGACACCCACTAAGGAAGGGATTTTGAAAATTTTACCCCGAAGGGGGTGAAATAGGGGTTGAAAGTTTGGATGAAAGTCCGTCATTTCCACGGTCATAATCGTATAAGGAACCACAAAAAGGGGAAAACTATCCATCTTTGTATGTATATTATACTATGTTAACGCGGACGAAAACAACGCGGGCAACAGCTAGTCCACATCTAAAACTACTATTAAAAACAAAAGAAGCGTGTACCTTGAATGGTTGCGGGCAGATGCCGAAGAGGTATCTCTCCAGAGTCTGCTTCAGGTCGTCTGCGAATATCAGCGCGGTGCCGTCGTTCTGAAAAAAAAACAAATATCTTTGATGTGGAACAAGTTCCGCAAAAATAGTGTAAATGTAGGGGAAATTACCCCATTTCCCATTAGTCAGTAGTCTTCCCATTGTTAGGACCTTAATAGATTTTTGTTTGAAAATGCTGTGAACCCCAAAAAATATTATGAGATTTTTCGTAGTTCAAACTTTTAAAGTGCCAATTCTAAGGTGTTTTAGTAAGCTTGTCCCGTCGCCTAATCGAGTACGTTTTATATTCAATTGTATGTATGCTCTATCAGCTCTTTAGTATCTACAGGGTGTAACAAAACGTTATAATACTTTAGGGTGGGTTTGGGTCCCCTATATTATATAGGGCCTCACAGCGAACTCTACATAGGCTGCACTGAAAATATCGGGAATGGAATACTTCCACTGTTCCTGTCATATTAAAATCTTTTTAATTGAAATCTCCTTGGTTTTAAAAATCAAATACCATTTATTTATTTAAAAAAAGATTCTCGGTCTTGTCACAAGGTCTTGTCAAACTTGTGTAGTCGTTGAGAAAATGGAATTGACTCGAGAATATTCTAGAGCGATGATTTATTATGACTTTCGAAGTGGTTTAACACAAAAACAGTGTGTTGACCGGATGATTTCTGCATTTGGTGATGAAGCCCCATCCAAAACCACAATTTATCGCTGGTTTGCTGAATTTCAACGTGGACGTGTCAAGCTCAGTGATGATCCCCGTCAAGGTCGTCCAAAAACTGCAGTCACCCAAGAAAACGTTGATGCTGTGCGTAAGCTGGTTGAGGAAGATCGACATGTAACATACCGCGAAATTCAGGCAACTTTAGACATTGGCATGCAATGATATTATATTTTACTAACGTATGAGTCAAATACAAATAATATTGCATGAACAATTGGGTTTAAAAAAGTTGTTTCCCGATGGATACCGCATTTGCTCTGTGAAGAGCAAAAAGCGGCTCGCGTTACTTGGTGCGTCAGAACTCTCGAAAGATTCCACGCAGGATCCTCAAATGCTGTACACAACATCATATCAGGTAACGAATCCTGGATATACGCGTACGAACCCAAAACTAAAAACCAGTCACGAGTTTGGGTGTTCAAAAATGAGCTAAAGCCAACAACGAAGTGTTTAAAAAATGGTGGCCACGTTTGTCTCCAAAACCGGCCATATTGCGACTATTCCTCTTGAGGGACAAAGAACGGTTAATGCAGAATTGTATGCTAGCATTTGTTTGCCACAGGTCGTTTCTGAACTCCGTAAAGAGAACTGCAACCGCCGCATCATTCTCCATCACGACAACGCCAGTTCTCACGCCGCGCACAGAACAAAAGAGTTTTTAGAGCAAGAAAACATAGAATTATTAGACCATCCGCCGTACAGCCCCGACTTAAGCCCTAATGATTTCTATACTTTCCCTAAAATAAAGAATAAATTGCGTGGTCAGAGATTTTCAATCACCTGAAGAAGCTGTGGACGGCTTCAAAACGGCCATTTTGGAGACCCCAACTTCCGAATGGAATGGTTGCTTCAATGATTGGTTCCATCGTATGGAAAAATGAGTCAAATTTCGCGGAGAATACTTCGAAAAGCAATAAACACATTTTTAAATAGTAATGTTGTGTCACTTCCTTGATTCCCGAAATTTTCAGTGCCGCCCTCGTATATAGGCTATATTATAATGGGCATTGTCCAAAAAAAATCACATGTACTTTTATATTTTTTTTTCGTCAAAATAGGGTATTTTGGCTGCGTTCCAGATGACGTTAATTTTGACCAAAACGCTCAAAACGTCCCCTTCTGCCGTTCCCTTTGGCGACCGGGGTCGTTTTGACCGGGGTGGCGACCCACAACGAAAATGGGTCGAAGTGGGCGTTCTAGTTTTTTTTTTATTTTAACGTAACAATATCGCAAAGACCATATTCGGAAAGTTTTCAGGAGCGAGTAGCGACAAAAAAACTTCATATAATCTCATTGCAAAACATAATATTTTTAATTGAAATATATTAAATATAATTAAATAAAATATTTTGATTAAAAAGAAATTGTTTTAAATGAAAGATCAAATATTTTTCTATAAAATACTAAGTTATCGTCTCTCCTGGTCTTTTAAATTCTTCATTAGAATAAAGATTGATTACATTTTCGTAGTCATTGACTCGTGGTCTAAACTTTCGCTTTTCGCGATCATAATTGTGGAAAAGTGCATTCCACTCTTCATCTGAACTAGATTCACTAGAAATGTCTGAATCATTATTCCGATGCACCTGCAAAATATGTCTAACTGCCGTAAAAATATCCATTTCGATAATCGATAGGTACCTAAATATTATTTAAATAAAAGCGGTAGACTCGAATTCTAACTTAACCTCTTTCAGCTGTCACCTCGCCAGAGCGCTCAAAACGCTCCATAATTCCGTTCCACTTGGGTTTGTGACACTGACGCTCACATTTGGTCACATGCTAATGGAACGGGAGAAACGAAGGTCTTGAGCGTGAGCGTTATTAACGTCATCTGGAACGCAGCCTTTAAGAATATAAATTAAATAATTTTTGAAATTCATTGGCAAGTTTTTCCTCAATAAATTTTTAAAGTTTCGCTCTGACGTCATCATCGGCGGCCAATGGGGATTGTCCATTTTTTTTTAATTTTGCTCATTACAAAAACATTTCGAGGAATAAGGTCAGTGATCGTTTTTCTGTATATAAACGAAAAAAATACCCGTTAGTTACTTATATTTTTGAACAAATATGTTTAACCTTAGTTTGACCTTCAATGGCGTTAAATTAGCAATAAATTCGATCAACATTACGTTTCGAACTTTTGGTAAGTTTCTCGTATCAGCTTTCACATTATGATAACTTGCATTAGACGAACCAGCCATTATAAATAAGATTGAAAGGAAAAAAAACATACTACAGAGGTCAATTGGGCGCCGATGATGACGTCAGAGCGAAACTTTAAAAATTTATTGAGAAAAAACTAGCCAATGGATTTCAAAATTATTTAATTTATATTCTTAAAATACCCTATTTTAACGAAAAAAAATATAAAAAGTACATGTGATTTTTTTTGGACAATGCCCATTGATCTCTGTAAGGGAAAGGCGCTAATGGTAGACACTGAACTAATAGAAGACACTTACGACAAAAATGCCATAAAAATAAGAATTATTCTAATTATTTCTCAACACTATAAATTTTATAAGCTTCTTATGCTATCTGTTGATGTGAAAAAATATATTACGGATGCCTTCGGGAACAAAATTTTAAAATGGGATCAGTTTTCGTAAATGATGTGACCGCGTCAACACGCACCCGGCAATTTCTTAGCAAATAGGTTAAGGAAGGCGAAATTTTGCACGTAAGTTTTGAATACATTTATTAGATTTTTTGTAATTTCTATTGACTTCATTGGATTAATGGTCATGTTGTTTACACTAATTAATGTTTATTTATGATCTTTTATCCATTTTCCCTAACAATATAAAGGGTGTCTACTATTAGTTCTTGAAAATGTAAAAAACCTAATAGATGACATGGATCTCATCTTTGAGTTTTACAATACATACTAAAGTTATTTTGTGCTTTATTCTACTGCAAAAATCATCACTATTCTCTGAAAATATAATTCTATTAACAATCTAAGAACTTAGAACTACTGTACCTAAAAATGGACATGGTATCTAATATTAGACCTTGTACTGATCTAAAAATCGATTGCTTTAGTTTTTTAGCAGTAAAAAAAAGAAAAAGGAGAGCAGAGAAAAGAAAGAAGAAAAAAGAAGAGGCAAAAGAAGCATGAAGACTAAAGACTGAAAATAAATTTGCTAGGAAAAAAAGTCGGGTTGCACTCCGGGAGTGCCGGCAGAAGTGAAACCTTGATTATTAACGTTGTGCAATTTTTTAACCCATTTTTTATGAAAATCAATTATAAAAATTTAATCGATCGTAAGGGTTTCGATTAATTAAAAAAAAACGATTTGTTTAATTAATCGAAACCCTTACAATCGATTAAATTTTTAACCCATTTTTATGAAAATCTATTATTAAAAAATCGATTTTTTAAATTAATCGAAACCCTTTACGATCGATTAAATTTTTAACCCATATTTATGAAAAACGACTATTAAAAAATCGATTTTTTAAATTAATCGAAACCCTTACAATCGATTAAATTTTTAACCCATTTTTATGAAAGTCGATTATTAAAAAAAACGATTTTTTTAATTAATCGAAACCCTTACAATCGATTAAATTTTTAACCTACTTTTATGAAAATCGAATATTAAAAAATCGATTTTTTTAATTAATCGAAACCCTTACAATCGATTAAATTTTTAACCCATTTTTATGAAAATAGATTATTAAAAAATCGATTTTTTTTATTAATCGAAACCCTTATAATCGATTAAATTAACCCGTTTTTTATGAAAATCGATTTTTAAAAAATCGTTTTTTTTTTAATTTATCGAAACCCTTACAATCAATTCGAGTTCGAGTTCAAGTTCGAATTCGAGTTCGAATTCGAGCTCGAGTTCGAGTTCGACACAAAACACTACTCTCCATCTCCAACCGTCTTACGGTTTTTCCAAGGATTTTCGATCAGCACGAGAATCTGACGCGAGTTTCACAGTTTTTACCCATTAAGTGCTCAACGCCGCTAAAGAAATTTTCACTTTAAAAATATGAAAAATAAAAGAAAAGATAGTTTCAGTATGGAAGAATAATGAATATAATCTGGAGACAACGTGGATAATATTTCTGATGCATGTAGTTACTATGATGAAGTAAATGAAATCTTTTGAAAAATGGCAAATAATGACCAAATAATAGGAAAAATGTAAAATGTAATGTAAAGTTCTATGTCTACTATTAGTTCATATTGGTGTCTACTATTAGTGATGTTCGGTTTTTGTGATGTCATCTATTAGTACTTATGACTAAGTTTACAAAAAGACAAATAATATATTTTTTAATTGATTTGTCAGAGAATAATTATAATAGTTTTATTTTGTAAGAGTTACTGAAGACATGGAAGAAGTTATCAATCCTTTATATTCATAAATATATATTTTATAACATTCAAATGTTTCATGTTTCCTTATAGTGTCTGCCATTAGTTCCCTTCCCGTAGTAAGTTTTTTTTCCTTTCAATCTTATTTATAATGGCTGGTTCGTCAAATGCAAGTTCTCATTATGTTAAAAGCTGATACGAAAAGCTTACCAAAAGTTCGAAACGTAATGTTGGTCGAATTTATTGCTAATTTAACACCATTGAAGGTCAAACTAAGGTTAAACATATTTGTTCAAAAATATAAGTAACTATAATGGGTTTTTTTTTCGTTTATATACAGAAACGAAAAAAAAACGTTCGTTCGTTTATATACAGAAAAACGATCACTGACCTTATTCCTCGAAATGTTTTTGTAATGAGCAAAATTAAAAAAAAAATGGACAATCGCCATTATAGAGTTCGCTGTGAAACTAGCAGCGCTGAACTTTTTTTTTCCACCTTTGCATGGAAAAATTTATGACGCGGGGTCGCTTAATGTCCATACAAATCACAAAAAATGTTTATGCAAACAATATTCGCCAATAGGTATGCTGGGTATATCGAATCTATTTTAGCATCTCCGTGATCTGTAAACTGTGTACTTAGTTGTCATAGCTGATGATCAAAAGTAATCTAACATCAGCCGGGAGACTCACATCAAAGGAATATCTTGTAATACATAAAACTATTAATTACAATCACACTAATTTTTATTTGCTGTATTTTTATCTGTGCTGTGGCAGACACTTCTTATTTTAAAGCATTTCTACAAATGGCCCGAGAGTCTTCGCAGTAAGACTTTCGTCATTTTACAAAAGCTTAAAGCTTACCTCCTGAAGTAACCGAGACCGAAAGTATACCTATAGGAAAACTTTCAGTTTCTATAAAATGGCAAAAGTCTGGCTGTTGCTGGCTCTCAGAGCAGGTACACAATGGGCGTTTTGAAGCGCGCGTACACATGCAAGCGCGCGAATCCGGGGATCTCAAAACGCGCGTTATAGTCCGCGTGGACTATATTATCAAAGCGCACGCTTCAAAACGCCCATTGTGTAGGGTAGACTGGGTACGGATGTGACAATTTTGGTTTGGAGGCCAATAATTTTGTTAGTTTTACAGCTAGCTGGGAAAATTTTGTCACAAACCATATTTTATTTATTTGGCTACATAAAAATACCATTAGGTATATCATGCCAAAATACGATGTCATGTATTATTATAGTCATGGAAAATTTTAAAGAAAGAGGGAAATTGACACAACCGACCACAACCCAAGGTCAGTGTGACAGTGGTTGGGGTCAGTAGTGACATCTACAAAAAATTGTTGATATAATTTTTATTTCAATAAAATTGTACCATAAAACACCATAAACATTATTCTAAACAAATTCATCTAGCGTATCAAAACATATTCTATTTTGAAACATATTTATCGACCAAAACAACGACATCCGATTAATTTGATGAATTTCGCCGTTCTCTGTAAATAAGTCCTACATTTGACTTTTTCGTAAGTATTTTCGTATTTAATGAAAATATTCTGCGCTCGTTTGGCCTTCTGTAATATATATATAATTCTATAGGATAAATGTATGTCACAACCGTACCCATAAGATTTGTCACAGCCGTACCCAACACAGAATTTCAATTATTAAACAATCGCCACGAATCGGCTAAACGATTTACGTAACAAATAATCACTCGCAGTTAACTACTAAAGATCAACTTATCACAAGAAACTAAGCAACATAGGTTATTTGTATATGTTACGCTCAAAGACCGAAAACGCTCAGTGAGCGAAAAAATGGCTCACAACGCGTTGTGGTTATAGTGAAATTCGCGTCGTGGCCCTAATGAAAACGGCCACGCCGCGTTCTGGTAATCACAGAAATACCACATAGCGAAATTCGTGTCGTGGCTGACGTGCTATTCGACCACAACGCGTTGTGGTAATCGAGTAAAGCCATGACGCGTTCTGAGCATTTAAAAACAGCCACGACGCGAATTCGTGTTGTGGCCCTAATGAAAACCGCCACGACGCGTTCTAAAACCAGGCCAGTTACGCAGGAGTAATTTTATAGTGCCCAAGTGTGTGCGCAATACACAAAAGCACTCTGGTTTCAATGAAACCAGACCAGTTAAGCAGGAGTAATTTTATAGTGCCCAAGTGTGTGCGCAATACACAAGAGCACTCTGGTTTCAATGAAACCAGGCCAGTTAAGCAGGAGTAATTTTATAGTGCCCAAGTGTGTGCGCTATACACAAGTGAACTCTGGTTTCAATAAAACCAAGCTAGTTAAGCAGGAGTAATTGTATAGTGCCCAAGTGTGTGCGCAATATTATAATAATAAAAGTATTTCTGTGATTGCCAGAACGCGTCGTGGCCATTTCACTATGACCACAACGCGTTGTGAGCCATTTTTTCGCTCACTGAGCGTTTTCGTTTGAGCGTAACATATACAAAAAATAGTAAAACTAAACATAAAAATAAACCAAGCGAGAAAACCTACTTTTGACTGTTAAAAAGCAATGTAGGCCCCTGATAACGTTATCGTCAAGTGCTGGCAAAAGCAATGCAGCATTGGAAAGCATTGGAGAAGCATTCAGACTTGCAACTTCAAGACGCGTCTTTCTCTCTTAGCACCCATCCCCATATTCCGTATAGTTTCGCTGTTATGACGACTGTCACAACCGTACCCTGGCACAAACGTACCCAGTCTACCCTACCTGCTCTTACTGTAAATCTACTTCATCCTACCAACTATTTGGTAATCTTTGATCCTAGATTTCTCTAGTCTCTACATTCTACAACCTATGAAATGGCCCTGAATAATGTCACTTTTAAATCTGCTTAAAAAGTCAGTACTCCTCATTTTTTTAAGTGTTGGTCTAAATGATGACCTCAAGACCAATAAAGCTCTATTAATTGATCAAAGGTGTATTATAACTTCTTTCAATATAAAGTTTCAACAGCTATAATCTCTTACGCAGATGTAAATATGATTTGTCGCGCTGGTTTGTCGTTTGACTAATGGTCTTAGCACTATAAATTGCACGATAAATTGGCAAATTGGCTGCATGACAAGGATCTGCGGCTCATTACGTTAATGAATTAAAAACAAACGTTTCCCCGCCATTTCGCGTCCATTAATCAATATTTATCTAGCAGATAACGGTAATGGTGTTCAAGTTTGCGGGGTGCTTGTGAATGTATTTATATGACGGTTGGCGGCCCGCCAGGATACCTACTATTGACAGTAGAAATTATCCATATCTATACTAATATTATAAATACGAAAATGTGTCTGTGTGTCTGTCTGTTACCTCTTGACGCCCAAACCGCTCAACCGATTTTGCAGCATGGAGATACTTTGAGTCACGGGAAAGGACATACTTTTTATATCGAAAAAATGTATGGTCCCCGTGCGATAAACGAATTTTGGCGCAACACCAATGGAGTCCCAACTCTCAAGTGAATTGGCATTTCTCGTTATTGCTAAAAGTGGTATAAATAATTAAAATATTATTCTTATCATTGACCTTCCAGCATCAGCAGTCGAAATATGCCAGGAGGTGTGTGCTGTGGCCGGTCGCCAACTTCACTGTAAATGCTAACATTAAATGAATGAAAAATATTTTTCCAAAGCATTTTCTCTCGCAATTACGGCTGGCAAACATTTTGTTTTGAAAGTATTTAAGTGTTATTGGCATTTTTAGGGTTCGGTAGCCAAATAGCAAAAAACGGAACCCTTATAGATTCGTCATGTGCATCTGTCTGTCCGTCCGTATGTCACAGCCACTTTTCTCCGAAACTATAAGAGCTATACTATTGAAACTTGGTAAGTAGATGTAAACTGTGAACCGCATTAAGATTCAGATATAAAAATAAAATTTTAGGGGTCCCCATAGGTACAACTAAACAAAAAGTTTTTTTGCATCAAACCTATAAGTACCTACCTACGTGTGGGGTATCTATGGATACCTCAAAAATCATTTAGAGGTTTCTAATATCATTTTTTTCTAACCTAAATAGTTTGCAAGAGATACTCTTCCAAAGTGGTAAAATGTGTGTCCCCCCGCCCCCTCTAACTTATAAAGTAGGGGCATGATAAGTGTCAAAAAATATATGATATTGTATATTACTATAAAACTACCAACGACAATTGGTTTGAACGAGAATATCTAGCAAGTAGTTTTTTATACGTCATAAACGGTAAACCTTAATTTAATTTTCATTAAATCAATTGAAATATAAAAATTTAAATCAAAAACTCTAAAATTTCATAAAAATAAACCTTATTGCTGCTGCGAAACCCTTTATGGGCGAGTCCAATACGCACTTGGCCGGTTTTTATAATCGTTATCTTTGTTGAAACGGCGCGGCGTAAGTCGTAACCCAAATAACAAATAGGTAACAATTTTTCACTGTCTATTATGTATTTTATGTTAAAAAATCTTAAGTAGCTGATTAATATAATATGAGGTAGATCGGCGTGATTTACGATTGTGACAATTTTGTAATTTGTGTCGTTAAAAATTATTATATTTTAAGCTATTGCATAGCTTTTATCGGGGGCTTTGAGTGCGGCGATCAAATCAAAAAATATATTTATTTATTTATTCTTCATGCACAAAGTTACAAAGACACCTTTAAAAGTTTGTAATAATGCATCGGCGTACTTATCTCTTAAAAGAGATCTCTTCCAGCAAACCTTATAATTTTGTTGATGTATTGTAATAGAAGGGACATGACACAAAGAGATACAAAAAAAATCCTTATTGAAAAAACCTAACACTCTATGCCGGTCGATGCGGCGCTGCCGTGCCGACTTCGGCACGGTTTGTGTGCGTGCGTCTAGATGCGAATGCGAAAAATAATTGCATAACTTATAAAAATATTATGCCAATAGCTTTACCGCCTTAGTCCCCAAGTGACAGACGTATTTTTTTATTATAATATTTTTTAATAGCCTATACAATATAGGCTAGTTAAAATTGGTTTCTTTTTAGCTCTACTATCTTTTGAGAGGAACGACTTATGAGCCACACTCTACATTGATAGAGTTAGATAAATGATGAGATAACCTTATAAGTTTAGCTTAGACTAGCCTAAACCAGTCTAAAGTACAAGAGAATATTGGCTAGTAGGCACAAACCTTCTTACATCAAGTTTCGAAGAACTTCAAACCCATCTATGGACACAGAGAGGACATTCGTGATGACGTATCCTATCTCTCCCTATTTGTCTGTTACCTCTTTCCGCTTAAACCGGTGTATCGATTTTGATGAAATTTCGTACGGGCAGATTACGCGCAAATCGCGATAAACGCATTTACAGGTTTCTAACATTTATTAAGTTATTAATGTAATCACCAGCTACGCAACCATGAACAGGTGTTTACAGCATTTACATACTCATACAATGTTTTCATATACAAACTTTTTATTGCTTCGTAATTTCCAGACCATCTCGCCGGTTTGTTTGGAAAATAATAAACAGAAATCTTGTTTTTTAAAGTTTGAGCAAAAGAGCCACGTTTTTCCAACCTTACAACACCTGCTAAGATTTTATAGTCGTTTCTCGTCTTTAACACTCTACGATTAAGAATAATTTCTTATATTGATGACGCCCGCAACTCCGTTGTGCCATAATTCTTTTATTGCACAGGAACGATTTATTTTTTCCAACAAAAATATGTTCCTTCACGGGACTCAAAGTATCAGCATACCGAATTTCATCAAAATCGGTTCATTAATATAGCGGTAACACTTTTTACCGACATGGTCTAGCAACCGATGCCGCTGATTGTGGTGGCGTAGAGAAAAAGTGGCATTTCATTTCAATTTTTTGTCGCGGGAGAGGAAGGAAGGCGGGAGGGAGAGGATTGAGGAATGGATTTCGGAAAAACGACCTTTTTGTTTTTGACGAGATTTATGGAGTTTAAGTTTTCTTAAACGTTATTGATTGGTTAAAAATTTTAGCTAATTTAAAATACTTGTCTTGAGTCAAAAAACTTAGTAGCGGCCGTAAGTACGTGTAGCGTCTTTATAGAGTACTAGCGACCCGAGCCGGCGTCGCACGGGTATAAAATATATAGCCACTGAAAAAATTATTAAAATCGATAGCCTATCACGATCCTTCATGTGGTCTACTTCTTACTCGTATCTGTGCTAAATAACATAAAAATTGCTCCAGTAGTTCGCGAGATAAACCCTTTCAAATAATTTCCCCCGTTTTTTCCACATTCTCCTATTAGTCTTAGCATGATAAAATATGACCTTCCTCAATAAATGGTCTATCTAACACTGAAAGAATTTTTCAAATCGGACCAGTATTCCTGAGATTAGCGCGTTCAAGTTAGCCCTTCCAAATAATTTTCCCCGTTTTTTCCACATTTTCCTCAATTTCTTCGCTCCTATTAGTCTTAGCATGATAAAATATAGCCTATAGCCTTCCTCGATAAATGGGCTATCTAACACTGAAAGAATCATCAAATTCCGTTGTGTAGTTTTAAAGATTAAAGGGAATAAAGGGACATGAGGGAAAAAATGTGACTTTGTTTTATAATAAGTATAGATAATATAGATAGTATAGAAAGAAGACTTAAGAGTCATAAGCCAGATTTTCCACCTCAAAGTGAGGTGGAAAATCCTTTAATTCCACTTTAGCCTTTATTGGTGTCCGGCAGTGGGAAGTGGGAAGCAAATGTCCGATAGTGAAAGATAACATTCCTACAGTTATTCCACAAAAGATAAGTTAAAAATTGAGCTTTATACTTTATCGAAGGTTGGGTAGACCTTAGAACTGGATATCTCCTAGACTCTAGAGTAACCGCGACCGAAACTCCATAGTTGATGGTCGATCCTACCTCTGGTTCACATACAGGTAAACTTTCAGCTTTTATAAAGTGATAAAAGTCTACCTGTCGCTTGCTCCTGGAACTCTTTTTAGCTAAGAGCGTCTTGTAACCGTCTTTACTTGCGTCTAGCGCTTCAATCTGATCGAGTAGAATTACAGATTCCTAATTATACAAAGTTGAGAATTAATTTGCTTGCGTTTTCTAGGGCAAGATGTTTTTTTAAACAATTATTGCTGACTGGCCACGTGAAAAAGCGGTAGAAAAATATGTGGAAAATGCAGCTCATGAGTTGCCACACTTCGACTATGACATAATAGAACTATGTAATATTTTGTCGAATGTATGAATAATTCGTGCTCTCCAGTCGTAAACGTCGGCGGAGTGTCTTATTTTATGTTTATAATTTATTAGTATTTATAACGAGAAAAGAGCTTCGTATTAATAAAATGTTTTCTGGCAATCGCTACCGGCGGAATAAAAATGTTGTATACAATTTGGGGACAGGCACTGACGTCGGGGACAATGCGGGATTGGTGTTATGAGGTTATAGAGGTAGTAGTTAAACAATATTTAGCTAGCACCTAATGTCTGCCACTACACCAAGCTTTTGTAGAGGGCCTACCGTTCACCCTCTACGTCGTAGAGGGTCTACCATTCACCCTCTACGCCGTAGAGGGTCTACCGTTCACACTCTACGCCGTAGAGGGTCTACCGTTCACCCTCTACGCCGTAGCTAGAGGGTCTACCGTTAACCCTCTACGCCGTAGAGGGTCTACCGTTCACCCTCTACGCCGTAGAAGGTCTACCGTTCACCCTCTAAGCCGTAGAGGGTCTACCGTTGACCCTCTACGCCGTAGATGAGGGTCTACCGTTCACCCTCTACGCCGTAGAGGGTCTACCGTTCACCCTCTAAGCCGTAGAGAGTCTATCGTTGACCCTCTACGCCGTAGATAGAGGGTCTACCGTTCACCCTCTATGCCGTAGATGGTCTACCGTTCACCCTCTACGCCGTAGAGGGTCTACCGTCCATCCTCTACTCCGTAGAAGATCTACCGTTCATCCTCTACGCCGTAGATAAAGGGTCTACCGTTAACCTTCTACGCCGCCGTAGAGGGTCTATCGTTCACCCTTTACGTCGTAGAGGGTCTACCGTTCACCCTCTACGCCGTAGAGGGCCTACCGTTCACCCTCTACGCCGTAGAGGGCCTACCGTTCACCCTCTACGCCGTAGATCATACTGGTGGACAGGAGGAAGAAGCCCGCCGCCCGCAACCATCGCGGCACCGCACCATATGTCAGGTACATATGGTGCGGTGCCGCGATGGTTGCGGCGTCTGCGGAGCGAGGTCCCCGCGACGCCCCTGTACATATCCCGCCTGCACTGGTCCACGGAGGTCGAGGACGTCGTGGACTACATCCAGAAGAAGACAACACTGCGCCTGAGGGTCGAGCGTCTGCAGTCTCGCCAAAGGTTAACTTTTGCTCCTTTGTGGTGAGAGTACCGACGAATCTTCTGTCGACCTACGAGGCGCCGGAGTTCTGGCCGATGGATGTAGTCTACCGGAGGTTCCGGGGGAGACTCCGGAACGAAGCGAGTCACGTCGCCGGCAAAACGTGACAGTGTTAGTTTTTTAAGTATAAAATATGTATGTTAGTTTTAAGGTATTTATTATATAATTATAATATGTCTGTTAGATTTTAAGGTATTTGTTATATGGGCCTCTGATGCCCGAAATAAGTGATTTGATTTTGATTTTTTTTTTGATAGAGCGCCTACCGTTCACCCTCTACGCCGTAGACTGTAGAGGTATGCGGTGTCTACGAATGCTTACTGCAGCTTGTAGGAGGTAGATTTTACGATGTAATACGGTTGCGGTTGTGAGTTGCGGCCTAGTTAAGTGTAAAAGAGATTACTAACTTGTTACTCGATAATTAATGTTCCTAGCATTAACAATCTGGCGCCTGTTACCTGTGACCAGGCCGGGCCGTCCTCTTCACTTTAAGAGGCTCCATATTTTGATGTTTCGGTTTCTTGTATTGAGTACCTTGAGTTCTCAAATAGATAGAGAGACTATATCCGCAGTCACTTCGGAATTCGGACTCAACAATTAAATTCCTGATCGAGTATTCAACTAAAACAATGATCTATATATATAAAAGAAAGTTGTGTTAGTTACGCCACTTATAACTCAAGAACGGATGAACCGATTTGGCTGAAAATTGGTGGAGAGGTAGCTTAGAACCAGGAATAGGACATAGGATACATTTTGTCCCGGAAAAATGTACGGTTACTGCACAATATGCTTTTATGATTTGCGCGTAAACTATTCAATCGATTTTGATGAATTTTGGTATGGAGATACTTTGAGACTCGGGAAAGGACAAGGGATACTTTTGGTCCCGGAAAATGTACGGTTCCCGCACAATAAACTTTTATGATTTTCGCCTAAACTATTCAGTCTATTTTTATGAAATTTGGTATGGAGATACCTTGAGTCTCGGAAAAGGATAAGGGATACATTTTGTCCCGGAAAATGTACGGTTCCTGCACAATAAACTTTTATGATTTTCGCTTAAGCTATTTAATCTATTTTGATGAAATTTGGCATGGAGATACTAATTTTAATTACTGTTTTCTTAATTATACCAATTCAAATTAAATAATCATCGTTAAGACAGGACAACGTCTGTCGGGTCAGCTAGTTTTATATAATATTATCTAAACAATGATTTTAAACATCCTGATACTCGGCTTAACTTTAAACATAAGGCATGTTTAAAGTTAAGCCGAGTATCAGGATGTTTAAAAAATTCTTTAGGTATTCCGTATTCAATTAGGATTAAGAACTTAATCGGGATTCAAAATGAACTTACCTTTATAATTTTCACATCTCCCGTTGAATTCGTCCTCTCTTCAGAACTCTTCGCGTCAGCACGCCAACATAAAAATATTAACACAAAGTAAAACAGTTTACTGCACATCTTTAATTAATTTATGAACATTAATAAAAAAAACATGCCAATTTTTTTAAAATATGAGCGCGATTTATATTTGCGCGGCAAAAGTTTGACGTGTCGCTGCGAACGGCGGACTCCAGCCTACTGGACCGTGAGACTGCGGGGCGTTATTTTAGGATTCGATTTATTATTGTTACAAATTATCATGATACATGCGTCAATAAATGAGTCATTTTATGAAAGTTTTATATTCGGTGGCGCGGAAGGTGCCAGGTGCCAGTACTCAGGTGGATATCCTGCCGCCTGCGCTGCTGGTACGCCTACCACAGGCCAGAGCTTTGCGCAGTGCAGAAACCACTGGCTTTTAATCGCAAACAAAGTTGTCAAAGTTTGCCACTTATAGTATGAAAGTATGGAGAATTTGGCAAAACTAATTCGATAGTAGTACAAAAATATTTGGTCCTTCGAGCCGATACAAATGATATACTTTAAAATATTCATTTAATTTTTTTCATTTTTACTATCTTGCAGTAATTATGACTATTTATTAGTACAAATCATCATTGATAAAGATCTATAAAAAATTGTAAACAGAAAAATTTGGTCCTTTGAGACGGATTAAACATTCCATACTATTGCATTCACATAAGTAACAGCTAAAGATTCTAAGGATTATAGCCCAATTATAACTTTTTTGGCAGGAAAGTATGCCAAAAACAATAACTTTTTGGCTATTTTCACAATAATCAACCTGGAAGTCTCGTCTAGTAGTAAAATGTCGAACGGCACGTAATTCTTCCACGCTATTGACACTTTAACTGCGTTTCGCGGCGTTTATTTGCGTCTGGCTGGCTGACGGCTGACGGCTGAAGCGCACTATTTCATTACAAAAATAATGCCTCTTCAAACAGTAGCGAAAAGTAAATTGTGATTTATTTATTTTTAATGTAAAATACGAGTTTAAAAGCTTAAAGCCGCAATAAACATTGTGTTTGAGCGTTTTTGGCATTGTGCTGTGATTCCGGATAAACGAAAGTGAATTTAGAGTCAGATCGGATAGGAAGTTATAATGTTAATAAGATATTACCTACTATAATATAGGTGTACCTCTATATTACAGGTATATATGTCCATTCAGGCAGGAAGTGAAGATCTTAAGTAGTAATCACTGATCTTTATAGTAATCTTTGGTAGTTACTCGCCAATGACTCCAGTAACCTTTTTCTAAGGCTTGAACTCTATTGCACGAATAACTACAGGGTGTAACTAAACTAGGTGATAATACTTTAGGGTGTGTATGAGTCCCGTGTATAGAGTGCACTGTAAAAGTAGCAGCGTTGAAAGAGCATTTTTTTCACTTTTGTATGGGAAAACTCATGGTCACCCGGTGGCGCTTGCCCATACAAATCACAAAAAAATTTTGGTCTTCCAGCGCTGCTACTTTCACAGTGAACTCTCTACAAGGAACACATACACAGTACACACGTCTTAAGGTATTGTCACTTATGGTGCGCTTATACAAGCAACTAAAATTGCTCAACTCCAGTCAATTCTCGTCAACTTTGACGTCACGACTACATCAAGCAATTTGCGGCAACAAGCAACAATATTGCGCAATACAATATTGAGTGGTGTGGCCATCGAACATTTAAGCGATATGACATTGAATGATATGAAATAAATTGCTCCATATTGCTCGACTCTCCTCTCGACGCTCCATTCGTGTCGCCGAGCAATTATTGCGGTAATTATTTGCCCGTGTAAGCGCTTCTAAATTTTGTTATACCTTGTATAAGTATCGGCCTAGTACCTACTACGCCCAGATCTAAATCAGCCAGCACAGGCAGATGCCTATAAAACTCTTTGTGTTATAGGCATCGGCGGGTGATCTGCCTATACTCTCCAGCTGGTTGAGTTACAAATATTCGTATCGGTAAAACATGTTTTTCGTTTCTCTCTAAAACAAATTAACGACCAACAGAATTATGTGACAGCGGCTTCAAAGTCGTGGTTTTAGCATCACATAAAACTTTGTTCGATTTATGCGAGAAATTTGCGAAAATACGTTTTATACAAACCTTGCCGACTGACGTAACTATAATATAGTGTCTTTTATTTAGTTTAGGTTTTTACGCGTGAAGTCTTTTTCGATACTTAGTCCACCGGTCTGCCTCTATCCTGTTCACATAGGAATTGAGAAAGAGCTACTTAGCAGCTCTAGACTGATGATGACGATGATCATGATCGTAAGAACATTGTTTAGCTGTGGTAAAGTAAATTCGCCCTTAGGGTCAATTTATACTAGTGCAGAGTCGAAGCACATCGAAGCGAATTATTAAAACTGAACATAACAAATTCAAACTTAAGGGCCCTCTTTTCCTAAATTAGCAGGTCGATTGTCTGTCAGTGCGAATATCGACGTAAATTACATTAAAATAACATTCATACTCGTAACAGCGCGTCTTGTACCGTGGCGGTTACGACGCTCGCCGCGTCCATGATGGGGCGAAATGGGAGAAAAAACCTTTTTAAGGCTTAATATAATACATATTTCAAAAAAGTAACCAAACCAAATTATTAACTTTTGTATTGCAAAGCAGTAGATATTTTTTATATATTCTTTTGATAAACAATGAAGGAGTAGAGTGGTTTCATTCAACGATTTGGAGGTGATTTGGTTTTTTATTTCTTTATTATGTGTTACCGATAGAAAAAATATGGCAAAACCAAATTACGTATCATATCATGTAGATTACTAATTATTTTTTTCAGATATAATTTCTCTGTTAATGCCGATGAAAAGTTGTTTCATCTGCACGCTTTTTTCGAGAGAGCAGCCTTAACTCCAAAGCGTTAACGCACTTTATTAAATACGCGTGAATTCGCGTGAATGCGCCTGACCATCGCTGATTGGTTAATGCCGGCGCGGCGTAGGACGGGATTGCGGAGGCGTCGCTATATGACATACCCTACCCTACCCTACCCCCCCTTTAACGAGGTTCTGAGACTGAATGGGAACATTCTCAAAATTTAGCCTGCAGTCGGTAGAGTCCCGATATCCACACCGAGGGAAACACTTCGAGTGTTCCCCGCTTTTTGGGGAACTCCCGAAAGACATTCCCAGTCTGGGAGAATAAAGCTTTTCCTTTTTTTTCAAACGGGCTTTAAACCTACCACACATTGCCACCTCTATCTCGCGCCAGGAGCGACAGCGGTGTCCAACCACGAAAACCCTTTGATATGATCTCAGGGAACCGGAAAGCCTTTCTTCTGCGTAATAAAAAAGATGCCATCATCATAGGTGGTACATATTTCGATAATCCGTGTGAGAGGTAAATCGCACAATATTTACTAGCCCGCCCACGCTCGCACGCCCGTACTCAAACCGAAATAAATTCCCTAAAATATGTTATGTTCTGAAATAGAATTAATATCATAAAACGTCCGCTTCGTCGGTCCGTTGAACATCACAAACTAAAGATGGGTGTTACGGCTTTAAATTGATATTTAAACTGTATGTAGATAGTAAAACAATTGTTTGTTGTATCTAGTCTCAGCTCCAAGTGCGTGATATAGTTATTTTAAAGTGACGCCGCGTTAAAGTATACAAAACAAGCAATGCATTATGGGACAGTAAAAAATGGAAAGGGCGTAGCGACGAAATGGTTTTTGTCGCGTATTTAAAAACCATAAATACATTCCATATAAGCTATGGGCAAATTAAAAAGTATGCTTGAACATCTAGCTTTGGTACTTTTAAATTTTGCCAACATGAAGCTTTATGTAATTTTCGAAATCGATCGAATTCGATATGAGACGACTAGATTTAGCTCGCAATTTTCAACTTTTTCTGTTTCCGAAAATATTTTTCATCTGCATAATATACGTACTTACTAAATCTGCTTGAAGACTATTGCTGTAGTATGAGTACGTTCCCTTACTTCATTATAGATGACTGTTGTTGTATGAGTACGTTCCCTTACTTCATTATAGATGACTGTTGTTGTATGAGTACGTTCCCTTACTTCATTATAGATGACTGTTGTTGAATGAGTACGTTCCCTTACTTCATTATAGATGACTGTTGTTGAATGAGTACGTTCCCTTACTTCATTGAGTAGTTATTGCAAGCTTTCATCAGCGTATTGCTAAGTTCCATGTACCAGCTATTTCGGTGAGCTGTAACGACTGTAACTGCTGCAGCGGAGTGCTGATGTCATCGCTCATGTTTTCCAATAAATCGATTTGTTTACAGTTAAGTTTGAATTTAGAACTCCGGTGTTCTGTTATGTGGTCAATTTTATTAGCAACACCGGCGATATAAATTTTTATTACCTGCGTCCTACTCGTTAAAAATCTAAAAGTGCGAAGTTGCTGACGTCATTATAAATTACAAAATGGCCGAAGTTCGCTGAGGATTTCGCAGGGAAAATATTTCCGTGAACCCTACATCCATACTAATATTATAATTGCGAAAGTGTGTCGTCTTTCTATCCGTCTGTCTGTCTGTCTGTCTGTTACCTCTTCACGCCCAAACCGCTGAACCGATTTTGTTGAAATTTGGCATGGTGATACTTTAAGTTCCGGGAAAGGACATAGGATACTTTTTATCGGAAAAAAGTACGGTTCCCGCGCGATAAACGAATTTTGACGCAACGGAGTTGCGGACGTCATCTAGTATAAAATATTATGCAGCAATACTTACTAGAATAGAAGTGCAGCAATACTTACTAGAATAGAAGTAAATAATCTAAATCTAAATTCTAAGCTATTATGAAAGAATAGCATGAAAAATCGACTCAGCTGGTATTAAAAACCGACAACGTGATAATGTAGGGGAAATTTTACCTTTATTAAGAGTGAAAAAATCAATTCTATTAAATGTAATTTAATTTGTATTCGTCGCGTCCACGCGGAGCGGAACAACCGCAGAGTGCGTGTGCAACCGCGCTCATAATACTTCTGAGTTCTATACAACAGGGTAAACGGCCATAGTCGCGATGCCGCAATGGTTGTTCCTATTTCGTGCCAGCTTAATGTATCCTTCCAGACCCCAGAATCTGCCCCACGAGTTCTTCACGAGCCAGTAGTCCCCGCCGGCTTCGGTGCCGTAGCCCACAACGGTGACCGCGTGGTCGAGGTGGTCGGGGGAGCATTCGGGGTCGTAGAACACGCTGCCGTTGTAGCTGGCGAAGTTCCTGGAGTCCACGGCGACGGAGACGGGGCCGACGGTGGCGACGGCGTGCTGCAGATCCTTCTCGCTGTCCTTGTTTATGAAGACAACGGCCTTGTCGGTCGCGCCGACCGTGTCCGCGTTGAATCTGTCGATTAAAATCCATATCTGTGTAGGTAATACGAAATGATTTTCATTAGCTTAGAGATGAATCCCGGGAAAAGACAAAGTATAAGAATAAAGAGAGGATAAGGATTTATCTTTGAAGTACCGCCCAGAGGCGGCGTAAGGTGTGGGTGGTGTGGCCTCGCGGTCCTAGGGGCCTCGCGCCCCTTGGACAGCTCCTTGAGAGACAAAATCCGTCTCCTTGCATCATCCATCAGGGGGCCTCGTAAAATATATTTTGCCCACAAAAATTTTTGGTCTTGCGCCGCCACTTGAAGTACGCTTTCCACAGTAACGAATGTTGGCGCAACAAATTGCGCGCTCACTTTGGTACAAATAATAATATTGAAATATGCTGAAGAGTGTAAAAATTGAACGGTTAGTATTTCGTATCTTATGCCGCGGCCTAGCTTAGGTACTTACCGGCACTCGCGTGGTGTTCCGTCCCACGAGTCGTAGGGGTAGCTGACTTCTGTGTCCACGCCCTGTTTCGCGATGTACACGTAAGCCTGGAACGGCCATCCGCCTTGGCATTGCAAGTCCTTCTTGTCGCAGTCAACGAGGTTCTGCTCCGAGAGTTCCACCAGCTTCCCATTCTTAAGGAAATGTTGCCCTTCCAGGGCGGCTATCTGTAAAAGAAAATGTCAAAAGAAAAATATTCATTTTTGTGATATAAGTGCGGGCGGAGCTACCGCCGTATCGATTGTTAATTTTAATAGACGATTGTTAAATTTATAGTCGTATTACTTTATTATAGTATTTTGTTGTTAATTTTTATTGGTGCATATAGTGTTTGTCTGTAAAAAGTTGTAAGACTGGTCACTGAATGATAATCATGTACTTTATTGCAAGTGTTAGCAATTAAATTATTGTTGACAAGTCTTTTAAAATAAATAAAGAAATTATATGTACTTACCTCGTCAGAAGCTCCCAACGTGGCGCGTTTGAGCAAAAGTTAATAAAAAATTGTATTTCATAGAAGTTAAAAGGGCAACTATACCTAAGGGCCCCCAAACAATTTTTTATACGAGACGCCGAAAAGGCACGCTAAGCTTCTAGTCCGCCATCTACCAATGAATGATTTTTTTCAGATAGAACCTAAGAATGGTACCAGCAGTTACGGATTAACCCTGTAGGTTCTATCTGAAAAAAATCATTCATTTGATTAAGATCAAATTAAGCAATTGCCTAGGGCATCACGTCTGAGGGGGCACCAGAAGAAGGACAAAAAGACATCTGTCCTTAGGGCATCTCGTCTCACTCTCAAGTGTCACGTCCCCAAAAACCACACCAAAGAAGTTTCTAGAAAAAAACTAATGTTTTTAGTTGGTAAAAGTTTAAAGACCGATTCTAGTTGACATACGGATGGGGGGGTACAGGCATGGGTTGCTTAGGGCATCAAGTAGTCTTAATCCGTCACTGGGTACCAGTAGGTACTGCTATACATACTCACAGCGCTGAAAGCCCAGCAAGACCCGCACGACCCTTGGTCCTGGACCCTGGTCACGGCGCCCTTGGTGCGCCAGTCTATCTCGTCTGGTAACACCGCGTGCTCCGGCCGTTGATGCTCAACTCTCGGCCCGTCAAAATCCAGACTACCACTGTCGTCGAAACAGAAAATTACTTGCTAAGAAATCTGTAACTAATAGTGCTTCTCCACTACGTCTGATATGCATCTGTGACTAAACCGTGTTTCTAAACACACTAGGCCGAAAATACGCAGCCGAAATTCGGCAGCAATGTGCTATGCATACAATATAACGGGACGTTATTTCGGCATGGTGTGCATGGTGTGCACGAATGAATACGATCCTAAATAACGCACTAAATTCGACTTCCGATACCCCAATTATTCTCTCTGTCATATGCGAATAGTTCGGAGCATTCGGATCTACTCGTACTTAGTGCAAATGCACTCAAAGGAAAATGAAAGAAAATGCACCATTGTCCATTAGCGTTGTGTTTAAATTACATTGTGTGAAAAGCTTACATGTGACTCATCTGGCTTGTAGAATGTTATATACCTACTTAGATAAACTGCAATATTCATTTATTATCTGATTACAAATCACTACCGGAGACAGGAAAGACGTTGGGTCAGCTCCTCTTTCGTCAGATCGGAGAAGTGGTTGATGCCCTGGGAGTAGGAGACCAGGCCGGCTGCGTGTTTCCGGTTGTGCTCCTCGACCTTCCGCTTGGTCTCATGGAACAGGCTTCGACGGTACGAGTCCTCTTCGGCTCCGTATTTTTTGTTATGCTTTGCCTATAGAGAGACACTTCTTATTGAGGTGTTACATATTATAACGTTATAAACACACACATCATATCGACACATCTGCACTAATTCCACTTAAAAATAAAGTTTAGCTACATTTCTGTTCGTAGAGTCGGAGACAAGCATTTAAACCTCTTCTCTGATCTGGTAAACCACTTCGGTAGCGATTATTATCGATAGGTGTTCTATAAACTAGGATTTTTAACCTGCTTCGCCTAGTCCGTAGCACCGTCATACATCTCACAGGTGTAAAGCTAAATTTCGCTAAATTTGCTATTGTAAAAGGAGTAAACAATTAATATAACTGCATCCATATTAATATTATAAATGGTAAAGTGTGTTTGTCTGTCTGTTACTTCTTCACAACCAAACCGCGCTGAACCGATTTCGCTAAAATTTGGTATGGAGTCCCAAAAAAGGATATAAGACACTTTTTATACCAGAAAAATCTACGGTTCCCGTGCTGTGTTGCGGGCATCGTCAAGTACCTTATATGCGGTCCATTCCTGATCCAGGTCATCCAGTCCCAGCGCTACCGCGACCAGCACCAACAGCGCTAATGTCGACCTCATTGTTCAATACCTATACAAATACCCAGCTAATAAAGTGGACACAAAAAATAATCCTGAGTCCATGGTCCAGACTCAAGATATTATACTAAGCTTTTAAAAGCTGGTAAGGGTTCCGTACCCAAAGGGTAAAAACCGGCCAAGTGCGTGTCGGGTCACGCGCAATATAGGGTTCCGTAGTACCGCTAGTTTTTGATCATCTTTGTATAGTCAATTTACAACGTGTTTTACTAACAACATCATCTCAGTAATTCCGTTCAAAGAAATTTGAAATCACTAAATCGGAAAATGATCTAATGAATACTCGTAATATTTTTTTAAAACCTATCCAACGACACGCCACACGGTGGGGAGGACGCGAAAAAAAAATCATACCCGCTTTATGTGTAGGAGAGGTACCTAGTAGGTACCATAAAATATATTATTTTATATACCATTTTGTCGGCCCGTCATTATTATGTGCATTTATGCCGAATTATAGTTTTGTAGTCTTCTAGTCTCTGAGCAAAATCGCGGACAGACAGACAGACGGACAGACGGACTGATAGACCGAAACTATAAGGGTTCCTTGTTGATTACGGAACCCTAAAAACGGGGCCCTATTACCACAGCTATTGCTAAGAGTTCAATGTCTGTCCGTCTGTCTGTCATCATCAGGCTGTACCTATCTCAAGAACCGCTATATTTTTCAGTTAATAACTATATAGAACATACATAATAATATACTTATTAAAAGTTAATACTGTATTTCAACAAACAGATACACGGTACACTCACCTGTTGCAGTATTTTGTTGTGCGACTGTGCTGCTAAACCTTCGAAAGGTTTGGGCTTGCTTGAAATTTAGATTTTGCGAAGTAATGTATTTATACTGCTGTTTCAAGGATTTCAAAAATATGTTTGTAGCGATAAAACAGGAATTCGGACGGTCGACGGTGCAAAATGCTTGATATTTGCGAATTGCGAAGTATTTCTAGGTATAACTTATGCACGGGAAATCATCATGGTTTCAGAACCGCCCGGCAGGGCGGGCCCCCGTAGATAAGGGCTACTGGCGCCTGTGTGCAAAAAAAAGATTTTGGCGCCCCTTTAGGCAAATTTTTGGAACCTTGGTTTTGGCGCCCCTAAAGATCTTAACAGAGTGGGTACCGGAAGATGGACGCCGCCGCCGCGGCCGGCCTAGAAAAAGATGGCGCGATGAGCTGGAAGCATACCAGCCAGGCTGGCCAGCGGTGGCACAGGAGCGAGCACAATGGAAGACCTTGGGGGAGGCCTTTGCCCAGCAGTGGGACAGCATAGGCTAGGAAAAAAAAAAAAAAAAAAAGTTGGCAATTTGGCGCCCCTAGAGGATGGCGCCCGTGTACATTGCACACATTGCACATATGGTAGCGGGGGTCCTGCCACCGGGGGTAGGTATAAGTTAGGACGGCAAGAAAATCAGTTTTTTTTGTAAAGGGCCATAATGAACCGCCTGTGCCGCTCCATACTAAATTTCATAAAAATAGACTGAATAGTTTAGGTGAAAATCATAAAAGTTTATTGTGTGGGAACCGTACATTTTCCGAAACAAAAAGTATCCCTTGTCCTTTCCCGAGACTCAAAATCTCCTTACCAAAATTCATCAAAATCGATTGAATAGTTTACGCGCAAATCATAAAAGTATATTGTGCAGTAACCATACATTTTTCCGGGACAAAATGTATCCTATGTCCTATCCTGGTTCTAAGCTACCTCTCCACCAATTTTCAGCCAAATCGGTTCATCCGTTCTTGAGTTATAAGTGGCGTAACTAACACAACTTTCTTTTATATATATGTTACGCTCAAAGACCGAAATCGCTCAGTGAGCGAAAAAATAGCTCACAACGCGTTGTGGTTACAGTGAAACAGCCACGACGCGAAATTCGCGTCGTGGCTCTAATGAAAACGGCCACGACGCGTTCTGGCAATCACAAAAAGACCACAACGCGAAATTCGTGTCGTGGTCGATATGCTATTCGTTTTTTTTTATTTGTTCTTGATTTATTAATCGTCTATAGCTATGGAATATCAAATTTGAATTACCACCGTGTACTAAAAAATATTTTTTCTAAATCACTGCATAACGTGTTTATCATTATTATTTATAAATAAATTAATATCCATAGTTCCATACTATCCGTAGATACTAATATTATTACTGTCTGTCTGTTTGTCTGTCGCAACGTGTTGTTGTTTTTTTTTTCATATAGTAATCTGATCTCAATAAATAATAAAAATATAGTTTTTTTTTTTAATTTATATAATTTAAATAAAATACTTACAACTAGTTGATGTCCGCAACTTCATTACGCCAGCCAGATAGACAATAATAATATTTGTACGGATAGCTGTTATATTAAGAAACTATGGATATTTTATAAATAATAATGACAATTTACACGTTATGCAGTGATTTAATAAAATATTTTGTAGTTACCACGTAATTCAAATATTACAATCGAACCGATAAAACGATTAATGAATCTAGAACAAATCAAGAAAAACGAATAGCATATCAGCCACGACACGAATTTCGCGTTATGGTCTTGTTGTGATTGCCAGAACGCGTCGTGGCCGTTTTCATTAGAGCCACAACGCGAATTTCGCGTCGTGGCTGTTTCGCTGTGACCACAACGCGTTGTGAGCTATTTTTTCGCTCACTGAGCGATTTCGGTCTTTGAGCGTAACATATAGATTAATTGTTCCTTTTAATTTCCATGCCAATCATGGGCCTCCACCTACCTCATACTTTATTAAGTATATTCAGTCATGATGCGTTTGAAAAATTCGCAGAAATAAAAAAAAAATATACAGTGAAACAAATGTAAGTGTTAATACCTACTTTAGGGTCTCCTATAAAATAGAGTTCGCTGTGAAAGTAGCAGAGCTGAAAGAATGTTTTTTACTTTTGTATGAAAAAATTCATGACGCTGGGGCGCTCCATAATAATTATATTATATTGAAATGTAAGTGGCTCGTAGTTAACAACTGAATTCATCATTTGGCCCTACTCTTCAAAAGCTGCCGGGACTTTTTAAGTGACCCTCATGAAGTTAAATTTTTACTGCACTGCTGTCTGCTACATCATTTTGAATATTTACTGCACTGCTAAGTCCAGTAATTAGTAAAATTAAAAAATCGGCCAAGTGCAAGTTGGATTTGCGCGAAGGGTTCCGTACCATTATAGAGCAAAAATAGGTAAAAAATGTGTTTTTACCTATTTTTTGGCCCTTAATTACTTATTTTATTAAAATTTTATGAATAATTATTAAAGTATAAAATATAAAACTGAGTATTCTGTGAACATTTCAAGTGCCTACCTATTGCCATTATTGATATCGAGCAAAAAATTACGTTTTGTTGTATGGGAGCCCCCTTAAATATTTATGGTCTTACTACAAAAGATTTAAACACCCGTTGAACAGTTGATTAGAGAAAAATTCCATACAAAATTATCTCAAAACAACTGTTCAACAGATGTTTAAATCTTTTGTGGTAAGACCGTTAGTTTTTAGTTCCGTACCCAAAGGGTAAAATCGGAACCCTATTACTAAGACTTCGTTTTCTGTCTGTTTGTCTATCTGTCGCCAGGCTGTATCTCAAGAACCGCTATAGCTAGACTTCTGTCACAGATTGTGTATATCTGTTGCCGCTATAACAACAAATACTAAAAACAAAATAATATTATTAGTATAAATATTTATATAAGGGGGGCTCCCATACAACAAACATGATTTTTTACTTGAAATTTTCACAAAGGCCTTAACTGCCTTAAATATATTATGACGTGTTACTAAATATTCGTAATAATATTTAAATAAAATAAAAATTTAAGGGGGGCTCCCATACAAAAAACACAATTTGTGGCCAATGTTTGCCTTTGGTGCAATGCAGCCTTAGTATTTGTTGTTATAGCGGCAACAGATATACACAATCTGTCAAAATTTCAGAAATTTATTTTAACAGGCAAAGCAAAAGCACAAAACAAATTACTTTTTAAATATTTTAATCACCTAAAAATATGACGAGTAACATTAGAAGTTTGCGGAATGGTTGTCTTGATCATCATTGCCCTGAATCATTGGATCATATCAATACAGACGGCGAGCAGACAACATAACAAAAGATGGTTGCTTATTAATTATTTAGTTATGGCTAATCTTCTACTTCTTGCCAGCGACCATTTCTTCTAGGGCTTTAATTTCAGCTGAAAATAAAGAAAATAAAATGTATCAATTTCATGTTGCAAAATAGTAATAAAAACAAATTTAAATTAATTATTAGTTATCAAGTAAATTGTGGTAAAATTCAATGCAGATACACTATGGAAACATAATAACGCTTTCGTTCCCAAGAGGTCGCATGCGACCGCGAGAACAAAATATTTCCAAGAATTCGCGATCAAGGTGTTAACTTTTAATGTAGAAATAAATAACTATGGTTGTTTTAAGGAGAAAATAAAAGTGTCTACTATGTTCACATTAAGTCTTTTCCACAGTGTTTTTTTTTATATTTTATTAAAATAAAAAGATAAACTTAGAATAATATGTAATTACCTGCAGCGGCAAGTGCCTTTTCTTGCTTGAGTTTCTCGTCCCTGATCACCTTCTCCTTGGCTTCGATTTCTCGCAGTTTGGCCTCTTTCTTTGAAAGCCTACTTTGGTGGTAGGCTCCATAGAGAATACCAGTTGTCAGCAGGGACCAACGACCAAACTGAAAGAACAAGAATTTCGATTGCGGTCATCGTCAATACAGCAATAAATAACGTTGGATAATTAATACGAGGCAGTACTCCTTTTCATTATTAAATAAAAATTGGTACAATATTAAGAATAGTTTTTGCGCTTTAGTACTAAATCAGTTGTTACATAATATGTGTATTAGTCCTTGGAACCCATAATATTTACATACCCTGATCAATGGTGATACTTTTACTGGTGGTCCGTAAGGAAGGTTGGACATATTTATTTCCTTTTACAAGACTACGAGAAAGAAATAGAAGATTTTAGTCGAACTAAATTTCCTCCGTAGAGGTTATGCTTCAAATTCAATAGTTAGTGTCAAAATCATTTTTTTTAATTCGTAGGTTAGAAATAGGTTAGAGTCAAGACTCAAGATTCGTTTGTATTTTGGTGGTCATCTTGAATAATTATTAGTAAAGGTATTGAATTATTAGTTTCATAACAATCGTAGCCGCATTATTTAACCAATGTTTTAAAATAATCTACATATTACTTATTAATATTTAATATTATTATACGTAAATAGATATTATGTGTATTATAAGAACTTTTGTAAACGAAAATAACATTATGCCTTTATCTATTTATAAGCGATCAATAAAAAAGTGTTTTGACGGATGACATTGACATTTTATAAATAGAAACGTCACGCACGTCATGTTCACACTGCTGCTGTCTGCTGACTGCTCAGCCATTTTTCAATCGAGTCATTCAAAAAATGATGTATAATTTGTATTTTTCAGTCAATCAGTCAGCAATATGGCGTTAATGTTGTCGTTTGTGTCCGTCGCGGTTTCGATACTGTATACGCCGGTCCTGCTTCTAGTAATATGTGTGATATTCCTGGCTTCCATCGGAAAGTCCTTGGGTGTTAGAAGACTGTACGTTAACATTCTGCTGAAATTATTTGAGGTATGCAACTGTTTATTAGCATATTTAATACTGCTCATTACTCATTATTGATTCCATACGTTTGCGTGGTACAAATCCAAAATTATGGTCTTGTTGACGGCTTAGCCAGCCAAAAGTCTAGGCCATGCTTTGGCCAAATTCACCAATAGTTCGCATGTTGCAAATATATCACATGAATTAAATAGCTCCTGGCGAACTTGGTAACACAATGAATACACAATCCATAGAGTTAAATATATAAACTGGAAATACAACCATTCCAACCAACTCATATGTTATCTGATCGCTTTGTTATGTATTTTCAAATTATTTAAAATTAAATAAACTTGTGATGCTCCCCTTGGTCTACCTCCAAAATAGGGAGTACCTTTTAACGGAACACCTAGAAAATAATGATATAGCAGTCTATACAAATTGTTCATTCATTAGTTATTTTGGAACCTCAAGCTCAAGCTCAAGCTTTTGATATAATATTTTCAATAATTGTTTTTCTTAAGTCTATTATCTTTTTTCAGTTGAGAAGACTTAAACAATATATGTATTTCGTTAAAGTACTGATGTTTTCATACTAAACGTCAGTCCAAGCGCCTTTATAAGCTAGGGCCTGATGGTCTAGGGACTGATATTTTTAAATAAAATTGAACTTAAAATTCTGTTGCAAATAACATTATAAAGTCTAATATGATATTGCGAACAATGCCGACGTATTACTTATAAATATTGATTAATTCATAAGAATTTAATATCAATAAACAACAAAATTACTTATCTAGGGATTGAACAAGTTACTGGAATTACCACGTGGTGGCCCACAAACTTTCATTTTTGCACTGATTTATAAAATGACCGCCGCAGAGCAAGTGTTGTCAGAGAATAACTTCATGTAATACTCTAAAATTCCCCAACAATTTTCAATGCACATTCTAATGATGTTGCGAAATTTTAAAATTTGTAAGTGGCTAGGGCCTGGCGAAAAAAGTTAAGGACACTAAACTCATTCGAGAAAAAATAATTATTGTTTATTTTAACTACTAAATACTCACATAATTAGCTGCGAGTACTTAAACATTTTAAAAAATATTAATAAAAATAAGTATAAACATAGTACTTTTTAAAATATGGATTACTAAACAAAATTTCGGAGAACGGACACGCCTAGGGCCTGACATTTGGGACATATAAAACAGATTTTAAATATATAATATATAGTTAATTTTAACATAATTTGGGGAATAAATTGAACACATTGTAAACTATCATTTAGCAATTGTGGTAGTAAATAATTAGTATTGAAACAAAGTTTCCATAATTTTGTGAAACCACCCATTTATTATATTGCCTAGGTATGATTACTATTTGAAAATTGTGCTTGACAACATTTCTTTATTACATTATTTTTAAGATATGAAATGGATTATGATAAAACTGATTGTTATCAATCGTGTATTTATTAATAACAGTGACAGTAAGCTTTATAGCGGTCATTTGGGCAAATAAATTTTCAATTCTATGATATTGTTACGAAAAAGGACACATAGTGCCATCTAGCGTCAAGCTAGCGCAACATGTAGAGAAAATGTAGCATGTAACAATATCATGATAAAACAATAATAAATAATAATAAAGGGCCTGTGTCACCACTTTCTGGATAAACTGGCGAATAGGCTTTTCACAACTTTTTTACAGATTCTCCATACTTTATCTGTCAAGTTATGTGGTGGATAGCCTATTCAGCACTTATAAGGATTAAATTAAATTATAATTATTGGTGAAACAGGCCCTTAGTGGTAACATTACCCAAATTCCTAAATCATAAATAAACTTTAACTGAGAAGTTTAAAAGCCCTTTCCTTAATTTTATAACACCTCGATAGAGGATTCTTGGAAATCTTTTGTTCTTGCGGACACATGCAACCGCTTGGGACTGAAAGCGTTACTAATTTTATTTAAAAAATTATAAAAATTGTCTGAATGAAATTATACCTAAACTGTATATTATTTTATTATGTTCATTTCCAAGCAGTTGGTGTCTAATATAAAAAGTATGATGATAATAATAACTTTTATGGTACCTATCTATTGTTTATTTAATGACACGATAATAATTATGATAAAATTTCTTAATAATCATGTTTAAAAACACATGCCAAGATCACTGTTATTGCTATAATTGGCATCATAATAGTTTAGGGTTGCACATTAATTTTATTAAAAAAAATATCTAAAGTCCATTCCAGGGACTCAAAAGTGATCGAAGGACTCAAAGTATCTTTACTTATCCACAAATTACGTGAGGTGTTCTTTAGAATTTTTTGATCCCCCTTGACCACGATTAAATCTTAAGCATACGTACAATCTGGATGAAATGGACCAAAATAATATTATTATTTTGTTGAGAAAAAAATTACGTGAGATTTGCCTCTCCCCAACGTGAGATTAGATGAGATTTGTCTCGACCCCCTCCCCCCCTAATCACCTCACGTAATTTGTGGACCTACCCTTTATTATAATTGATGCAGCAGTTTTATCAAGAAAAGGTAACAGACAGACTTTGAATTTACAATTTGAGTATAGTTCTTGCAATCTACGAGTGCACGTCGCCTTTATTTGTAGTTGGAAATGTGAATAGACATTTTCGTTAGTGTGCGTACCCGACGGAGCAGTCAGTAGCGAGCGAGCCATGTATAGTTAAGGTCACTCACACAACTAAGGGCGACGCGCACTCGTAGATTGCAAGAACTATAAGAATTGCAAAAAAGTATTTTGAAATTTGTACATTATTTGCATAATATAAGCATAGGACATAGAAAAACAAAACATCGAAAATTCTTTGTTCATATGTTTCAACAAACAAAAGAATTTTGTTTTTATAATGCTTGTTTGATAACACCGCTGTTCAAATTGATTACAGTTTACGACACACAAGGGATCCTTGTATGATTCATTTGTGGATTAAAGGATCAAAATTGGAGCTGATGATTATTAATATTATCTGCTTATTAATTCTTGGAATTATTTTAAGCATATTACACCCCTTATAAAATAGTTTTCACAAATATTTTATGTTATACTTGCTATTCTAGGCTTCTAATTTATATATCTTTTCTGAAGTATATTTTTAGTTATCTGCTGTGTAAAAGGATATATTATTACTATGTACAACACGGTCAAATTAACTAGACGCACGGTGTGTTGACGTCATTACTCATTACGGAGCTCCTACGAATAATAAAAAACTACGGAAGAGTAACTCCGTCAAAAAACATGCTCCAAAATACTTGTCAAAAAAGTGTACCTTATGCCCGCTGTACACTCTCGCCGAGAGCTCTCGGGCAAGAGTCTCGTGCGAGAGCCCCTTGCCCGAGTGCGATCATGTACATTCTCGCTTAGTTCAATCGCAGTTAAGAACTCAGACAAGATGGACGAAAACGGCCATTCACCATTCACCATGCATCGAAAGATATCATTGTAATCCAAAGATTTATCATCATATTTAATTTTATTTGTCACAGATAATGACTGTTAATGTCGTTTATTATTGTTATTTTTCTGTTCTACACTGTCCAACGGCAAAACTAGTAGTGTACAGGAGTGCGCTCGTTTTCCTCGCGAGACCCTTTGTCTCGGCTACGTATATGTATGTCGGTATACCGACAATGGACCAAGAGGGTCCGAGGCAGGCGAGACGAGGCGAGCGCCCCCATTTACACTCTCGCACTCGGGCCGCCTCGCTGTGTCTCGGCGAGAGTGTATAGCCGGCTTTAGGTTCACTTTTCATACATTTGGTGACCTTGAGCGGTATAAAGGCTGACGTTACATGACAGTTCGAATGGAACCAAATTTTAAACGGTAATAATATGGGAGTTACGTTTCCTGGTTTTATTATTCGTAGCGGAGCTCCCATGTTAATTTGACATTTCGATGCGTCAAGTTAATTTGACCATGTTGTACTACTAACTACAATATTTTTATGCTAGGTACAGCACCAGCATAGACAAGTAAACAATTTTTTTTGTTTTATGTTTGAAAATGTTGCTGTTAATATTCTGTTATGATTTATGCAACATGTCAGATCATCTACTTTATGTGCTAGTAGCGCCCCTTGATCTGACTTTTGCATAATATTAACTTTTTTTCTTATTTCTATTGATATACAATTACTAAGTAGTGCACTTTGTACACTGCATAATAGATTCTTTTGTTTTTACTTAGCTAGGTGACTACCTGATACTGTATCAGATCATATCAGTGTAATATATGTTACCAAACAATATCTAAAAATATAACAAAAAGATTTGCCGCAAAGTCCTTGTAGGTACATTGTGTTTCCTTTGTCTGAATTGTCAGACTCTACTCAACAAGTTTTCAAGTTTTTGTATAAAATTTAAGTACATCTTTTTTTACAAATTTTTAAGATATACCGGAAAATAGTATATTGCCACAAACATTGGGGGAAATCTTTGATTTTTTACTTAATTTTTTACAACAAATATATAAGTTTTTAGAAATTACCATAATGTATGGAATAAGGATGGTGTCCATCTATCGACATAAGTCATAACCCCTTTTTTAGAGTGAGTTCTAATTCCACTTGGACGGTTTTTCAATAAATGTTGGTCTTTCAATCCATGTTGCGTATGATGTAGTGGACCCTAAAGCCGTATGGTGTAGGGCAGCTGTTCTCAATTTTTTTAGTGGGGTCTACTTTTAAGAATAACATTTTTGATGTTCCTACCCAAAAAAATAATGAATGAGTGATGACATAAACATTAAACTGTAGCATTCTCGGAGCCCTTACAAGGTATTTGCGGAGGCCTAAGGCCTTGAAAATGGCTGATATATGAGGTCCCAGGTCTTCAATTATATGGGTAAAGGGCGTAAAGGCCAATCGGCTAATGTGAAATTGTCATGAGTCACGCGGCTGCTCTGTGTCTGCAGGAGTCAAAGGTCCCGATAAGGAACCATCACTCACATTGTAACAATTTGTATGGAAATAATTGACCTCCAATGTGCTCTTGACTCACAAAAGGAAGGAAGTCTACGGATGTTTGTTTTAAAACCAATGAAAGTCACCATAGTCTTATTGTGTGCAGACTAAAATTGGTTAAAATAATAAAAAACCTCCTGCAACTTTTCGCCATCAATCCAAGCTAAAAATATACCATCCTCATCACCTTGATGAGTGGCAGTCTTCCACCGTGCGTTTTTCGCGTAACTTTCTGCCGCGGACTGTAAAACTCTGGAACGAACTGTTACCAGCTGCAGCAGTATTTCCGGACCTATACGACCTGCAAACCTTCAAGAAGAGAGCGTATTCCCTCATAAAAGGCCGGCAACGCACCTGCAGCTCTTCCAATGTTGTGAGTGTCCATGGGCGACGGTAGTTGCTTACCATCAGGTGACCCGTTTGCTCGTTTGTCCCCTTATTTTATAAAAAAAAAAAACAGTTTTTTGCAGTGTTCTGCCACATGAAGCAATCCAATACAAGTGTTTTGATGCGGCATAAGTCGTTTATTGATTGATCCAGTCCGTTTGTGCTGGGCAGCTGGATAGAATTGGGGCTAATTAATTATTTTCAGGAATTGTCGGAATTCGTCGAGTAAATCGATTTTGGAATGAACGAAGCCTTGTTCTTGCTTGGAGTGTAAGGTGTTGGTATGTATGTCGCGAGTCTTATCGATATTTGTACATCAATTAATTTATCGGAGCTGATTAAATACCTTCTTTCTTGTGCTAAATATTCTCTGTAGCTGGCGTTGCCACTTGCCAGTCAATCGCAAAACTAGTTTGATGTATGTTTAACAAAATCAGCAGTGTTTCTTGAATGTGGCGCATGAGTATAATATGTATAAAGAAGTATGAAACATGCGTATAAAGATCATTTTTTTTAAAAACTAGTGGGCAAACGGGCCACACGGTGGAAGGGAATTACCTTCGTCCTTGGACACTTGCAACAGAACAATAATCCGCCAAGTGCGAGTCGGACTCGCGAACGAAGGTTTCCGTACCGTTATAGAGCAAAAATAGGCCAAAAATTGTGTTTTTTGTATGGGAGCCCCCCTTAATTTTTTTTATTTTATTTAAATATTATTATTTATTGTTAAATTACAATAATATTTAAGGCCTTCGTGAAAGCTCTTATCATCGCTGATTACGAGCAAAAAATCGCCAAAAAATCACGATTGTTGTTCCCATACAACAATCGTGATTTTTTGGCGATTTTATTAAATATTAATTTTATTTTTATTTTAGTATTTGTTGTTTTAGCGGCACGGGAAATACATAATCTGTGAAAATTTCAGAGCTCTAGCTATAGCGTTAATTTTAATAAAAACATTGAAACCATTTGTACCAGGCTAATTTTTGCATCGTGCTGGGCGGCAGCGGTTGTCCGTCTACCGCGAAAAAGCCGGCCCCCAGAGAAGAGAAGGCCCCGTCCAAAAAGGCTCGGCAAAAGCCGAAGCCTAAGGGCGCGCGGGCTCCGCCCGTCTCTGCCGCGATGGAGACGGAGGCCTAGACCCGCGGGCGGCGATCGGGGGATCCCCGCCTGCATAAAGGGTCCCGAGTAGACAGCCCTCCCTAGCCCGGGGGCTCTCGGTGAGGTCAGCGGCCGAAGTCGCTGAAAGAAGAGGCCGGTTGCGGCTGCGCGCGGGAAGGGGCGGAGTGAATTGCTCTGCGGTACCCGTTCCCTCCCGCACTAGGCGCATGACAAAGGGCTGGGGGGGTTTTAGTGGGTAAACCTCTTGTAGGGAGTCCCACATACCCCCGCCCCTTCCCCCGAAGGGGTGGAGGATACGTAAAGTATTTCCCCTCCTCAAAAAAAAAAAAAAAAAAAAAAAAAAAAAAAAAAAAAAAAAAAAAAAAAAAAAAAAGGCTAATTTTTGCATAGCTAATCATCCTCGAGTAGCCATTCACGAAAATCACCTTGCCATATTTTTCCGACAGCGCCCAATAGCCGCCATACCACTGCAAAGGTGTAAGTTTTTTTTTCGCCAAACGATTTGTACCACCCTGAAACTTTTTTTAACAGTTCCCTGTATGATCATAAATAGGAGTCTGATAATGCCATACCTGTGAGAGGCAGCGAATGTGAATAATTTTTTTTTCAAAATCATAAGATTTCATACATAATTCAAACGGTTTTTCAAGTATGGCGCCACTTTTCCGTCTACTACAACTATGGCAAATATAATAATGGTCACATTGTATCGTATAATTTCTAAAAATCCAAATGCCATACTGGTACAAATCGTCCAATTTTTATCACTTTTTTGCTCAAGTCCGATAGTCATCCCGCCCCATGGTTACAATCTGTAACAATTTTTTTTGGTACAATTGTCAAATGACGAGACTACAATGATGCCATGATGTAAAAAATTATTTTACGTATCTTATAGTCGTATTTTTAAAACGTGTCAAATAAATAAGTATTTCAAGTATGGCAGCACTTTTTCCCCCTACTAGAAGTATGGGAAAAAAATAACGGTCATATTTTGTCAAATACTTTCCAAAAATTTAAATGCCATACTGGCACAAATCGTTTGGCGAAAAAAAATCTTACACCTTTGCAGTGGTATGGCGGCCATTGGGCGCTGTCGGAAAAGTATGGCAAGGTGATTTTCGTGAATGGCTACTCGACGATGATTAGCTATGCAAAAATTAGCCTGGTACAAATGGTTCAATTTTTTTATTAAAACTAACGTATTCGCGTCGGTATGGCGGGCTGTAAGCCGCACCCGACAAATATGGCATTACGCTTTCGCCTACTTATTTTTTTTGACTATCTGAAAATACAAGCATTTTTGTGGAACAAATTCACGTACAAGTTCGATTAACGCCCACGCGTTCGGGCTGCCAGTGCGAGCGCTATGACCATCATTTTCCTTTTTGCCTTTACGTAATTATACCCCTGTAAAACCGCCATACTGGCACAAATCACCAAGAATTTTGTGTCACTATCTCCAGGCCTATAACGCCTTACTCGATAGCTACGATACAAATCGCCCATATTGTGGTTGCTGTAAGTCCACATTCTACAGAGATTATCAACTTTCAGCCTTTGCGGAACTTTGTCGTTAGCTACTAATTAATATCATCATCGTTGACTATGTTCATAGTTCGTACATAGGTACTGCTTGCGCTTGGTTCACAATCACAAAACTGACGCTTAAACCCAGAACAGAGGGATTCTGGGTTTAAAAAAGCTGCACGATCAGTAAATGATATTGTGCTACAAAGCGAACTGTTCTAAGGTGTTTAATCGTATCTAATTCTATTGACTATGAAAATTATAATAAATACTGCAATAATATAAGATAATAATATCTTGCATGGGTTAACCCATCAAGCCCCGTAAGGCCCATATTATGGGCCGCGACAACAAAAGATTTCCTGGAATTGGTGATCGACGGAGGTTGTACGAGATATCAATTACAAATAATTGGTTTAAAATGAACGTGTTATAGTTTTCTAATGTTTGGAGGAAAAAGACTAAAGTCCATTAATTTCAGTATCACAGTAGATATAGGTAATGCGCGAATAATATCGACGATAAGGAAAGGTTTTTGTAGTACATTACCAGATTGATTAACGCCGATCAAAGGTCGACGAACAACTGAACGACCAAACAATAAAGTTGTTTATTTACTTACACTAATCAAGCTTAAGGTGGATATTTCTTGAAATAATAATCTTTTTCAGTATTGCTTTGTCGGGGAAAAAATTGTTGGGTAAAAAATGTAACTGGTTGACGGTTCTCTTGTCTGGGGATTGTATCTAACCCAGCCATTCTTAGTGTGCCTCGTGAAGCTCTGGGGCTCCGCATAGACCAGTGGTTCCCAACCTGGGGGTAATTACCCCCGCGGGGGTTAAATAGCTATTCTAAAGGGGTAACAGAGGTTACCACCTCTGTTACCCCTTTAGAATAGCTATTTAACCCCCTAAAATAAATGAATTGTCAGGAAAAAATTATAAACTGTACATTTTGGAGAAAAACAGCTACAGAATACCCTGTCATTGCAGACAGAGATCTGAAAATGTTGGTACCGTTAGCTACCACTTGTAAATGCGAGAGCGGCCTATCAACTCTGGAAACATTTTAAAAAAGGCAAGAAACCGTCTGAACGTGGAGCATGATATGAGATGCGCGTTAAGTGTAACTGAAGTCTGAAACTAATATTAAAAAACAAAAAACTTGCGAATGTACCAATACAAATTTATAAAGTTGTTTTTAATGGGGGGGTAAAATTGGTTTCTCTAATAGGCCATAGGGGTAACAGCTCTAAAAAGGTTGGGAACCACTGGCATAGACCGACCGAGCGATACATCATTTGTTTTTAGAAATGTCATCAGACACCAGCTGCAGCATGGAGACAATATATTAAAAAAGAATTTACATTCTTCTTTCCTGAAGGTCCGGTCAAAAATAACACTTCTTAACCTATCAAGACCCATAAAAGCACCGGTGATCGCGACAACAAAAGAATAACAATCAATTTCCAAGAATCCGCGATCGAAGGATTAAAGGGGTTCTGCTACCAAAATATATATGAACCGCTGATTAATACTGTCCAGCTGCCCTAGCACGGGGATTGTCGATCTCGAAGACATAGATAAAGACAAGAAATAACTATAGTTTCTTAGATAAATAGTTCCTGTTTTAAAGAAAATAAGGTTGCAGATTCATGGACAACAGAAATCATTTTTAATGCATTTTTAATGTAAGTTTTACGAGCAACTTTTACGACCTATTGTTTTGCGAGCTCGGATTTTATAAAATGTTACAAAATTTGTCTAGCACTTTGGCGATGTAGATTCATTGAGGGTGGAATTATCAATTTTCCCACGCTAAACAATGGGTAATAAAAACACTTCACAAAATGCACTTAAAAATAAAATAACATTGACAATGAATCTACGACCTTATTTATTTTAGACGTAGAATCTTTTATCAAAAAAACTATAGTTATATTTTGTCTACGAAGATCGGAAATAAATTTCAATCCCCGTGCTAGCGCAGCTGAAGAAGTGAACAGTAAGCAGCGCTATGGGACCAGCAGATTTCTCAAAATATACATATATATTATATATATGTTACGCTCAAAGACCGAAATCGCTCAGTGAGCGAAAAAATAGCTCACAACGCGTTGTGGTCACAGTGAAACAGCCACGACGCGAAATTCGCGTCGTGGCTCTAATGAAAACGGCCACGACGCGTTCTGGCAATCACAAAAAGACCACAACGCGAAATTTGTATCGTGGCTGATATGCTATTCGTTTTTCTTGATTTGTTCTTGATTGATTAATCGTCCACAGGTATGAGAGGATATAATATTTGAATTACCGCGCATACTACAATTTATTTTTCTTTTACTAAATCACTGCTTAACGTGTAAATTATCATTATTATTTATAAAATATTTATAGTTCCATATAAATATCCATACTAATATTATTATTGTCTGTCTAGCTGTCTGGCGCAACATAGTTGCGGGCATCTACTAGTATAGTAGTTATTATATTCAAATAATATAAATTAAAATAAAACTACATTTTTATTATTTATTGAGGTCGGATTACTTTACTTATTTTATTAAAAAAAACAACAACACGTCGTTGCGCCAGACAGACAGATAGTAATAATATTAGTACGGATAGTATAGAACTATGGATATTTTATAATTATAACGACGATAAACACGTTATGCCATGATTTAGTAAAAGAAAAAATATTTTGTAGTACGCGTGGTAATTCAAATTTGATCTTCCATACCTATGGACGATTAAACAATCAAGAACGAATCAAGAAAAACGAATAGCTTAACAGCCACGACACGAATTTCGCGTTTTGGTATTTATGTGATTGCCAGAACGCGTCGTGGCTGTTTCACTGTGACCACAACGCGTTGTGAGCTATTTTTTCGCTCACTGAGCGATTTCGGTCTTTGAGCGTAACATATATATATCTTTGGCCGCAAGCCGTTTTAAGTCCAGCTTAGCTTAAACAGGCAGCAGCGCTAAAATACGTAAACTCGTGGTTAAAATGCGTAAAAGCTGATTAACTTCCAGCGGTTCTTTCCTTCAATCGATTAACGCTCTTCACAGGCTTCTTGTCACGTTTGAAACACTTTCGTCACTTGTCTTTCCTTTGATCATGATTTCATTATTATTATATGAATTTCAAAATAAAGACTTATGCAGCTAGACCTGTCACCAGCCATTCACAACGTGTGCTTATCGTCCTGGGGTTCCGCAAAGCCTTTATAAAGCTCCGCAAGCGATAAATTCAGAATCTCTTTCAGAAATGTCAATACACTTATAAAGCAATTCCAATTTCCAGTCGATATTTTTAAGTGCTAAATCGGCAATGAATATAACTACTTCTTTTATTTTTACTTTATTTTGGGGTTCGTCCAGAAATATTGCTTTTCCGCCACCCAAAAAGTTTGAGAATCGCTGAGCTAGACTAATATTATGGTTGCTCTTGCACGACAAAAGTTAAGCCCTACTAAGGCTATAATACTTGTAGTCCAAAATCCAAATTCTAGTTACCCCATAACAGCTATTTTTGGTCGTTGCCAGTTATAAATTAGACGTCACGAGTTTTGCGACTTAAGTTATATGAAAGTATAAAAAAACCGGTATTTCTGGTTCTGTTGCGTATTACGATGTAATATATTATTTTTAGTACAGTGTTTGTAAACATGCCTCACATAAATAACAGTTATCTTGATTTCACTTCACCTAGAAAAGGCGAAGAAAGGGAAATGTCGTCGAGGGTCAGTTCTAAGGGCTCAACCAACAAGCTTTCTTTACCGCCTTAGTATTGGGGACATAATGGTTTTTTAAAGTTATATTAGAGGTTAGGAAATTCTGAACCCCTAGCCAACACGTTTTCTTTATCGCTTCTTTATAAAATATAATCTCCGATATAAATGTATGGAATTGGCGTCAGTGAAAGTATAACCCAACCCGTCACTACACTGATTGGCGTCCGTTAATATGAAGTCGACTCATGTTATGTTGATTCCATATTCATACATTTTGATCGACGATTCTCTAAAGAAGCCATAAAGAAAACTTGTTGGCTAGGGGCTCAGAATTATTATTTAGCCTGATCATAACTTAAAGAATTTTTATAAATACTTTCAACATAGAACCACAGGAGAGTTTCTTGGGCCATATTTCGTGCAAAGGCGAATATAAATTTCGTTGATATCAGATAAAGGGGAATAATGTTGATAAGTGTCGCGGCCGGCGCAACCACCGCTATTACCTCAATGGCCGATTACTGTAATGGAGATTATGGGATTACCGTAATAGCGACACGAACGCAACTTGGTACTGATTTCTGGAACGCTCTAGAACTTACTACTTGCGCTAAGTGTTCTTGTAAGCTTGTTACAGGGATACGCGAACAGTTGTTAGGCAAATAGGCCCTGCCGCACAGTGGATCGAATCGAGGATTTCGGGGACATAGGGACCGACTTTTGTTTTTCAAATTTTTCTTTGTGCCAATGGATAGAGCTAATTAATGTGATCAAAAGTTATTCTTTGCAATTTTTTCTTAGGCTTATTATTTAGGTAGAAAAAAACATATTTTTAAATTTTTTGTATGGAAAAACATATATAATCCCAAATTTTTGCCAAGTCCTGATAGATCCCGCGTTCTAACCTTTTTTTTTCTTATATTTTGGTTACATTGCTAGTATTATGTACCATAAATATGTGCTTAAAGTTGCAACTTTGCCAGAAATAGAGATAAGAAAATTACAAAAAAATGGATCTATCAGTCCCGCGTTCAAACCTTTTTTTTCTTATATTTTGGCTACATTGCTAGTATTATGTACCATAAATATGTGCTTAAAGTTGCAACTTTGCCAGAAATAGAGGTAAGAAAATTACAAAAAAAAATTTAGTAACTATTGACTTTTCTAGTTTCTAAAACTATTACATACATTTACATTTTTTTTTTCTAAATATAATTTTTAAATTTTTTCTATAACATTTAACGTGAGTAAGATTTTTAAAAAACTCTTTAAAAAGCTTACTCACTATCAGAATCGTTATCCTGTAATTTGTTAACGTCAATAAACTCTATCTCAGAGTCAGTCGGCAAATTCAACAGAAGCTCTTTAGCCCGTGAAGAGAGAGCTATTTTGTTGAGCTTTGATAGTCTTGTGATCTTTGGATCTGACGATGTCAAAAGATTATGTAAAATATCCTCATTTGTGGCTTTTCTACTTAATTTTCTGGAATAGCTCTCTCTGAATTTCTGACAGATTGCCGATAGGTATAGTACCAAAATGCTGAATAATATCAGTGCCATGTATTAGCAATTTGTGCAAACTAGAAGGCTAAATAAATCTATATTATTCACAAGACCGTCCATTATACCAAAATAAAAAATATTAAACACTGTGAAATGATGTATGTAGTAGCACGTTTAAGCAATAACTAATTTTGAAATATCTATTTCGGTCCTTTTATAATTTTCCAGACCTAACAATTAACAAAGATAATATTATTATGTTCCATGACACCCTAATTAACTGATTGCTGGAAAAAAATATTGGCTAATGAGGGTATAGTATAAGCACTTATGCAATTACTTAAGCTGTTTATTTTGAACGATTGTTAGAAAATACACATTACAAAGGATTATTATTTACCATTGTCAAACGGATTAGTTACAGGTTAATGTTCGATCTATTCACATGAAATCGAGATTTTTTTTGTTTTTTTTTTCTAATTTTTAGTAATTATAAGTATTGTTTTACTAGCATAATAATTATTTTGCATTAAATATTCCTAGAATAGTTTTGGGAACTAGAAAAGTCATTAGTTACTAATAAAATCTTTTGTAATTTTCTTACCTCTATTTCTGGCAAAGTTGCAACTTTAAGCACACATTTATGGTACATAATACTAGCAATGTAGCCAAAATATAAGAAAAAAAAGGTTTGAACGCGGGATCTATCAGGACTTGGCAAAAATTTGGGATTATATATGTTTTTAACCGACTTCCAAAAAACGAGGAGGTTATATGTTCGGCTGTGGATATTTTTTTTTTTTTTTATTTTTTTTTTTTTTATTTTTGTATGTTCAACGATTACTCCGCCGTTTGTGAACCGATATTCGAAATTTTTGCTTTGTTGTATTTGGTTTTACTCCAATTTGGTACCATGTTCACAAAGTGGTGACCTGATGATGGGATCCAGGAGTAATCGAGGGAACTCCTCGAAATTTATATGGAAACATATGGTGATTTTGGTTTTATGTGAAGTGTACTAAGAATATGCTACCAAAAAGTCAAATATTGGGTCAAGGTATACTATGGTTTCGAAGATGCTGAGAGAACTCCTGACTCCTTATAGATACACGTTTGGGAGTTTCGGCGTTGTTTTAAGAACAGAAAGCATATGCTACTATGCAACTCATATTCATCATCATCATCATCATCATCATCATCGTCTTCATCATTACCACGTCGTGTTAAGGTCACCAATGTCTCATGGCACAGAATAGATAATAGTACAAGGCATAGGTGTGGATATACTAATAATAATAATGATTTTATACTGTATAACAACACTTTGTTTAAATATACACGGCGGTCAGCACCGCGGAGGCGACGGTATCGCTTTACTTTATACTTTACTACTTTATATACAGATCGAATACTATACTAACTACTTTATAAAATTTTAATAGACAAAATATAGAATTAAAATAAAGTTATTTTAAAAAGAGCATTTAGACAAAACAAAGTCAATAAGTGTCTTTTTAATTAGTTATACTTATTAATCGATAGATGGCGCACTAAGTATCGATTTGAATGGATTTGAAATTGAATTCTTGATTACAAGAACAGCTGTCAATAATTATGATAATAATATATTATATTACTAGCTGTCCCGGCAAACGTTGTTTTGCCATTTAAATAATTTTTGGTATGAAAAATAGATGTTGGCCGATTCTCAGACCAATATCCTCACAATATGCTCACATAATTTCATGAGAATCGGTCAAGCCGTTTCCGAGGAGTATGGCAACGAAAACTGTGACACGAGAATTTTATATATTAGATGAGTAGCTACGCTACATCCTATGCAAGTTTATACAATTTTTTATCTGATAGATCCTTGGATCGTGGAAAAACGAGACACAATAGCCTTTCTATTGTTATCGCAATCGCCGGTGACCGCTTGGGGTTTGAAGTATTAAAATTGTTAAATTACTTAGCACACATCCTATGCAAGTTTATACAATTTTTTATCTGATAGATCCTTGGATCGTGGAAAAACGAGACACAATAGCCTTTCTATTGTTATCGCAATCGCCGGTGACCGCTTGGGGTTTGAAGTATTAAAATTGTTAAATTACTTAGCACAATATGTTCACTTCACTGATAATATATTATTTTGTGAGTGTGAACTGTGTAATAAGATACGTAAAATATACGCGAAGGTTTACCTACTAGTGTAACTAAAAAGAGTGAAATTATTATTATTTTTAACAAAAAATTAAAACCGACTTCCAAGGTAAAAACAATATTAACATTAATATGAACTAAAAAGTATTAAATAATTTTTGCTATCTAATAGTGCCTTTTTCCGAATTCGGCTAAACCTTGACTATTTCTGTACTCAATCTTCATAATTTTGAAGTCGGTGCCAGTTCCAAAAGTTTCAAATATTCTGTCAGAGGACTGAAGATTCAGCTATCTGGTACCGACTTCAAAATAATGAAGATTGAGTACAGAAATAGTCAAGGTTTAGCCGAATTCGGAAAAAGGCACTATTAGATAGCAAAAATTATTTAATACTTTTTAGTTCATATTAATGTTAATATTGTTTTTACCTTGGAAGTCGGTTTTAATTTTTTGTTAATTCCATACAAGAAATTTAAAAATATGTTTTTTTCTACCTAAATAATAAGCCTGAGAAAAAATTGCAAAGAATAACTTTTGTTAACATTAATTAGCTCTATCCATTGGCACAAAGAAAAATTTTAAAAACAAAAGTCGGTCCCTATGTCCCCGAAATCCTCGATTCGATCCACTGTGTGCCGTTTGCAAACTGAAATTATAGAATGAACCTTCAAGAAAGGTTCAATAAAATTCGGAGCCAAGGAATGCCCTGCCATTCTTTGGTTCCAACTTTTGTGGAATCGGCCTTGCTGCCGTATCTGTACGGTCGCTTCTTCTAATATCGAGCGATTGTTCTGAATTCTGTTAGCATAGTCCCAAACTACACAATATGTAGAATCATTAGGATTTCCATTGTTAACACACCTAAGATACAATTGGCGTGTCTTGGAGTTAGCACATAGCCGTAAACAGCGTTGACAAATCGTTTAAACTTTGAACCCCGACCTCGACCGGCGCGCGCGGTTACGTCGTCGTGATACGTAGTTTACGTCATGGTCCAAGTACAACTGGTCTGATGTGGGCTATCCTCATGCTTATCCTTAAATGAGTCATAAAAGCACACGCATCTACTATAGAGGTTTTAGAACGCAAACCGACGGTTTTCCTATAACCTCTGAAATCTACCGTCAACGCAATGTCTTTCCACTTTTTTGTGCCTTTGCAAAGGCACAAAAAACCATAGTATGTATTATGTATATACGAGTACTGGAATATGGTTGATCAGAGTCTGGTAAAGAGCCATAATATTATATACTTTATACCAGCTATTTAATCTGCGGCCCGCCGAGACTTTATCAGTGGCCCGCGTGAAGAACCATCGTGTTGGCGAAGTCGTCGTGAAAGACGTGAAATTTTTTACACTTCTAAATTGCTAATTTTTAAGGACGTTATATTTTAACCCTAAAAAATTTGGTTGTGGCCCGCGACACCAAACCGTAACGTGTTTGTGGCCCGTATAAAAAAAGGTACCATTGGTTTAGAATGTGGATTCTGGTCGGTCACTCAGATAGAAGGTCAAATTTAATCAACCCAAAAGGGCAAAAAATGATACAAGATGTGGCTGTGTTATTGCCTAATCAGGCCAAGAGGCTCTTGGCTTCGATATCACTTTGGAAACAAAGGGTGTTTTATTGAATTTCTTGCAAAACTTATGTTTGATGTAAACAGAAGTTTCGAAATCGTTCTTACCAGGCATGTCACGTTTTGTGTTTGTTTACAATAGTGGACTCTGTGGCGTTAAATTTTAAAATGCTAATGTGTACACTCGTTAAGCTAGTGATTAATGACTTGACTTATATTGTTATAACGTACAGTGGGAACTATACTGGTTGGTATTGACATAATATTCTGAAAACTTTGAAATGCAATTTTAAGGTTACCTAAATCTTCTACAACATTCTAGAACATTCTGATAGTTTTGAATAATAATTATTATAATCGCTCGGAAAATACCGAGAAAAGTGATAAGACAGTGCCCTCGGCCTACAGTCTACAGTCTACACCTACCGAGTAAAGTACCTAAGTCTTGCCACTGACTCCCAACTCTATTCGGTTGGTGTACTCACTAATCAGTAGGCCTACTACGAAACCGTTTTGAGACTCAAACAATCGGACAAGAATGCCGCGTCCTGCTCTAACAACGTCATTTCCCGTTTGTTAGAGTAGGACGCAACATTCTCGTACGATTGTTTGAGCCTCAAAACCGTTTCGTGGTACGGGCCCTGGCCCTTAATAAACATACCGAATGCTCGGCCGAGAGCACTGCGTCTCCCCACTGTACTCGGTAGGTGTAATGGCCCTTAAAGTTATGCGCAGTCTAATGTATAGATTTTGTATATCTATAGTATATACAAAATCTATGACTTGTTTATTTCCTAGGTAAAAAGAGATAAAGCATTTAAAATAGATTTATCTTTTAACCTTTTCGAGCAGATCAGCTATCAGTGTTATGGTAGAGACGATGTTTACTCGCCTATGTAAATATCACCAGCTTACATAACTATGTAAATAACAAAACCTCTACAATGTGTGTACATAGTTGTTTCTATGTAACACAGAGTCAATTTTGGTAATATACCTTTATTAGTACGTAGATTCCCTAGAACTTTTTTTTATTAGTTTTATTACTATCGACTATCAAGCAAATTTTTCGTGGGTAGCTTCATTTTGATAAGACGAACAACAATTTTCTCTGCGAAAATTCTCGAAAGTGGTAGCTAACAGAGATAGAAAGAGTTTAATATTTCTATTTGATGGTCCTAAAATATATAATACCTATAACTATTAACATACATAAACATATATACAAAATATACAAAAAATCAGCTGGCATTCCGTTTTAGGGTTCGTAATCAAGAAGTCCTCGTTGACTATGAACTCTGGCTGTGTTTTGTCCGTTGTGTGTTTAATAAAGATGTTTATATTTATTCATTAAAGAAATTAGCCCCAGACCGGACGAAATTCAACCAGCTGACCGCCGAACTTCGATATGAAGAGGGAGTGCCCTCTTCATATCGAAGTTCGGCGGTCAGCTGGTTGAATTTCGTCTAGTGAGATGATGATGATGATATTTATTTATTTATACACACACCGGCAAAATTAGCGGAACATAGGTAAAAAGGGCCACAACTTGAATTCAAGTGGGTCGGGCTGTGTGAAATCCTTTTTTATAGTTTCTAAGCTCATTTAAGAAATAAAATATTGAACATAACTGGGAAGCTAACAGATTTTTATTGCAATTATTCCCTACTAAGTGTTTTTCGATGATTGACGTTGTAAGTGTTTCTGATAAGAATGGCGTTTTTAGCGGGGTGCAAGGTATGCCAGCTCATTTGATTGTTTGGTTTTTGGAAGAACACATTGCTTAGATACAAAATTAGTGATTTTCCAGCATCTACGACTGCTAGAGCTGTAACCACGATAGAGAAAGGTCACACCTACCGTTCGGTCAGTCAGGCCTTAGGTGTGTCGGCTTTCGTGGTCCATCGTAACTTTCAACGCTGCAGAGAGACTGGATCTTACGTTTGGAGATGAGAACAAGGCATATTTCGGGTGGCAATGGTTCAGGATGACCGTTTTGTAAGGGTACAAGCCTTAAGAAATCGACCTCAAACTATTTTGCAGAGATGAAACCTGTCGGAACAGGTCCGAGATGGACGTGTAAGTGATTGTACAGTAAGAAGAAGAATCAAAGAAGTTAAATTGAACTTAAAAGTGCCAGCAAGGGCACCAAAACTTGAGACAGGACCGCAAAGAGCCAGGCTAAGATTTGCACGTGAACATCAAAATTTAACAAGTGAGTGAAATCGTGTGCTGTACAGTGATGGGAGCAAACTCTGTGTAAATTTTGTTGACCGGCGATAAAGAATGTGGATAAATCGTAAGGAACGCTATAGAACCATCAAACTTAACGGACACAATGGCCTATCATGCAGGCTTCGTAATGGTTTGGGGTGGCATATGATTTGGAGCCCGCACGGAGCTGATGATTGTTAATGATGGTACTTTGACAGTACAAGGCTATAGCACAAACATCCTAGAACTGCATGTTGTGCCTTGTACACAGTTTTAGGCAGTAACTTCAATTTTATGCGCGTCCATAGAGTAAAAAATCGGGTATTATTACCTAAATGATGCTGGCGTAGCCCAGGTGGAGAGGTCAGCACGGTCTACGGATGTGGATCCGATTGAGGACGTGTGGCACATCAATGGGTGAACGGTACGAGTTAAAACTCCAGCTCCAAAATGTGTTCAGAAGCTCGAGTTGGCGCTACTGGAGGAGTAGAAGAATATCCCACAGGAAATGATCGACAATCAAAATGCGAGCATGGAATGGCGTATCCAGACTCTCTTCAGATCCATAGAAGGCATTACACGCTGTTAACATGGCATTTCTTAAGTAAAAATGAAGAATTTAACTTAAAAACTTACTACTGAAATTTCAAAGATTTTTCTTAATTTTAGATTATTGCAGATTTTTTTAATTTTACACGTTTTTATGCCCTAAATTTATATAAGTTTTATTTTTTAATCGTCAATTATTTAACAAATAAATAAATATATAAAAAACAGCGAATAATTTTCAAAAAAAAATAAAATTTTGTTATGTTCCTCTAATTTTGCCGGTGGGTTTATTTCAGTATGGCAGACAGCACATCGAGGTGGCGAAGAAGCTGCAGCGGAACGACAGCTCTGACGAGGACGAGCCTCCCCCGGACAAGCCCCCCTCCGCCATCGTCAAGGAGAACGGCACAAATGGTGAGGGAATAGCCTATCGACCGAGAACCGTACATTTTCCCGGATAAAAAGTATCCTCTGTCCTTTCCTGGGACTCAAAGTTTTATTATATCAAATATCAAAAACAGTTCAGTGGTTTGGGCGTGAAGACGTAACAGACAAGACACTTTTGCATTTATAATATTAGTATGGATATGGATAATGGGGAAGTGTGTCTGTCATTTTGTTACCTGTTCGAGGTTAAACTGCTGAATTCCCAATGGGTAAAATATATAATTTTTATTCCTGCAAATGCATGATATGCTGCGCGATAAATGCTGCATTTCAACATCAGTAATATAGCGAAGAGGTTAAAATGGCCCTTTCGACAAATCGGCACATCTTTTACTTTCTATCTAATCATCATTATCATGTTATCTAATCATTCTTTTTAATCTATCTACAAGTAGAATATTAAACATTTCATAAGATGATATTTCTTTATGAATTGAACGAGTATTACGAAAGCGGCAATTTTAGACCTGCAGCATGCTGAATGCTGATACTGTGAAGTTTGGCTACGTAATGCAAGGAGGGTAGAGTTTTAAGTATTCAAGAATAGAATAATATATTATTTTATTCCATGAAATGAGGTATTTCATCAGCCCCAAGCGGCCACATCCGGCCGCGATAACGTGAATAATAATATACGCGATAAAGTGTAGACCTTTTTAACGGCCGGTTAAAAAGGTCTACACTTTTATAGGCACGTACATTCTGCTGTGTCAGTGGCGTGCAAAATAATCAAACAATAGACTGGTTTCGATGCTAGGTTCAATAGTAATAAATTTATCCGTTTTCTTATGCTTAATTATGTTATTAAATAATGCGGAAGTTTGTCTGTTGTCTGTTTATCTGGAAAAATGTACGGTACCCGTGCGATAAACGAACTTTGGCGCAATGCAGCTGCGAGCGTAGATGACGCCAAAGAGCGATGAGCGTAAAGTGTAAACCATAGACCATAGTTTACTTCTTGTGAACAAAAAATCACGCTCAGCAATGATCTATACTCGACTAATGATGGTGTTATGACGTTTCAGGCACCAAGAACAGCGTGATAGAGCGCCAGGAGATCCTGGGCCCGACGCCGGAGCTCAACTACAAACGCAGCACCAGCCAGGAGCGCCTGCCGCACAACCACAGGGGCGACAACGGCAAGAACGAGGTGAGCGCACTCTCTGCTTAAGAGGCCGGGAACCCTTGGAATTTCTCATACATACGTAATACCAAAATCATTTTCTCATACGAAAATATATAACATGTTTGAGTTGTTTTTCAGTTTAAAATAGTAATTACCTAGGTTCCTGCACAAAAATTTACTTCAAATTCAAATTCAAATGTCTTTATTGCTAGAATGTTGTACATAAACAGGTCTTATAATTAACTACTTATAGTTCTAACATTCTGCCATAACAATGGCGTGCAATTAAATTAAATTTATGTAAAATTAATAAGTACATCATTATCTTAAGGAATTTTAAATACATAATTTGTCAATTGAAGAAATATATATTAAATTAAATAAGTGTACAATAATAATAATTAGATTACATAGAAAATATTTAGTCAGTTTTTTTTTTGTTATTATTTAGGTATGTCATAAGAGATTTTAATTAATTTTATTACATGTAGGTTCACTGAATTATTACTATTATAATTGTCAAATTAAATTAATTTTATTACAATATTATATTATACATTGCATTATTATTCTTTAAATATCATATATTCGTTTAATGTGTAAAAACAATTGTTTAGTAGCCATTTAGTGATTTGTCTTTTAAAGTTACTTGCATTTAATGATTTAAAATTATCTGGTAATTTATTGAAAATATTGATGGCGTTAATGTACACATTTTTCCTATATACATCCATGTGGCACTGTGGCATGTATAGTTTATATTCGTATCTTGGTGTAGCACTTCTATTGTTGACATCAGCATTTTTTGGGAAATAGTGCGAATGTTGCTTGACAAAAACACAAATGTCTCTTATGTACAAGCATACCAAAGGGAGAATCTGTAATTTTTGAAAAATTGGTTTGCAACTATCTAATGGGGAAGCTCCACAGATTGCCCTTATACACTTCTTCTGAACTCTAAACGCTTTATCAATTTCAACAGAGCTTCCCCATAGTAGTAGCCCATATGAAAGTACCGACGAAACGTACCCGTGGTATGCACAGCGTGCTGCTTCGGTCGAGACTTTAAGACGTAATATTTTAATTGCGTATATAAACTTGTCAATTTTATCGCATACATGGTTTATATGTTCCTTCCAGTTACAGTGTCTATCTACAACGATTCCTAAAAATTTTGCGGAGTTAACTTCTTTTATAGCAATGCCGTCAATGTTAATATTCAAGTCAATAGGTCGTATTCTATGATCTCTAAATTGTATTATTTTAGTTTTATTAATATTAATTTTTAAATTATTATTATTAAGCCATGTCATGATTTTTTTAATTGTATTATAAATGTCATTTAAACACAACATTTTTTTTTGTTTAAAATTTTTTTTTACTAAATTTACTACTAAATATTTAAACACTAATAAATGAGTAAAACACTAAAAAATATATAAATAAATAGTAAATTTACTACAAAATATTTAAATTAAAAAAATATTTTTTTTTAAAATTTTTTTTAGTAAATACTAAATATTTAAACACTAATAAATAGAGTAAAACACTAAAAATATATAAATAAATAGTAAATTTACTACAAAATATTTAAACTCTAAAAAATATTTTTTAGTATTTAAATATTTTGTAGTAAATTTACTATTTATTTATATATTTTTTAGTGATTTACTCTAATTTTTAGTGTTTAAATATTTAGTAGTAAATTTACTAAAAAAAAATTTAAACAAAAAAAATTTTTTTTCTTTTTAAATATTTTGACGTAAATTTTTGTGCAGGAACCTATATAATTACTATTTTAAGCTGAAAAATATAACTCAAACGTGTTAAATATTTTCGTATGAGAAAATGATTTTGGTATTACGTATGTATGAGAATTTCGAGGGTACCCGGCCCCTTAAGCGCCTGGTCTATGTCTGGACCTTAATAGGACACTACTGCAGTGTAGCAACACGTCGCGGCAAAATATTCAGAGTACCATGACAAGTGAAGTCTTGCGTTGATTCGCTATAGTGTAGTGCCTACTGCCTAGTGTGGTCAAACTTTTAGGTAGTTAAATTGCTTTTGAAACAGCGTAAAGGCTTGAAACCAGAATGTATAGGATTTGACATTACGCATAATTAGGGAATGCAAATCTCGCGAGATTAGGGCTCAAGCGAGATCCCGCGAGTTTATGAATACAATACCGCGAGATCTCGCCAATTTCGAGATCTCGCGAGATTAGCAGTTTTGTGGGTTTTTTTGCAAATAATCACAATATTCCAAGCCCAATCCCCTACCCCCCTCTACAAGGCGCAGGTTCGGCCTCATATGGAATATTGTTCTCATCTCTGGGCAGGGGCACCAAAATACCAACTGCTCCCTCTGGATCGTATCCAACGAAGGGCCGCTCGAATTGTTGACTGTCATAGTGTTTCAAACAGCTTGGACCCCTTGGAATTACGCCGAGATGTAGCTTCACTCTGCATCCTCTATCGGTTGTATCACGGGGAGTGTTCTGAGGAATTGTTCGGAATCATACCACCTGCAACTTTTCGCCATCGTCCCACGCGAAAAACATACCATCCTCATCACCTCGATGAGTGGCAGTCTTCCACAGTGCGTTTTTCGCGTAACTTTCTGCCGCGCACTGTAAAACTCTGGAACGAACTGTCACCAGCAGTAATTCCGGACCTATACGACCTGCAAACCTTCAAGAAAAGAGCGTATTCCCTCTTAAAAGGCCGGCAACGCACCTGCAGCTCTTCTGATGTTGCGAGTGTCCATGGGCGACGGTAGTTGCTTACCATCAGGTGACCCGTTTGCTCGTTTGCCCCCTTATTTAATAAAAAAAAATGAATAAATTACGAAAAAAAGTAATAAATATTATAAGATAAATAATTTGACACTGTCCTTGCACTTATTCCACTTTATTTACCTTTAGGTACCTGCAGAACACCTGATGATGATTTTTTCGAAATCGGTCGTGTATTTATTCAATTTGTAATAAATCTACTAAAATAAAGTGGAATAAGTGCAAGGACAGTGTCAAATTATTTATCTGAACATGACTTTCCACCAAGAAGTGACAGTACATACAATATCGTATCTAAATATTATAAGTATTAAATAAATATAAAAGATTAACATTCATTTTTACGAATTGGTTCATTATAATTTTATGCATCAAACATTGTTTGACGTATCTGTCTATAATTTTTAAGTAGTAAACTTTGACATACGTATCTACTATCTGTCAAATAACAAATGAAAGAAACAACCAGTGTTCTCTTCTAATGTGCGCTTTTATAATTTTGGACGTGGCGGTAAAATCGTGGACGTCCGCGGTAAAACGATAACATAGGGAACAAATAACTATACTTCCGCTGATATTAAAGTTCTCCAGTTAACACAAAGGTTGTCTGGAAGAAATCGCTTTTAGCGATAAGATCGCCTTTGCCCACATACTTAAATAACTGTTTTAATTTGAGCTTGTGTTTTGTGTAATTTTTTGTAATTGTGAGCAATAAAGTGTTTTATTATTATTATTATATTTAAATGGATTTTTGTCTCGGCAACTATGCCGGTGAATGATTCAGGAACGGGCATGTGCCAAGTACCTGATTCAATTTGTATGAGGGAAGAGTCATGATTGTGGATTATTAAAGCATGACGATGGATTTTTTTGTTTAGATCTAGTGATTTCAAAGCAGCAATGAGGGTTTTAGGGATGACGCCAGTTGAGGAAATGATGATGGGTATGATCTTTACGGTATCCTGGCCCCACATTTGCTTTATTTCGTCTGCGAGAGGTATGTATTTTTGAATTTTTTCATTATGTTTTTGTTTCAAGTTATTGGTGTTGGGGACAGCTATATCTATGAGGTAGGTGACTTTTTGAGATTTTATTGTTAGGCATATATCAGGTCTATTACTTAGTATGGTTCGATCGGTGACTATATCTCGATCCCAATAGAGCTTAGCGGTACTATTTTCCAGGATGTTGCAGGGTTTATATTTGTAATAAGGTGTGTGTGTGTCAATTAGTTTATATTTTAGGGCTAGTAATTGATGGATATGTTTGGCTACGTTGTTGTGACGGTGCGTGTATTCTTTATTGGCGAGTGAGCTACATCCTCCTGTAATGTGGTCTATCGTTTCGGTGGTTTGGTGGCATAATCTACATTTATCAGTTTCTATATTTTCTTTGAGTATATATTTGGAATAGTTGCGAGTTTTAATTATTTGGTCCTGGATTGCTACTAGGAAGCCTTCTGTCTCACTGTATATATTGCCTCTTGTTAGCCAACTAAACGATGCGGTTTGATCTATATGGTCCTGTTCTAACTGATGAGGGAATTTACCGTGTAGTGCTTTACCTTTCCATTTAGCTATTTTATCGCAATCGTTTGTTATTTTATATTTTGGATTAAAATTACTATTGTTTAGCTGCAGAGGAGTTCCAGAGTGTGTAAGTTGTGTTAAGGCTTTATGTAGGTGACTTGTTTGAGCTTTAACTTGAAAATATGTTCTCAAATTTTCTATTTGGCTATAGCACAGGTTTTTTATGTCGATGCAACCTCGGCCTCCTAGCTTTCTCTTAAGGGTGAATCGTTCGACTGCAGAGTGTATGTGATGGATATTATGTTTGTAGCATGCGGTACGGGTTGCGGTATTAATTGCTTCAAGTTCTGTATCTGACCATTTTATAATTCCAAACGAGTAAGTTAATATAGGTATTGAGTATGTGTTAATTGCTTTCACTTTATTTCGACCTGATAATTGAGTGGATAATATTTTATTTAATCTTAGTTTGTATTTCGATTTTAGAGTGTTTTTGATATCCTTGTGATTGATGGTGGTGTTTTGTATGTAACCCAAATATTTGTAAGTATCGTGTGCTTGCATGCTATCTATAATGTCTTCTTGTAGCTCTAGGTTATGCGGGTTTATTTGTTGATGTTGGCCCTTTATTACACAGTTAATTCTACACTTATCGATGCCGAATGCCATTTTAATATCTATGCTAAATCTTTCAGTAAGTTTAAGGAGATAATCTAGTTGTTGTCTGTCGGTTGCGTAAATTTTGATATCGTCCATATATAACAGGTGGGTAAGCTTGATATTATTAGTTCTATCGATGGTATATCCATAGGAAGATTTATTAAGAATTTTGGATAACGGGTTGAGGGCCAAACAAAACCATAATGGGCTGAGTGAATCGCCTTGAAAAATACCTCGTTTTATTTTAATTGGGGGTGTGGAGAATTGGGTATTAGTTGTTCTTAAGAAAAGTTGGGTGGACCAGGTAGACATTAGATACTGAAGCAGCTGTATTAATTTGCTATTTACTTGATATATCTTTAAAACTTTAATTAACCATGAATGGGGAATACTGTCAAAGGCTTTTTGATAATCAATGTATGCGAAGTAAAGGTTATTACGGTTTTGTTTAGCATTGTTGTGTATTTCGGCATCGATTACCAGCTGTTCTTTGCAACCCATAGACCCCTTCGCGCATCCCTTTTGCTCATCAGGTATGATCTTATTTTGTGTGATATGTGCATTAAGCTTCTGCGTTATGATTGATGTAAATAATTTGTAAACGGTGGGTAGACAAGTGATCGGTCGGTATTTTGTTGGATTTGCAGTATCGTCTTTGTCTTTGGGTTTTAGATACGTGATTCCCTGTGTGAAAAATAAGGGTATGGTTTCCGGAGTATGTATAAATGAATTAAATATGTTTGCAATGTGGCGATGTGTCGATGTGAAATACTTTAACCAGTAGTTTTGTATCTTATCGGGTCCGGGGGCCTTCCAATTCAACGTTTTCTTGATAGCGCGGGTTACATCATCTCTATCCACTGTAATGTCCGGCATTTGGTTTATGTTTTGGTAATCCTGTTCTTCAGACTCGATCCATGAGCAATCGCTATTATGTTGGACTGGTATAGACCACAAGTTTTCCCAATATTCTTGAACATCTTTTATATCAGGTGGCTGCGTGACTTTAATTGTTTCGGAGTTAAGGTTTTGATAAAATAATTTTTGGTTGTTATTAAATTGTATATTGTCTTTTCTTCTAGCGTTACTAATTTTTAGTCGACGTAGACGTTTGGATTGTGCTTTTAGTTTTTGTTTTAAATTATCTAGGTGATCGGTTAATTGATTTTCAGGGAGACTTTTTGGGTTTATTTTCTGTTGTTTTCTGGGGTTGATATTTCCTTTTAAATATTGTGTTAACTGTCCTATATCTTTACGTAGCTTTTTGATTCTATTTTCTATTCGTATCTGCCATTTTGGATTAACATTGTCTATTGTGTTTCTTTTTTCTTTTTTTTCATGATTAACAGTTTTAGTATGTAAGCTCGCTGTGGCCATAGCACCACAATACATAACGCTGTGTGTGTGTTATTATTATTATTATTATTATGCTTTTTTAAAATTTCTTTTCTCCCTTGCGGGGTCCACTAAAGTTGCGGGCTTGTGGCCAAGCAACTTCAGGTGATGAGGCGGTTTAATCATTAATTGACAGAAATTTACGGACGATGCGGCATGTGTTGAGTATGACTGCTTTTTGCAAGGTGATGTACGTGAGTGGATGAATGTCAAGTGTTTTGAGAGATGTATGTAATGTTTTCGGTATGATGCCAGTAGTTGAGATAATTATGGGTACGGTTTTGACCGAGTTTACTTTCCACTGTGATTTTATTTCTATTGTGAGATCGATGTATTTTGTGACTTTATTTGTATGGGTACTTGTGAGGTTGTGTGTGTTGGGTATGGCGATATCTATGAGGTAGACTATTCCTTTTTGTTTATCGTGCAGTGTTATATCTGGTCTGTTGTGTTGTACGGTCTTGTCTGTTAATATTGTTCTGTCCCAGTAAAGTTTGTTTTCAGGTGTATCAAGTATGATTTGTGGTGTGTATTTGTAGTAAGGTATTTTTTCTGTGATGAGGTTGTGTTTGAGTGCGAGTGTTTGGTGTATGATTGCTGCTACCTGGTCGTGTCTGTGTTTGTAGTCTGTTTGGGTGATGGATGAACAAGCGCCGGTGATGTGTTGGATGGTTTCAGGTTGTCGGTGACAGTGTCTGCAGTGATCGCTACCTGCCCCGCGATCTCGGATGATATGTTTTCTATAATTTTTAGTGTCGATGACTTGGTCCTGAATTGCTACCATAAATCCCTCAGTCTCTGGGAACAGCTCGCCTCTATTTAACCACATGTTTGACGCTACTTTGTCAACATTGGCGCTGGTTAAATCCATACGATGGCGGCCGTGAAGAGACTTTTGAGTCCATGTGTCTATTTTTTGTTGGTTGGATGTAAGCGTTATAGGTTTAGTGTGATCTACAAGCATGAGTGGTGTGAATGAGTCTGACTGACATATGGCGATGTGAATTGGTGATTGTTGTGAACGGTTGTAAAAGTATGTTCTAAGAATAGTAATTTGTTTGTTGTGTAGATTTGTAATATCGATTAGGCCTCTACCTCCTTCCATTTTAGGTAGAGTCAGCCTCTGGACGCAGGCTCTTGGGTGATGTTTTCTGTGTTTTGTTAGTGCTGTATTTATTGTGGTTTGCAGTGATTTGAGGTCGGTTTTGCTCCATTTAATAATTCCGAAAGAATACGTAAGTATAGGTATTGCAAATGTGTTGATGGCTTTAATGGTATTTTGTGCGTTGAGGTGTGTGTGTAATATTTTATGTAATCTACTTTTAAATTTTTCTCGTAGCATCTTTTTTGTATCTTTGTGATGGATAGTCTTTGTTTGATTGTAACCTAAATATTTATATCCTTCTGCTTGATCTATTGGTCCTATAATTTCCTGATTGTCGAGTTCGTATGATGTATGCTCTATTTTTCCTTTATTTATCGATTGTATTTTACATTTGTCTACTCCAAATTCCATACAGATGTCTTTTGAGAATGTTTGAGTGATATCGGCAAGTCTGTGTAAGTCATAAATCGTATTTGCAAAAAGCTTTATATCGTCCATGTACATAAGGTGAGTGAGACTGGTCTGTTGTGTGTTGTGTTTAATTGTGAATCCTATTTTAGTAGAGTTAAGAAGGAATGAAAGCGGATTGAGTGCCAAACAAAACCATAAAGGACTCAAGGCATCGCCTTGAAAGATTCCTCTTTTAATGGGAATGAAATCAGTTTCAGCAGTGTTACTATCGTTGCAAATTTTTAATTTGGTGTTCCATCGTGACATTATATTTTTCAAAAAGTTGATAATGATTGGATGTATTTTATAATGTTGCAGTATGTAAATGAGCCATGAGTGTGGTACGGAGTCAAATGCTTTTTTATAGTCGACGAACATGGTATGAATGTTTCGCTTCTCTTTCAGTGCTTGGTTCGAAGCTACGGCGTCTATTGTAAGCTGTTCTTTGCACCCCTGACTATGCTTACGACAGCCTTTCTGTTCCTCGGCTAAGATGTTGTGATCTTGTGTGTGCCTGTTTATAGATTCGCTTATGCATGATGTGATGATTTTGTAGATGTTCTGAAGGCATGTAATAGGACGATATTTGGCTGGGTTTTCTGTATCTTTCAGGTCTTTGGGTAGCATATAGGTTATTCCTTGGGTTATATAGTGTGGCATTTTATCAGGTGATTGTATGAATGTGTTAATATGTTTTTCTAAAAGATCGTGAGTGCAAGTAAGTTTTTTATACCAAAAATTATGTATGTTGTCGGAGCCGGCAGCTTTCCAATTATGAGTTTTAGCTATTACGTTTTTAAGTAAATCTAGTCCTATTTTTTCGAATTTCATTTCTGTTACATCCTTATGCTTTTCTTTATCTTCTTCTATCCAGTAATTTTGATTGTGTTCAACAGACGTTGACCATATTTTTGTCCAAAATTCATGTAAAGCTTCTGAGGTCGGTAAAGCTTTGTTTTTTGCAGTAGAATTATTACTTTCCTGCTTAGAAAGTTTTCTGTAAAATGATTTTTCATTTGTGTTGAATTCCTTGTTCTGTGTCTTTCTGTTTGTCGTTTCTTTGTACCTTCTCAGTCGGTTAGTCAACGTATTTAATTTTTGCTTTAAAGTATCAAGGAAATGTGAGGTTTCTGTGTTCTGTGTTTCATGTTGGGAGTGCATTTTAAATTGTTTCTTTATATTAAGTACATGATTCTCTAATTTAGTCGATCGTGTTCCTTTTATGTGTTCGGTAAGTCTTCCTATATTTGCTCTTAAATTACCTATCCTTTTTTCTAATCGTCGTTGCCACCAGGGAGTTTCACCTTTTTTATTTATTCTGTTTTTATCATTATTTATTTTAGCACCACTAAATTTAGCTATTGTATAAGCCGCGCTATAGATTATAGTTTGCAGTGTATTAAAATCTGTCTCTAAATTTAGTATATTTGGTATGGTGTGACAATTTAAGTGGCTTATAGTAACTGATAATTTTTTAGATGTTTTTAGTTTAGGGATGTACGGTCTTTTTGTAGGGTCAGTTCCTTTAAATTCATCGATAGTTTTCGAAAACATTTCTTCCAGCTGTGTTACTATTTCAGGGGATAGATTGGGAACACTCCTGCTTCGCGATTGTATTATGGTATTCGGACTTATTTCATTATTAGTATTTGTTGGTGTCTCTTGATATTGATCTGAATCAGTCAGCATTTGTGATAAAGATACATCGAAAATTTCTTCGCTTTGTGTTACTTCTGTATATGGTAAGTCTTTATTACGGTCTAATTCTATTTGTACTTCTTTCTTTATACGGTCAATGTGATCTTTTGATAAAAGTTTGTTATTGATGATTATTCTTCGTTGATCTGCTATCCTTTGGACAGACAAGTGTGCTAGCTCGGGGTGTTTGGTGACTATTTCTTGATGTAAGAGTGGTCTGTATGAGGTGAGGTCCATTTCTAGTTTTGTAATTCTGTAATAGCTTTTCATTATGAATTCGTTAAGATCGCTTGACCATTGCATTCTGTGAGATGGTGTTTGGTGTAAGTTAATGTTCATGTCTGACACTTGTTCTTTGCTTTGTAAAAACTGTTTTGCTTCTTCTTTGACGTCTAAAATTTCTTGTTTAGTTAAAAAATTGCGGTAAGTAATGGCACGTCTTTGGTCACCTATCCTTTGTTTACTGGCTTCCATTTGTGGGTATTTAGTGGTGAATAGGGAGTGTAGGGGTGTAAGATAGGATCTTTTATTGGTTTCTAGTTTGGTGAGAATGAAATACTGACGCATTATGAAAATGTTCATGTCTTTTGTCCATGTTTTTCGTGTGCGTCTTTTGCCTTGGATGGATGCAGTTATTTCGGCTGCTGGAGCCTCCTGCACAACATCGTCGGCTCGTGATGGAGATGAGAAATTTGATGGGTTGGTTGATGAGGAAGACTTATACGTTTCAGCGAAAGACTGAGGAGATGACGGAACTGATGAGAATAATGATGCAGTAGGTGATGAACTGGGCGAAGGATGATAACATAGCTCTGCAGCAGCACTGGGCTGGGCAGACTGGTGCGACTCGTTGCCCCCCCCAGAATACGAGGGGCAGCCCGAACCCGAAGGCCCGGGGCGGGATTCTCCGTCACTTGTCGTTTCGGTACCCGCCTGGGGTATATTTCTGTTCCGTAGTCGCATTTCATATACCTTTATCTACTCTTCTTGCTTCTTACTCAAGAGGTAACAAAAACGGAAAGATAGTATGAGAGAAACAAAAGGTGGTGAAAGATAGATACCGCAAAAACAAAAATAAAACCATTACAAAAACAATGATTGACTAATAAACAGGTGATGAAAAGATAGCGAAGAGAAAGAAAGAACCGACGTTCAGCCACTTGAATGCCTCACCCCGCAGAAGGCGAGGTGACGCATCCAAGTGTTGCCCGGGGACACCAACTAGGAGGGACCGGCTTCACCCCCTTATTATTATTATTATTATTATTATTATTATTATTATAGGGAAGTAAAATGTATGGAAATATTATAGGGAAGACGCTTTTAAATTTCCGTCGACGATAACTTTTTAAAGGAGTTAGAGGACATCACGACGTCTAAACTTCTGAACCGCACAAAACTTCCGCGGTGCCTAAAATCAAAAGGGCATTTAACGTACCCAACGTTTTATCGTGGAAGCCGTTGTCCACGATAACGTGACGTCCAGAATTGTAAAAGCGCACATTAGCAAACACAAATATTTTTTAGTAATAAAACAGTTCTTTTATAACTAACAAAACAACGAGGAGTCAAAATTCAGGACCTAGTTGAAAATCACAGTGCACAGTTGCTTAGGCCTGCTCCTCTTTGTTTTTACTCCGTAATCGCAACTCCGTCCGGGTCAATCCGCGCTTCGAATAAGACATTTTTATGCTCAAGTGTAATCTCGTCAAACTCGCGAGATCTCGCCTTTTTTTCGTCCGAGATTAATCTCGCTAAAAAAGGCCGAGATCTCGCGAGAACGAGATTGCATTCCCTACGCATAATGCTAAGGCTGCGTTTCCACTGAAGCGGAGCGGAGCTTAGCGGTGCCGAATTGACCAATCACTATGCTCGAAATCTTCGCTCCGCTTCGCTGTCATTCCGCTGGAATAGCACGATTGGTCAATTCGGGCACTGCTAAGCTCCGCTTCGCTTCAGTGGAACGCAGCCTTAATGCCATGGCGCTTGCGATTCCTTTGCGACGGTTTTGACGTATTAAGTCTTCAAAAGTTTTAATTTAGCTAGAAAAATAAACAGGTATAAATAAATAAATGTTTTCATATATAAATTAATAACTAACATTAAGATTATACAATATTTATGTGTCAACAACAAGGCGATTATTATAAGATTTCATAATATTGAGAATATAATGATTTACACTGTTGTAATAATAACATTAAAATGGAAAATTACACAATTTTATTTCACAGTTGGTTTAACCAACTTTAATTATTTATTATTTGAAATGACGCTAAGTGTTCACAATGTAATATTATTACTTATGACAAGTGCTGAGCAGTTAGCTGACAGACCATAAACGTCTTAAGCTCATAAGCTGTTATTTTCTCAAGTGCCGTGTAAATTGCACACAAATGCTGTCCATTGTTAATGTTATTGTGATAAATCTTAACATATTACCACCTTTAGTAATTTAAATTTAAAACATAATATTTACACAGCATACAATTTAAGGCTGCGTTTCCACTAAAGCGGAACGGAGCTTAGCGGAGTCCGAATTGACCAATCAATTGAATGACAGCGAAGCGGAGCGAATATTTCGAGCATGGTGATTGGCCAATTTGGCACCGCTAAGCTCCTTCAGTGGAAACGCAGCCTAAGCAAGGTTCCAGTTTGTTAACGCCTCTAGTACACCAACGCTGTGAACTGCAAAACAGCTGGCAGCAGCGAACCGAACGCGAAAAACCTGCGAAACAGGAATAGAGCGAGATGCAATATAAGTCAATGTCGTGAGGCGGGTGAGACAATAAATCGTTTCGCAGTTCGCAGCGTGGTGTACAACTAGAGGCATAAATGTCTTTTCCAGTGTTACTTTTTGCTGCACGATTGTTTTGATAAATATATGTTTTTCTGCAAAATAAACTCTGAATTCCGATACAATTTGAAAAAACAACAGAGGCAGTTTTTGCATCAGCATTAAACAGGTATAGGACGCAACATTTTTGAAAATATCTCAAGCTGTACAATTCACTGTTTCCAGCACAACCTGGAGTTCCACCTGCACCACTGCATGGACCTGGTGAAGGCGGGCATGGAGAGCATCATCGAGGACCAGGTCACCTCCGTCTTCGAGGCCGAGGAGCTGCGCAGCTGGAACCTCCTCACCAGAACCAACAGGTATTGTGCTTAATCATTGTTCATTGTAGTTAAGTAACGCCCTCGTGGTCCGGTAGCTAGCATGCACTTTCTTTCGTAGGTCGTATATTTGATTTCAAAACGAAGAAAATTATTAAATTTAACGATACGACTATGGAAGCCCAAGAAGGGTTGGTTATTTGAGGACCAAGAACACATAATTATTAATTATGTGTGCGGTTGGTGTTGGAAGTGCCTATGTTGACAATCGCTTACCATCAAGCTATCTGCTCGCTCCCTGGTCCATTTATAAAGGAAGGATTAGGGCTCCCACACGAAACTGCGAATTCGTATCGCATCGCAAATACGAGGGCTGCCTTTTAAGTCGTGTCGTTTGAAATAAATACTGATAATCTAATAAATTATCACCATTTATTGTGTTTTTAAGAATTCTCTGCTATATTTAATATGCTTTTGCATGCGTTCAAACCAGTTTTTAAAACATTTATTTCACTCCGAAGTGGGGTAGTCGAAATGGCCGATTTGTACACGTAAACAGTTTCTTCAGGTGAGCTGAAACGTTGACCACGAAAACTTTGCTTAATTTTGTGGAACGTAATAAAATCCTTAGGGCTCAAGTCAGGGCTCTAAGGCAAATGAATCTAAAATTTCAACGTTTTGGGTTCACAAATACATCTTTGTTTGATCGGCGATGTGCGAACATGCATTGTCAGGGTCAGGATCATTCGACGCCTTGAATTGTTTTTTAGAAATTCGGTGATGGCTCATGGCAAACAAGCTGTGGTATACCAGTCCGCAGTAACTGTTTTACAATCTTCTAGTACAATAGTGACGATGTGACCACCCTTTGCCACAATGGAGGCAAACATTTTTTTTGAAATGCTCAGTAAGCCCATGACTTTTGTCGATTTTGCCTCATTCTAGAAGACCCAGACAGTTGACTACTACTTACATTTTGGATCATAAGCATATATCCAAGACCCGTTATAGATCAGTTAACTAAAGCTGGCACGTTCACAGTGCTGTCACTTATGCAATTTCACTATACAGTATGTTTAAAAATACATTATGTTTGCATCATGATAAACATTATCATATAATCTGCGTACGATAATAATATGCTATCGTACATCGTACGCACGCACAAAATTATCGTATGTGCACGATAAATATCGTACGGTTCCGAACGCTGGCCGCTCGCCGATCACACGTTACCGACTTGTATCATCACGCTGTTTTTATAAACAGTAGCATAAGAAAAACAATAACTGTCCCCTTCACGCTCATAAGATAGACCGCGCGCGAGAGAGACGGGCAGACTTTTTATGATGCGTATGCAGTACGACGTCACGCCACGCGCTTATTCACAGACACTACACAAGCGCAATGTTTAAATGTGTTGATGGTGCCAGCTCTTGTTAACTGACCTGTACTATATTGACCAATTTATAAACGTGCTTTGACTCCTCGGTGGAATCATTGCAGAGTTTTGCGACAAAAACTAACACGGGCTGTTTTTTGGACGTCTCTAAGCAATTAGGTATCTAAAGAGAAATTAACATTTTTACTCCAAGTTTTTCATGCAGGATTTTTTAGACAGTGGTCCCTGAAATGCCCACGGATGCCTCTATTTCACGGTATATCACATGACTGTCTTCGAGGATAAGCTGCCGAACGGCTTCGATATTCTCTTGCGTTATGGCGGTTGTTGGACGACCTTCACATGGCTGGTCACCGAGGCTAGGGTTTCCACTTTAAACTTCTAAATACAAGCTTTTTCTATAATCCTAAGACATGGTACTGCGTCACTAAATACAGAAGTGATCTCCTCGATACGCTAAAGTCGCGATAATCCCCTTCATAAGTTGTAAAAAATCATCGCACGAAAATTTCCCTTTAACATTTCCATTTTCACAACCGACTTGTCACCTTTGAATGGACGATACAAAAAGACTATTCAACCAATCTAAAAAAAATATTTTGTTTTTCCAAATCCAATTACAAGGAGATTAAAATCCCATATGGTTTTTTTTTCAATGATCGCGGGAAATTTACAAACGACACAACTTAAAAGGCAGCCCTCGTATCTGCGACAATGAGTTTTGACTACTAAAAATACGAATTCGCAATTATGTGTAGGAGCTCTTAGGTATTTAAATAATATATTGCTTGTATTAGGCTATTTTTTATTTTGTATTAGGCTATGCAGGAGTAATTTTATAGTGCCCAAGTGTGTGCGCAGTACACAAGAGCACTCTCTATTCCTTTACTCTCGTAACCCAATGGGACGGCAGACCGACAGGACTGGCGAGAGATCAGGCGCAGGACCGACTTTTTACATGCCCATCCGACGCATGGATCATCTTACTTGTCAAGACAATCAGGTGATCAGCCTGCATTGTCCTAACCACAGAAATGTATCAAGATAGAAGCGCATGTATTACTAAGGAATCGCGCGTGTCAATTTTTGCTTTGCTTTTAGTGAGAACAAATAACTTACCCGTGGAAAGAAATACCTCCTTTTGGCCAATTCACTTTTGTACTTCTGTTTTTACTATTAGACACTGCACAATGAGGCATTTTTGCACAACCACTCCGGTGTAATCAAGTCGAGACGTGCGAGCTGACTGAATGAACGTTTAACGAATCTTGCCCACTTGAGCAAGATCGCAACACGCGTACTCCACCCGCTTAGCCGTTCTATCTTGATATTATTTCTGTGATCCTAACCAAACTTGGAAATAACATGTTTCCAAGGCGGGAATCGAACCCACGATCTCCGAGTCAAGAGCCGCGCTCTATACCACTAGACCACGGAGGCGTTCAACTAAACCTTGTATACTAAACCTAATTGAATACCCTCAGGCAGTACGAGTTCCTGACATGGCGTCTGACGATAATCTGGATGATGGGGTTCGTGGTGCGATACTTCTTCCTGCTGCCGCTCCGGATACTCGTATTCGTCATCGGGGTGAGTTCTACTCCATCACCATTGTTTAACGCTCATAACAATTTCATTATGATATTTGATATCCAAGCTGGATCGAAGCTGTATTAATATTGAATTAAAACAGTAGATCAAAAGTTCTGATAGGTATAATATATGCCAAAAAAGCAGGGTTTAGGACCATTGAGCAACTTCTTTTGTTTATCTATAACATGGTAACCCCGAGTGCCAACTAGGCAGGCTAATAAATAATTGAGACCAAACGCTAACCCCCCGGCAACGGCAGGTTCTAATGATGGTATTGGTAATGTCGATGATCGGCCTGCTGCCGCCTGGGCGCGCGCGGCGCTGGCTCGGCGCGCTCGCCTACAAGATGTCCATACGCACCATGATGAGGAGCATCTCGTGCGTCGCCAACTTCCACCAGACGGAGTACATGCCGGTCGCCAACGGGTTCTGCGTCGCCAACCACACCAGCCCCATCGACGTCGGCATACTCAGCATCAACACCTGCTTCTCCCTGGTACCGAGGGGCTGTCCCCGCTGATAGAGTGCGCTGGGGTCTATGTGTGTGATCGTTCGGGTTCGCTGCTCATCCACGGGTTATCGTCTATCATCTGCAGGGTTTATTGTGCTCGGGTAGGTCCGCTGGACTCGTTTGGGGCCGACCTCAGGTGGGGCCGGGCTCGTACGAGTCCATCGGGCTCATATGGGTCCACCGGGCTCGTGCCACTGTTCACTGGACTCATACGAGTCCACCGGCCTCGTGTGGGTCCACCGACCTCATGGGAGCGGGCTGACGTGGGCTTGTGCAGGTGTGGTGGCTGGTGGTGGGCACGGCGGCGGTGGGGTGCCTGCCGGACGGCGCGCGCAAGCGGCGGCTGGTGACGGCGGTGTCGCTGGCGTGCTTCAACTTCCTGTCGCGGTCGATCTCGGCGGTGATCACGTACCACGGCGAGCAGTACCGGCCGGAGTCTGGCATCTGCGTCGCCAACCACACCAGCCCCATCGACGCGCTCGTCCTCATGTGCGACAGGTGCTACTCGCTGGTAAGTCGAGGCTTTAGGCCAAGTGTGAGTTTTTATGAGAAGAGTAACACCGATACGCAAGGGGAACGATTAATTAACTAGACGAAATTGTAGTCGAGCGATTTTAAACAGAAAACGTTGACCTTTTCATTGATAATTGTTTTATATATCGCCAAGACGCGCTTCTTTTTGTTTTACGAAACTGACGAATCCGTGCGTCCTAACTCCTAACGACTGATCCACTTTGACGAGAATAATCAAACTTCATTAAAAACTCACACTTGGACTATTACCTAATGCTTTCTTCCTTTCATAGTTTTGATCTTAAGCGCGTCACAGACCTAGCTATAATATATATTAATATGTTTATAGCTAGGCATATTAATATATATTTTCTATACTAATTTTCGCGTGACCACACACTCAGCTATAATATTATATATTTCTGTGACATGTGGATTTAGTATGGATTAATATGCCTTCCTATAAATATATTAATATACAGGGTGCAATTGAACCTTCCTGCCAAATTTTTACCAGGGCTTAGGTATCATTAGGAGAGTCCAATAAACCAAAAAAAAAAAATAGGGTGTTATTTTTTTTACAATAATTCCTTGCAGCATGGTCACTTCATACGAAATACGATTTGACGCCGACCGGTCTGTCGCCAACTCGCCATCCGATGACCAGTCGGTACTCGGTTGCAGTCGGAGGCCGCGCATCGTTGCATAATTACGTAATTTTTTGTTTGTCACCGCCCAACGCGCGCGTAATTGGTGTGTACTGTGTATGACAATGTATTCTAACCGCGTTAAACCATGTATTCTGTGACCGCGAGTGATAAGTGATGGTGAGGTGCTACATTTTGTGTGTCGAAAGTTTACACGGAGCTTGAAAGTGTTGTTAAAAGTAAATAAGATAAATTATGTGAGACTTAAAGGTGGGTGGGTTTTGATTTTTAATTACTTGTAAGTACCATCGAGGAAATTGATTCCTAGGCAGTAGACAGACCAACGTCATTTGGTCGGATCATGTCAATTCAATGATAACTGTGATATGTCGGCTGGGTTTGATGTAACGCGACCAAACTACGTAGGTCCCCCATCTGACTAGGAATCAACTTCTCTGATACGAGTAGTAAGTACATAAGTTGATTATGTAATTAATGCAAAGGATGTGGTTTAGATAAATTACTATTCATATCAAAAGTACTATACGTAATTAAGTAGAAAGTTGTAATTTTTCCATTGTTTTGATGAAAATCAAATAATTCATTCTAAACGTACCTACGCGCTTTACATTTTGACGGTCCTAAGCCTGTTAAAGTATGAAGGGAAAATTCGCAACGTATGATATATGTTACGCACTTAGGCAACTTATGGATCGTGGGAATCCTGGATTAGGTAAGAGTACACGGTTTTTTTGTTGTTTTTGAGTTTTGGATTTTAAGAACTACTTTTTACTAGTCATTGTCTATTGTTGCCGTGTTCTTAGAAGTAGCCGCAAGATGTAAACAGGGTCATAAATAATAAGGTATTGTTTTTAAAATAGAGCCGACGATTTATGACGTTGTTTACTGTTTAGAATTGAAATAATAGAATATAGAATATAAAGAGAATTGAAATAACATCACACACCATCTACACCGATACTACAATAATAACAAAAATTATTATTGTTATCAATGAAATACGTTTATGCGGGTGGGCGGGGCGGCGCGCGGCGTCCATATTTAGTGGTGTTTTCTAGGATAACTTTCGGAAGCTATTTCTCAACATTTTAGTACTGAGTGATTGTAAAAGAAAAAATACGTGTATTTTTATCTTTAACAAGGAATCATATATCCAAATTTGGCAGGAAGGTTTAATTGCACCCTGTATATTATAGCTAAGTCTGTGACGGGCTTTAGCGTTTTTACTGCCACAAAATTTTAGAAACGCAAGAACTAACATAATATGTTCCTCAGCCAGGCTACCGAAATCAACAATTGAAATTACAACATAAGGCAATGTTGGAACGAGGGGTAAGAGTGACCGAGTGCAAGGGGTATTGTGTTGTTCCGTTTGGGGTATTTGTTGATTGCATGGGGAAGTGAGTTTAGCTTATCACATGGCTCATCACATTGCGGTCAAAAAGCGCTTTGTTTAATGAAGGAGTTGAGTTCTTTCCCATCATACTTTGTTCAGTAGCTCTACCATGAGTTTAAAGCTATAGTATTTATCGATACTCGATAGCGACTACGTAAATTTTTAGTATGGCGATTTTAGTTCCGCAAGTGACCGCTAGAGGCGCTGTATAATTTGCCATACTAAAAATTTACGTAGTTGGTATCGAGTATCGATAAAAACTATAGCTTTAAACTCATGGTAGAGCTACTGATACCATATTTTAATTCTTCGATCGCGGATTCTTAGAAATGCTATTGTATTCTATTGTTATCGCGATCACCGGTACTCTTATGGGGCTTTGAGGATTAATTTAAACGTAAACAACAATAAACAGAGGATATTATAGTATACAGCTTCCAATTTAATTCATTTTAATGTTCAATAAAGAATAAACAGTAGTATTTTATAAAGAAAACAGTATTATCTTACTCCTGATAAAGAAGTTTATGTAGTGTACAACTTTACAAGGTATTGTTTTTGTCTGTCATGTCACTGAAGTGCCAGAAAAATACAAGAAGACCTTATATGATTATTCGTTGTGAAAATAATATTTTAGTAGTAGGAGGGCCACAAATGATAATAATAATTTAGTCGATTTCATTCTGTTTGTTTACGTTTCGATAAAAATGAACAGAGTATACATTCGGTACTGCCTATTCTATCATTGTGTTCGTCTTTCACTCCATCTCCTAAACAGTATATTACATTATACGATCGTTTTTAGATCGGCCAAAGGCACGACGGTTTCCTGGGGCTGCTGCAGCGGGCGCTGGCCAGGGCTTCGCCCCATATCTGGTTCGAGAGGTCCGAGGTGAAGGACAGACATGCTGTCGCTAGAAGGTAAGTGCTTAAAAGTTACACAATTTTAACTTTTTTATTTATTTACATTATTCTTAATTTAATTTGAAATGCAGTAAAAAATACTTGAGTAGTTTCAAGTTTGTACGAGTACCATATTGTGTTCCTGAATTTGCCGTCTCTTCATGTAAAGCTTACTTAATATAGTTTGTGCTCTGTGGACTGTCCAGGCGAGTCAGTTTCCTCGTGTAAAGCATACAACATAAAAAATCATCCAGTACTTGGATGTTCTTTGTCAGGAAACTGTTGAGAAAAACGATGATTTTTTGCGTCTATGCGCCTCTGACTTTGTGCGATACTTGCGTTGACGTCGATACTACGCGCTTTCTCTAATCTGTGCCGTGGGTTTTCTTTCACCGCACATCAGCTCATCATTAATGTAGGTAACTATTGAATATAATTTCCAGGCTTAAGGAGCACATCAGCGTGCCGGACAACCCGCCGATCCTGATCTTCCCGGAGGGCACGTGCATCAACAACACCTCCGTCATGCAGTTCAAGAAGGGCAGCTTCGAGGTCGGCGGCACCATCTACCCCGTCGCCATCAAGTCAGTACACCACCCCCTCCCTCGGCAGTGTGACACCATGTGAACGTCGCACCGCCGGTCCTAAACTCCCGCAATCTACTTTTTGAAATAAAAAATTGCCTATATGCCAGCGTCGTAAGGTTGCTCCATTTTCATTCTTATAGGCTACAGTCTACACTTAGTTTTATATTTAGAAGGCATACACATCTCTACCAGGTTCTATCTTCCTCTATCTATACATGATACTCGGAAGAAGAACCGGCATTTGCCATTGCTATGTAATCCAGTGCTTAAACTAATTATAGTTATAACACAACATACTTTATACTTTCTGGAAGATTCTTCTTTTCGTAAGAAAGACGTCACGAGTCACGACCCTCAGACACGAAGAACACTGAAAGAGGAATGTCCTTCCTTATCCATATGCGAATGAGTGTATGAAGTTTCATGATGGTCAATTAAAAACTAGTTTTCGCGTAAAAACTTAAAGAAGCAAACTCATAACATTTCAATCAAACAGCTGGCATAATCATATTATATTTACAGATACGACGCCCGCTTCGGCGACGCGTTCTGGAACAGCTCGCGATACGGCATGCTGCACTACCTGTTCAACATGATGAGTTCGTGGGCGATCGTGTGCGATGTGTGGTACCTGCCCGCCATGACGCGCGCGCCGCACGAGTCCGCCATCGACTTCGCCAACCGCGTCAAGGCCGCCATCGCGCGCCGCGGCGGTCTCGTCGATCTCATGTGGTGAGTAATAGTGCCTTGATTGTTTGTTTTTTATAAAATAATGGAGCAACTACCGTCGCCCATGGACACCCGCAACATTAGAAGAGCTGCAGGTGCGTTGCCAGCCTTTTAAGAGGGAATACGCTCTCTTCTTAAAGGTTTGCAGGACGTATTGGTCCGGAAATACGGCTGGTGACAGTTCATTTTAGTTTTTTTGATGAGTTTACCCCCATGTTCTTGTGATGAGTTTACCCCCATGTTCTTGTGATGAGTTTACCCCCATGTTCTTGAAGGATAAAAGTTTGCCACTGTCTTTTTGATCTGCTAAAATATTGCACTTACACGCATGTTTTTAAGGATAAAAGTTTTGTCCCACATTCAAGAGCAATAAAAGTTTTAGCTATTCATAAAGAATAAACGTTTTTATCACAATATGTTCTTTAAAGAAGAAAGTTGACGCTCGTGGTTTTGTGGTTAGATCACAGTTTACCTCATCATCATATGCCGATGCTGGTTTTTATAATATGCAAATACAAAATTAAGTATTCAGAGAATACTTAATTCTGCTAGCTACTATAAACAAAAAATATATTTTCTCATAAAACGTACTGAGTGACGGCCTGGCAGAAATACGAGCGAAAATTCAACACATATATTTTATATTTTTCAGGGACGGACAATTAAAGCGAATGAAGGCGAAGACGGAGTGGCGGCAGCTGCAACAGGAGGAGTTCAGCAAGAGATTAAAAGGAGAGTAGAGTGCGTGTGTGTGTGTGAGAGAAAGTGGCGCACACAACAGACTTGTACAATGAGAAGTCAAAAACATTGTCGATAGTGGGGGTTTTAGTTCGGGAACATTATCAACTGTGAATATGTGTTAATGCTTGGCAATTTTGTCAACAGTGAATACTTATGCTCAGCAACACTGTCAACGGTGAGTGTGTTGTTAATGCGGGACATTTTCAACTGTGCGGGACGATTTAATGATAGTGCTGGGCTCGTGGTCAAACTTCTGCGAGGTTTGCCAACGAGAATGTTACCGTTCCAAATTTTAATTATAAATTACAATGTTAATGATTGGCTATAATCTATATTAAATTGGTAAATATTTAACGAAAGATTGAGTTTCTCTTGTATTTATAAATGAGGCGCTTAAGAGAACAAAACTTGAGTCTTGCAGTTGCATGTAAATTCCATGTTTAATTTTTAAGTATCGAACAAAATTTGTTGCTTTTATTTTTAATAGCAATAGTCAGAGGCCTAGTAATAATAATTATATTTGTAGCTTCAAGTAGCTATCTAACCCAGTATCTTTGAAAATATTCCGCTTATATTTTTTTCATTATAATGTCTGTTGTAATAAGGGGAAATGTAAACTGGCCAGGCTCCAAAACTATATTACAATCTATGTATGTAGCACATTTACCGCCGCACTCAGAGACGTCAATTAAGACTTAATGCTCATTTAACATGAAATGTCCCTCTCAGAGATGACAATTAAAGATCGCTAATTGCAGAGTTTGATGTTCAAGTTTGAGGTTATTCTTGAAATTTTTTCAGTTTCAATTTTTCAAAAGATAAAATTAAGATAAAAATAAAATTTATTTTAAGTGTTAATAATAAATAATAATAATATTAGATAATGCCACAGTAAACATAAAACTTCATAACTGTCATAGTACTAAAGCATTTTTGTGCAATACATGCCTAGTTACTTAGTACAGCTGTTTTTAGGGTTCCGTACCCAAAGGGTAAAAACGGGATTTTTACCTTTTCTTGCTAATAAATAGAAGTATTTTACATGAAGTGTACCTATAGTAACTTCCATACAAACTAGATATACCTACAAAGAAGTATGAACATTGTTACCAAATTATGTCTTACGGTATATTTATACATATGCGGTATATTTCAAAGTATGTTTACTATATAGTTACAATATTATTATGATTTATGAATAAATCTTAATAGCAAACGGTTTTCTTATATTAAAATGGTAGTTAATAGTAGACATAAGACAGGTTATTCACACAATCCAAATTGTAAAACATAGAAACTTCAAATGTTGCAATAAATACTTTTAAATACCTAGTACCTATTATAAAAACAATATAAAACATGTTTTTTTTTTCTAACACCTTTTATGTTTGTTACATAACTGTAGTAGGGAGGTACGGTGAAAGATAGGAAAGAATGAAATTATTTTAGTAGTATATATTTTATTATTCCTTTGATCGCGGCAAAACGAGACACAATAGCCTTTCAATTGTTATCGCGGCCCACTTGGGCCAAACTGTACGGGAGTTGAAGCGAGCTGCATCAGTTAATTTGATTTCTTGTTATTTTTTTTCTATATTCATTATTCTGCCTAGCAATGCAAACTTTGTAAATTTTTACTTCTTCTTGTCTTCTTGCATTGTTAACTAAAATAAAAGTATGACGTGATAAGAATTGAAACTGGTACAAAACATTATAAGTAGGTAAGTACTTTATAGTTTATTTATTTAAAGTATATACTGACCAATGAAACCATGTATTAAGTATGTTAAAATATATTATTATGTTAAATTCGCCAACCAAAAACAAAATAAAAATTACTAGATACCTACTACTACTACTTCTCGTCATAGTACGAATGATTTATAGGGGACAGAAATTAATCAGTCAATTAATTTTGTCTCTGAGAGGTATCTCTAATGAAAGCATTAAATTTCAATTTGTTAAATGATGTTTAGCGCTATTTTTTAAATGACCGACTCTGACGGCCGCAGTCACGACTCACGCCCAATAAAAAAAAATGAAACGAACACGGCTTGACTTTCCAAGACTAGAAAGCCGTGTTCGTTTCATTTTTCAACTACGCATGCGCGGCTTTTTTCGCAGTTTGGCAGCTGACTGTCTACTTCATAATAATTGAGTGTCATGTTCTAAAATATTAACAATTTCTGTCAGGTTTTAGAACATGACACTGACACTAATTTTTAACTTTGCGCATGCGTAATGTGCATTGAAAAACGAAACGAACACGACTACAGTTTGTGAAAAAAGAGTAGACACAGAACAAAAAAATTTCTAAACGTAATCACGCACAAAAGGTGGTTTTTTCTCTTTGTATTTCCATAGAGAACGCTTATATACACATTAAATATTATTTGCCTTGCACATTAATTTTAACTCGATTGAATAAGGTTTTCGTATATTTTGTTACAATATGATTCAAAAATTGCGTAGAGTGTGTACGGTACTCTTTTTTGACAAGCTATAAATAAAATCATATAAAAAAGAAGAAGATCATGCCCCCCGTGTATTATATTTCTCTATGTCCTAGAATTGGCTTCGGCCTTCACTATCATTCATTAAATAGAGAAAACATAGAAATGGCTGTATGTGCAACGCTCCCTTTGTCTGTCCCGACCGGGACAAATTAAAAAAAAATCTCTATGTCATACCCCTTTGACAGCAAAATCCACGATTAGCGACTCAATCGAGTTAAATGGTGCTTCTTCTGTATTTAAATTTAATCGCCATTTTGAGGTGTTAATTTATCATTAACTGACTCTGAGAGGGAATTTCATGTTTAATGAGCATTTAGTGTTGCGGTTTGTATGGGCAGCGGATAATTTTGATTTTTTAAATGATGATTTAATGAACGACTCTGAGTGCGGCCGTTAGTAGCCCTCTATTTCTGAATGATAGTTGGTTTAAATGATACTTTATTGCCTGACCAGAAATACAAAAAAGTAACTACATAATAAATATAACTAGCTTTTTAAACACTCAGTGTAGATTTGTACATAATACTTATGCCTCGAACGTCACTTCGATCTCAAGATATATAGCACGAGAGCCAACGTGTGTGCGCTGTGGCAGCCCTACCCATTGCGAGGCCCCAGGCGGAAGGTCTTTGCGAGGCCCCGGGAGATTGCCCTGTTCGCCATCCCTTAGGGCCGCCACTGTGTGTGCGCAAGTGAGGACCTGATCACACCTACCGGGTAGAGCGGCGAGACAGTGCTCGACTCGGTATGTTTATTATGGATGTGCTCGGCCGAGGGCACTGGCTCGCCACTCCACTCGGTAGGTGTGACCCTGCTAACAAAACGACATTTGTGGTATAAGAATCAAGCCCAGCCTTTACTTTCGATCGAGCGGCAGCTATTGTTGGATATTAAGGTTGCGTTATGTGGGTTAACTTGTTTATAGCACAATTTATTTATTAGTTATTACTTATGTTTGTGTGGTGTACATAATGTGGTTACACATTTTAGTCATTGGGGCTTATTATTATAATGTTAAGTTTGTCCTCGCTATCCAAACTTCAAAGATTTTTTGCTGTAGGTGTAGTCTCTTCTAATTAAGGACTGTTATGTGATTATTTGGAATTTCTTTAAAATGCGAAAGTAGTATAGTCAATTGGTGGTTACTTATCTAAACTACACTTAGTTTGTAACACTTTGATAAGAATTTACTATCTTCATTTTTAGTAAGATAACCATGTTTCCTAAAGTCGTGAAATACTCAAAGTATTGTTGTTACAATAATTTTATAAAAATATACTTAGATGTGTTGTTAACTGTTGTTTGTAAACAATGGTATATTATCGAAACCTTCACGATTGCTACGAGAAAGTTTTAAAATTTTGTCTGTCAGTTTGTACGACGTAATGAAGAAAACAACATAATATTTTCATCGTTATAAATTCTTGTAAAGTAGAAGTCTCGATTCCCTGTATTCCGAAGAACGTGAAGGTTTTACCTTGAGCCGTTAGTTCGTTAGGAGCTTAAAAGTAAGACTACGCGATGTCCGGCCTAACGCGGGCCAACGTTTATCACACAACTAGCGACAAAGTCGAAAGAATTCAATATTTTTGAAATACATTATATATCGTAAATTTGTATTCGAAAGTTAGTGTTAAAATAGCATCAGAGATGTTTGTTCAAAGGCAGGTGACACTCTTACATTATTTGATAGAGTTATGCAAAACCAATGTTAGTCGTAATCAGTAGTTTGACATAATCCGACCGAATAAAGTAAGTCTGACACCTGCCTATGCATGAATTTATCTGATAGTACCTTAGTGTAAGCATTTAATATTGGTATTAGTCGAGTCAATGTTTGTTTGAGTTATTTATTGAGTAGTCATAAAAACAGTAAGCTGAATACATAAATCTTTCTTGTTGATAAGTATTCCTTCAAAATTTTGTAATAATTTCAGTTTCAAATGAATACCTTGATGTTGTACTTGATATTTAGAGTAGAGGCTCGGGGCGGCGTGCCGCGTGTAAGCAATATCTATTGCTCAATGTGATGTATGTGCGAGTGGAGTGGGATTACGCGTAAGGACTTGTATATTCTTGTATTTAAATATTTTTATAATAATAATTAATCTGCAATTATTACGACTATGATACGATTTTTATGAAGGGATATTTTATGTTTTTTTTACTAAAAGGATGTCAACACATTGTCGCGGGACTGGCGTTTCACATCGACGCCGTGGATCGCGAAAAAGGGAAAGAGCGAGATGCACTATAACACATTGGCATTTGAGGTGTGAGTCAGTAGATCGGGTATTCGCTTTTTCGCGGCGGCGTCGGTGTGAAAGAAGCCTGAGAGCCCCGCAGACTGCAGACTTATAGGCGCAGCGCAGACGGCAGACTATCCGTGACGCACTTTTTGGTTGTGGAAATAGAACCTATGCAATTATACGCGGACTTTTTGCGTTCTATTTCTCACAGGCTAAAAAGTGCGTCACGGATGTCGAGTGTCGTCTGCGCTGCGCCATAGTCCGCCGATGGTTAAGTTAGTCGAAGTTGTATGTCGGTGCGTAAACGATTTGGTATTGGTATGCATGCGCACTTACCCCAATTTGGTCAACTATCGGCCGGCTAAGTCTGTCGTCTACATGGGCGCTAAAGAGCGGGAAAACCGATAGTGATAAAGAAAGTATTACAGACTGATGTTACTTAAGTAGGGATACTAACAAGCGACAGTCGCGCGCCATTGTGATTTGTGAGTGTCCGCTCCAACATGTTCTACAGCTGAACTAATATTTTATGCATTGTAACAAAAGTAATTAAATTCATAGATAATCTGGTACGTTGTGTTTTTGTGGCCTTTTTTATTTTATTTTAATACCTTTTTCTAATTTATTTTGCCATGAAAGAATGACGAGTTTGTAGCCGATGTTGGCAAATTTTTAACCGACTTCAAAAAAGGAGGTTATCAATTCGACGCGTATGTATGTAATATTTCCAGAACTGTCCAGTTTTCGTATATGTTAGTCTATATCAGCGTCTAAACAAATGTGCCAAATTTCAAATGTGTATGTATGAATGTATGTTTTTATGTTTGTGTTGGGATTAGGGTTGCCAACCGTACTTAGTAAAGTTAGTAAATCTTTTAAAGGTCAATGTGTACGCCTTTACAATAAAATCCCAGAAAACGTTCAAAATCTTTCCATTAATAAATTTAAAAATGTAGTCAAAGAACGTTTGTGTGCCAAAGCCTATTATAAGGTCAATGATTTCATAAACGACGGCACATCTTGGGAGTAGGATGGCTGCTTGCAAGGCTACTTCTACATTATTTTATGACTTACAATTATGTATGTATGTTGACATTGTATAATTTTAAGTTACAGAATTGTAAACTTTATTTTAAAAGATTAATTTTTTTCTCACTTTTTTTGGTAAATAAAGTGGGCCCCCTGCGAGTTTCTTACACCGGTTCTTCTCGCCGGGTTAGTTCCCGAACCGGTGGTAGGCATCATGTAGACTTTCAGAAAATATTTGCAAAAATTTATTCTGAATAAAAAAATTTGAGTTTGAGTTTGAGTTTTTGAGTACTATAATATACAGTATTGTACTATATTTCGAGCCTGCATACTATATACTGTTGAACTATTATATAGTACGCAAAAATACTATATTTTCAACACTAAAATTATCTCATTCCTGCTCTCTATTCCCGCCACTTCGGCATTCACAGAAAGGGTATTTTCGGTTATGAATTTGAATTTTGAAATGGCGGGAAGAGAGAAACAGTAGTCAATCAGAAATCTCATCAAAACATGAGCTTTTAATTTATATTAATCTTAAAATTGAATGACATAAAGAATATTATGACACTTTTATTTTAAACAAAACATTGTTAAAAATTGAAGACATGCAAAAAATATAGTTTTTATAAAAATAATAATACTTAAATATTTCATTGAACATTTTTTAATTTTTCCATAAAATACTATATTTTTTAGGAGTGTACTATATTTTTTATAGTTTATTTTGAAAATACTATATTTTGCCGGAGAAATGTTGGCAACCCTAGTTGGGATATCTCTGGAATTACCATTCCGATTTCAGTAATTCTTTTTTTGTTGTACTAGCCTAATAGGTATTGTTCAACTTAGGGAACAGTGCAAGTTTCATCAAAATCGGTTCTGTAGTTACCTACTAGTTATGGAAATCAGAGTTTTAAATCTCAATTACGTACAATTTGAAGTTGGTTTTATCTTTTTAAAATACAGTTATTATTTCCTTTAAAAAGAAAATACAGACACTATCTGCACTTTTTGATTGTAAAGTGGGGGTTTGAATGGTCAACTTTGTAATACTACGTTACACAAGAGTAAATTATGCCAACTACTTAGTCCAAGGTAAAAGAACTATGAATGTGCGTGCAAATCAAACCCGTAAAACGTTAAATCTTAATAAAACACAAACTTAGTAAGGTATGTAATTTATTCATTACACTATAATATAGATGCGTTTTTATAAAACATATCTTTTTCTTTAATCACAGTCATTTTTGCAATCTGATTTATAGAGCTTTGTTTAGCTCAAGACCTTTTTATTCCATTGCATAGAACACTTATCTTCCTATATTAATTTCCTTGCATTTTATTATTAGATATGTATTTTAATACTTAAGCATCTAGAACTCATCATTCTCGAAGGGGTGGTCTTTGTGGCCCAGGGACCTGTAAAATATTAAAAAAATATATGTTTTCTAGTCTTAAAATGTATACGAATCGTTTTCATACCACAAATACACATAGGCTACTTTTACTCCTCAATTCTAGAGCGACTAAACTTCGTCATCGTTAAATTCAGAAGAGTCATTTTTTGCGAAAGCTACACTTTCAAAGCGAGAGGCACGTTATAATATTATGTATACAGCGGGAACCGTAAATTTTTCCGGAATAAAAAATATCCTACGTCCTTTCCCGGGGCCCAAAGTATCGCCATACCAAATGTCGAAATCGGTTCTGCGGTTTATGCGTGAAGAGATAATAGACAGACAGACACAATTTCGCATTTATAGTTAGTATGGAAGTATGGGTTTCAGACAACTTGAAGTAGCAATAAGCAAAACAGCGATATGTCTTATGACTCTTATGCCTAGTAGGTACGATTGAAATAACCAGGCTGATATTATGATCTGTCTGAAATCTTAATAACGTATTACAAGTGATAATACTCACGCAGTCATCGGCACGAAGCGGCCGTTGCAGTCGAAGGAGTCGATGAGCTGGAGGTCCTGCGGGGACAGCTGGAAGTCCAGCACGTCGAAGTTGCTGGCGATGCGGCCCTTGTTCACGGACTTCGGGATCACGATGTTGCCGCGGTCAATCTGGTACCTGCGATGAAGGAGATTGTTACTTCGTGTCGCTTGGAACGTTCGCTCTAGTCGCGAACTCAGAACTTGGCAAAGGAACTGTCAATATTTAAGTGATAATTACTTTATTATCAAAAGCCAGATTTTTTAAATGACAATTATCATTTGCCTGCGGGCTCTACACTCACTGCGCGAATTGCTGCCGCGATTCACGGATGCCACGCGCCGTGAACACGATGCGTACAAATACGAAGCCGCGAAGCGCAAACACGAAGCTGCGAAACCCTCAACACTCGTGGTTCGCGGCCTTCGCGGGCTTTCGCGCCGCGGGTGTAGAGCCCACATATGAGTCAATTCAGATCGCAACTGTATACTAAATTTGTACTGAATTGACAGATTTCTATTGAGTGAGACGTCTTGCAAATCTGTCAAATAAATACAAATTTAGAAATGCATCTGCCATCTACGCGTCGCATTGCGGTCTGGACATAAAGGTAATATACCTATCGGAATAGAGAAACAATCCCGAGCTTCAAGCTTAACCAAAATTTGATTTACATCTGTGTATACAATTATGTTTACGTGTGCGTGTCAGTGATGTACAAACATCTTGTAATTCGACAAAATATCGATCATGGAATAATAATTGTAAGATTGTAAACATAATGCCGGCTGTACATTCTCGCCGAGACACAGCAAGGCGGCCCGAGTGCGAGAGTGTAAATGGGTGCGCTCGCCTGTCTCGGACCCTCTCAGTCCGTTGTCGGTATTTTGCGCCCGAGACAAAGGGGCTCGCGAGGAAAACGAGCGCACTACTGTACACTCTCGCGTCTTTCAGTACTAGTCCCCACAAACTATATAGAATGCTAACGCATCTAGTCCCGCCGTTGGACAGTGTAGAACACAAAAATAACAATAATAAACGTCATTATCAGTCATCATCTATGAGAAATAAAATTAAATATGATTATAAATCTTTGGATTACAATGATATCTTTCGATGCATCGTGAATGGTGAATGGTCGTTTTCCTCCATCTTCTCTGAGTTCTTAACTGCGATTGAACTAAGCGAGAATGTACATGATCGCACTCGGGCAAGGGGCTCTCGCACGAGACTCTCGCCCGAGAGCTCTCGGCGAGAGTATACAGCGGGCATTATAAAATGGGATAAAATAAAATAAAACTGCATAGAAATAATTAAAATTGTAATTTTGAAGTAAAATGTGAATTTTCTTCAAAATTCTTGCTGCATAATTAAGTATGCATGAATTTTTCTTCGGAGTCCAGTTTGGACGGTTAATTATTTTAAGCCATGAATTTCTGGTATCCAGGTCAGCAGGAAATCTGAAAAATTGGCCAAGTGTAAGTCGGACTCGCGCATGAAGGGTGACCGGTTTCAACCGGGCATTTTCTAAAACCCGGTACGATATGACACGACTTGTCATGACACGATTCGACACGACAGGTTACGTCACGTGACATCAGTACCTACACGACACGACACGACTTCACTAGACCCTATTAATTTTCAATTCACTCTCAATGAGCCTACTGAGCCCTTTTATTTGATGAATGATGCCCATCTTGCAGAAGTGTTTTCAACTATTTCCCTATCTTGGATGAGCAGCCGTATTGAATGACATTACATCTGTGGAAATTTCAGAAGTGTATTACTATAGTGGTTCTTGTTATACAGCCTGAAGACAGACAGACGGACGGACGGATGGACAGACAGACAGGCAACGAAGTCTTAGTAATAGAGCGGGCTGCGGGACCCCACTACTAGGACTTAATTTTTACCCTTTGGGTGCGGAACCTTAAAAACGATAAATTATGTATGATAGTATATTAATATACTTAAACTAATTATAAACTACGGATGAGTATGTTATCATTTCAACATTCCTAGATAATTAGTATACTTAACTAAAAAATATTTTCATATCGACACAACTTATCGATAACTTGATACAGCCCTAGTGTAAAATAGATGAAAATTGTTTACACAAAATATCCTTAAATTGTGCACCATGGCTAGTCAAGTTATGTTTTCCACATAATTAAACATATACAGAAGTGAACACGGACGTAAAAATACCAATAACTCGTAGGGAATTGGCAAAAATAAACTTAAAACTAGGTCCTGCCGATGTAGAATAATTCACCTGTGAAATGAATATTTGTCCGGGTTTTTTCGATGTGTGGATCCAGAATCATTCCACCAACACTTAACCATGTTTCTAGAGCAGTATTTCTAAAAATTATACATTATTTAACTTAAAATCACAATTTTTCTGAGAGCCCAAATTGACAACGATCGGCCCAGGGGCAGACAGACTGTCAAACAGATGAAAAAAATACTATGCAACCTCAAATCACGCTTCTCTTTCTACCACGCAGTGTTACTGATCGTGACATCTCGCTTGCTCAGGCCTTTGATTCAATATTCCGATAGGTATATTAACTTTATGGGTCTGAATTGACCCTAAGGCTCAAAACACACCGGAATGGCAGAGGCGAGGCGAGCAGTTTCAGTGTCACTACGTATTACAATAATGAAGATAAAGTTTAAAATCATATGACACTGAAACTGTTCGCCTCGCCACTGCCATTCCGGTGTAGATCGGCCCTAATGGCCACACTGGTCTGGTGTGTTTCGTCATAGTTTCGTCTGCTCTTCCAGTCACCATCTACATCTGCTGTCGCGGCGACGCATAGCAAATAGCAATACAATGGAGCGTGGCTTCACGTGGTTATATTTACCTGATCAAGACCTGCGCGACGGTCTTGCCGAGTTTTTCAGCGATGGCCTTGATCTTGGGGTCATCCATGAGCTGTATGTCACCGGGCTTCGCCCACGGGCGGTCGGGGGAGCCGAGCGGGGAGTACGCCGTGACCTTGATACCGCGGGCTTCGCAGAACGCCATTAGACGGGACTGGTTTAGGTACGGGTGGCATTCGATCTGGAACGTAAAGCAAAATATGTAGTGGCATTACTCTATGGTACTATGGTTGTACGCGTACCCTCGACTCGAAGGTCGTGGGTTTGATTCATGCTTGAAGCATGTTGTTTCCAGACTTGTTATGCAGCATGTTAGCATAAGTTGTAATCAGTATGTTAGGAAACAGCATACTGATTACTTAATTTCTTGACACGATAATAGGAAGTATTCGCTGCGCTTGATTTTCGACTTTCGTCATAGATGTAGGGCATGGATCTCCAAATAAAGAACAACAAAGCATGTTATGTGTATTTTGCACACATAATTATTGAGCACTACAAAATTCAACAACCGGCCACTATCAGCAGCATCAGCTGTAGCAGGCATTGTAACGCACCTGCCGCTCTTCTAATGTTGCGAGTGTCCATAGGCGACGGTAGTTGCTTTCCATCAGGTTACCCGTATGCTCGTTTGCCCCCTTATTTTATAGAAAAAACATACCTGGTTGACAACGGGCTTCACTTTTGCCACAGCCAGCACGCGCTCGATCTGCTTGGAGTTGAAGTTGGACAGTCCGATGCTGCGCACGAGCCCCGCCTCCACCAGCGGCTCCATAGCCCGCCACGTGTCCACGTAGTCCACGTCAGAGAACTGGATCTTACCGTTCGCGTCCTCCGGAAACAGATTACCACCTTCCTGGAAGTATGGAGATGGTTTTAAGGTTAGTTTTTTTTAATTTTTTTTTTTGTTATTTGTCTAGTATTTGTCCACCTTCCTGGAAATGTGGAGATGATTTTTAAGTTTCTTTTTATTAGACAAACCTTGATTTTTAAAAAATCTAAATACATAAAGATGCTGCAACTTATGGACAGATATAAAATCATCTTGTTTATAGTATAGGATAGATGTATTCTGATTACCACATTAGAATAACAACAAATAATGTTGCCAAGATTGACTGACAGGCTCATAACCTGATTTTGTTCACACACTAACGGCCGTTCCCAATCTATCTCTGGTTTTGCCCTACTAGAGATAGGAATAGACAATAGTTACCTACCGTCAATTCAATGTTAGAGCTGCGATCGGTCATATGCCAAACCAGAGATAGATTGAATATTCGGAACGGCCGTAAGACATGTTGTCTATTATCATGGCCATCTGCCTGTAAATCAATATGTCTAGTACCTTGTAAGCTTGCGGCCAATGTATGAGGTAGAGGTCTAGGTACTTGAGGTTGAGGTTGTCCAGGGTCTGCTGCAGCGCCCCCCGCACCAGCTCCGGCTTGTGGAACGTGTTCCACAGCTTCGACGTGATGAACAGATCCTCTCTAATAAGTGATAAGACGAATAATATACATGTTAGAACAATAATCTAGGTGGGGTCATGGAGAGACTAAAATTGAACAAACTAGGTTTAAAGTTATAGCCTTTGGCTTTAAAATACATATACAACAAACTGTTAAAGGCGTTTCGATTTGCGCTTTTCTTTTATAAATGTGAAGGACGAGAAAAATAACATAATAATTATTAGCCCAGGATCAGCTTTGACCAGACTTTCACAAGTGAACCAAGCAAGCATGATTCAACAAAGATGTAGGTTGTAGCATTTACCGTTTAACAACACCTTCGTTGATCTTAGCGGTGATGGCTTCCCCGACCTCCTTCTCGTTGCCGTACACGAAGGCGCAGTCGATGTGGCGGTACCCGATGTCGATGGCATCCTTCACCGCCTGCGTCACTTCACCCGGCTTGGACTGAAACATTAACAAGATGACGAGTTGAACTTTTTTCTTCTTTATTACTTCCCTCCCAAAACTAAACTAAACTAGTATAAAGAAATTGGTATTCTAAGTGTTGCTTCTCAATACATTTTGGATAATGTGTTGTATGTTAACTGGTTAGAAAGAATCTAACTAAATTTAAAACTAAAGGTGATAGTCACGGTAGAAACACTAGAAATAGGCACAAGCTGGAAATGCCAGTGATCAGACTTAGCAAAATAAGTAAATCTTTTAAAGGTCAATGTATACGTCTTTACAATAAAATCCCGAAAAACGTTCAAAATCTATCAATTAATAAATTTAAAAAAGTAATTAAAAAACGTTTGTGTGCCAAAGCCTACTATACGGTCAATGATTTCCTAAACGATGGCACATCTTGGGAGTAGGATGGCTGCTTGCTGCTGCTTCTACATTTATTATATGTGATTTACAATTCATGTTGACTTTCTATAATGTATTAGATTAAGTTATTTACATTGTAAATTTTATTTTTTTAAAAGACTAATTATCCACTTTTTTAGTAAAAAGTGGCCCCGTGCGAGTTTCTTACGCCGGTTCTTCTCGCCGGGTTAGTTCCCGAACCGGTGGTACTATGGGAGTATATAAGGGGGGGGTCCTGGGGGTCCGGACATCTATCTCACTTGTCCAATCGACAATATAATATTATGTACCGCACCGATTTTAATCGGCGAGGTACATGTATTTTTTTTTTTCTATTCACAGTATAATACTGTGGAGTGTGTCCGTAGGCCGAGTAGGTACCGCGATGCGTTCGTAGTTCGTCGCGCCGCGCGGGTAAATGAATATTATGTATATTCAACAGTAGACGTTCCGCGTGGCTTCGCCCGCGTAAATTAGATATTTTACAGACAAATTAGTCCACAAAAAATAGCCTATCATCCTTTACGTGGTCAACTTCTTATCTGTGCCAAATAACAGAAAAATTGCTCCAGTAGTTCGTGAGATAAGCCCTTTCAAATAATTTCCCCCGTTTTTTCCACATTTTCCTCTATTTTTTCGCTCTTATTAGTTATAGTGTGATAAATATAGCCTATAGCCTTTCTTGATACATGGACTATCTAAGACTGACAGAATTTTTCAAATCGGACCAGTTATTGACGACGACCAAGACGGACCAGTTCCTGAGATTAGCGCGTTCAAATAAGCCCTTTCATATCATTTCCTCCCGTTTTTTCCACATTTTCCTCTATTTCTTTGCTTCTGTTAGTTGTAGCGTGATAAAATATAGCCTGTAGCCTTTCTCGATAAATGGAGTAACATTGAAAAAAAAATTCAAATTGGACCAGTAGTTCTTGAGATTAGTGCGTTCAAATAAGCCCTTTCAAATATATTTCCTCCCGTTTTTTCCACATTTTCCTCTATTTCTTAGCTCCTATTAGTCTTAAGCGCAACACACACTGAGCCCGCCGGGCCGCCGACATAATTATATCGGCAACTTTTTGTCGGCGGCCTAGTTGGCGGCTTCACTTATTACAAGTCGAAAAATTTTGTCGGCGGCATGTCGGCGGCTTGAGATGAGAAATTTAATTGGCAGTCAGTGATTGGTCAGTGATTGCCGCGTGTCTATAAGGTTGTGTCGCCGGGCAACTGAGCGCTGGCGACCCAAGCCGCCAACATGTCGGCGGGTAACACGCGCGGGCGCATGTTGCCGACATCATTCTTTTCATACAGGCCGCCGGGTTGTGTCGCCGACGAACGTCGGCGGCCCGGCGGGCTCAGTGCGTATTGCGCTTGAGCGTGATAAAATATAGCCTATAGCCTTTCTCAATAAATGGGCTATCTAACACTGAAAGATTTTTTTAAATTGGACCAGTAGTTCCTGAGATTAGCGCGTCCAAACAAACAAACTATTCCGCTTTATAATATTATATTACTAGATGTTCCGCGCGGCTTCGCCCGCGTAATTTAGGAATGTCACGGAAACCGTAAATTTTTCGGCAAAAAAAGAAACCTATGTCCTTTTACGTGGTCTGTTCTTGATGTGTGCCAAATAACATAGAAATTGATAAATCGGACCAGTAGTTCCTGAGATAAGCGCGTTCAAATAAGCCCTTTCAAATAATTTCCCACGTTTTTCCCACACTTTCCTCTATTTTTTCGCTCCTATAAGTCTTAGCATGATAAAATATAGCCTATAGCCTTTCTCGATAAATGGCCTATCTAACACTAAGAATTTTTCAAATCGGACCTGTATTTCCTGAGATTAGCGCGTTCAAATAAGCCCTTTCAAATAATTTCAACCCGTTTTTTCCACACTTTCCTCTATTTCTTCGCTCCTATTAGTATTAGCGTGATAAAATATAGCCTATAGCCTTCCTCGATAAATGGGCTATCTGACACTGAAAGAATTTTTCAAATCGGACCAGTAGTTCCTGAGATTAGCGCGTTCAAACAAACAAACAAACTCTTCAGAATTATAATATTATATAAGTATAGATATAGATAAGTATAGCGGACAGCGGAACCTTTCATGGGCGAGTCCAACTCGCACTTGGCCGCTTTTTTACGTTAGGGACCCCCCCCTTTACAAAGCTATATATACGCCCGTGGGTGGTAGGCAACATGTAGCTCAACGTTCTGAAAACATTTGATTCAAATTTATTCAGAAATAAAACGATTTTTATTTTATTTTATTTTAAACCTTTCCCTGTCTTTAATTAACATTTCATGACTAAAATTAGCCAAATCGGTTCAGCCATTCTTGAATTTTAGCCAGAGTAACAAAATTCATTTTTACTTTATTTAAATAAATAATTGATCAGTATGGTTTGTGAGGATAAACAAAACAAACATACTGTAAGTTTCATCCTTTACAGTTGGTTTACAGCAAGGTTTTTATTTGCATACATTTCAGATAGTATTAATGTTAACTGCTTAAAAGTAAATGTAAATTCTTATAATTTAATTGTCACTAAGTTAAATAATATATAAATTTTAAATTACCTACATTGTAAAATAATAAAGTTAAACATTTTATCATATCAATAAAGTTAAATATTTATCATATCACAATAGTGCAATCAACATAACCCACTTATAGATGGGAGGGGTGCAATTACAGACTACAGTGCAATAGTTGATAAAGCATTAGTATAAAATATTGTAAAGATAATAACATACTACTCTCATAAGATCATGCTTATCCAAAGATAATAATTTCTAGATAATTGATAATAATTTATTAAAAATAAGAATGGACTAAAATTTACAAAACAAACCTTTGGGTTTACTAAATCTTTCAATTAGTTTGTCTACTTAACTAACTTTTAGCTGCTGCAAATGAGTGTTGCCCAGTTTACTGCACTTCTATACATATGTTACCATAATATAAGCGCTTAGGAGCATATGCTAACACTGTTTTTCCATACAAACGGGGAATACCCCAATTTACTCCCAGGACAATACGTCTAGACAAATGATTTTTTTATGCAATATTGGGATCAGTTAAAACTATGCCTCTACTTTTGATTTTTTTTAATTTAATAATATATTAAAAAAATATGTCCATTTGAAAATCGCCAAAAACGAATGCCGCATACCCCGCCAATCAACCGACCAGAAAATAAATTTGAAAGGTGTTTGCGATAAAATAAAAACGTAGAAGCATAGACTCATTCTTCCTGAAGATATTTAAAATAATAATAATTAGATGGGCTCTATTTTGAAGGAGGAATCAGAGGAATACGTAACCTCGATTTATTATATCTGTCTCTATCAAAATACACGTGCCAGCTCAGGATGAAGCGTGATGGCAATAGTTTCTTCGTTTAAATTCTACTGTACCCGCGTTCCCTCTTAAGCTCATGCCTTCGACAATGTGTTATAACGCTATGCACATTAGCTAGTGAGTCTAGCATAATATTGAAGCTGAGAGCCTGGCCTTAGATACTAGATTTTATAACCTTGATATTAACTGAAGTGGGCACTAGACAATTCTTATTATTGAGATAGTAGCAATGAGTATTATCACACTTAGGACCTGTTTCACCACTTCGCAAAGTGTGTGAAGTCTGATGAGTGACCTTTTCCTAGAAGTTTGCATAACATTAAATCAGAAGAACTAAGTGTAACAGTCATATCGTGCAGTCCTATTGTCTTGTAATATACTAATTGTAGAATCACAAAGAAATACCAAAGGAAAAACAGAAAAAAATAAAAAATAATAAACCTACCTTCCACGTACCGATACCTAATATTGGGCAGTCGTAGCCGTTGCTAAATTTCACGTTTGGTACTTTCGATGCCATGATCAAACAATTAATTTACGAAATTTAAATATAATGAAATATAACTCGTAAGTAATTAGCATTCAAATTAGCGGAAAATTTTAATGATGCAGTCTGTAAAGAACCGGCTCTGATTTATCTACTTCTTCTTCTTCGATATTTCACAATTGACAATGTCAATTGTCAAATATCGAATGCAATGGCAATTTGACATTGTTTTTTTTTTTACAAAAAGCCAAAGTTCAAAGCTCTTTCTGACAATGACAAACTTTCTGAAACCTACCATTATTGATTATTCCATACATACAAATAATCACTAAATAATAAATATTACTAGATAGCTCTAAAAGCCGAGCTTTGTGAGGGCTGAGCTCGCGTCGTCACACCTTGGCTGACTGATGATAGCACATCTACATAATATTTAAATACTGTGTGATTTGTCAAGGTTGTGGGATATTATCACCGCATTACCGCAAGTACCATCTCATCCGAAATGGTAACTAATAAAATATAATAATTATTAGCAATTACAATCGTAAATCGTAATGTATTGTATCTACTTGCGGCATTGATACCTGATAGGCATCCGGGGTTTGTGGTGCCATAGGTAATAAAGTAAAACCAAAGAAAAACTAACTTCTTCATCACTTACCTTCCAAGTTCCCAGTCCCAAAGCTGGTATAGTTTTTCCATTGTTGAATTTGACGGTGGGTACGGGTGCCATTTTCGAACACAACTGTTCCGTTCCGCGTTCGAAACGTAATAAAGATAACATTTTTTGAACTTGGGTTATCACCACTGTTTATTGTTCTCGTTTATTATCAATTATGTAAAATCTACTGCATATTATTAGCTATCTCTACGCCAATAAACCTAGTAAACTTGATACTTAAACTACATTTTATAATAATTGATATGGTTGATCAATAATGTTAAAAAAATAAACAAACAGTAATCATAATTCATAGGTAACAGACAAGGTCGATTCGAAAGTTTTCTATGAATCAATAATCTGAAAGACTATCTTTAAACTATTAATTAATATGCTATTATTTAGTAAGCCTGGCCCACCATTCGAGCCGAGCGCTTAGACCCCCTATCCCCAACCCGCGGCCCGCCGGGACTTTATCTGTGGCCCGCATGATGTTAAAAAAATTTAAATTCACGCCCACCGGCAAAATAACGTAGTCTACGTGATAGTCGTTAAATTTTTTTCACTTCAAAATCGTTAATTTTGAAGAATGTTATTTTTTAACCCTAAAAAAATTTTGTTGCGGCCCGCGACACCAAGACCAAAACATGTTTGTGGCCCGCATGAAAAAAAGGTTGGGGACCACTGGCTTAGACGAACGGCACTTGTCGACGGCAGCTGACGGCAGTCGGCCGCACGTGTCGACGGCACAAATCGATTATCGACGGCAGCCGTCGAAGTGTCAGAAAAAAAATAATGAAAAAAATCCAGCAACTGCCGTCGACACGTGCCGTTCGCCTGTAAGAAGCCTTAAATAAGAGAAAAATACCAATAAAAAAAAGTTTTATCCAATATGCGATGGTACATTCAGGGTCATGTACCTACATGCGATCCCACTTATCAGTCATATCACATGGTCACTTGACCTGGGGTCGACAAAAACCAAACGACGTAATAAAACACAGGACTACAGTTAAATAATTTATTGGAATACAAAAAAATCTCTCAACATTAATATCCTCATGTACACTCACAAACACAAACATGTATACTACACCAATTATACACAGTCAGACATTGGAGAGCACTGCATGGTTTACCTGCTTTATGATTATTTTTTATTATAAAATAAGGGGGCAAACGAGCAAACGGGTCACCTGATGGAAAGCAACTACCGTCGCCCATGGACTCGCAACATCAGAAGAGCTGCAGGTGCGTTGCCGGCCTTTTAAGGGCCAACGCTAAAACTCGCGCGGGCGCACGCGCGCGTGTGAATAATTGAAAAATAGTATGGGCAGCACTGATCTCTATTATACAAGTACGCTGGATCGATGATACCCACTTTTTTTTTGTGCATATTTGAAGCGGAATCAGCTCCCCCATTATCAGGGATAGGAACTAAATTTGACGTAACCATTGGTAACCATGTATGTATTTTAATTCTCTATGGCTTAATCGTTTGAATTGTATTCGTGTTTTTAAAGTGTTTTAAAAGGTTTTACGCGATTATGTAATATATAAGTGGTGGAAGTTCATAGTTAAACTATGAAAGAGTGTATGTTATATAAAACGCGGTACAAAAAGGGATGTGGGATTACATTTCACAAGTAAGTGATTTTAACAGCAAATTTCTACGATGTTAAACTTTTATTGATAATATAGGCACTTAAAAATGTGGCACTAATCTTATTATACCGTATTCACCACATATTTACCTTTGTTTTGCCGATTTTTGATAAACAATAAAATTCAATAGTGCTGGAGTTTTCTGTCGATAAAACTTATCGATATCTATAATAATTGTACTGAAATCTCCGATAACTGATTTTTATTATCAAATACTTAATATTAAGCTCTTAAAATAATTGACAGGTTTCCGTCTGACGAAGGAAGACTGGAATTATGATTGAAAAAAATTGAAAAGCCTGGTTGGCGTCCGAAAATTGCTACTACCGCTTGCCGTTACTATTTGAAGTGTACAAACGTTCTCTCTGAAAATACAAGGCGCAAAAACTACCATTTGATCGTGATTATGTTTGGAAAATTTATTTCAGCGTCTACTCTTTCTTGACAGACTGTAACTGTGTAACGGTAACTAATCTATACTAATATTATAAAGCGGAAGAGTTTGTTAGTTTGTTTGAACGCGCTAATCTCAGGAACTACTGGTCTGATTTGAAAAATTCTTTCAGTGTTAGATAGCCCATTTATCGAAGAAGACTATAGGCTATATTTTATCACGCTAAGACTAATAGGAGCGAAGAAATAGAGGAAAATGTGGGAAAAACGGGGGAAAATTATTTGAATGGGCTTATTTGAACGCGCTAATCTCAGGAACCACTGGTCCGATTTGAAAAATAATTTCAGTGATAGATAGCCCATTTATCGAGGAAGGCTATAAGGCTATATTTTATTACGCCACAAATAATAGGAGCGAAGAAAGAGAGGAAAATATGAAAAATCGGGAAAAATTATATGAAAGGGCTTATTTGAAAGCGCTAATCTCAGGAACTACTGGTCGGATTTGAAAAATTCTTTCAGTCTTAGCCCATTTATCAAGGAAGGCTATAGGCTATATTTCATTACGCTAAGAATAAGAGGAGCGAAGAAATAGAAGAAAACGGGGAAAATTATATGAAATTGATTATTATCTTACCTACTGGAGCTATTTTTATGTTATTTGGCAAACTTGGAGAATAGACCACGTGAAGGGACATAGGCTATTTTTGCGGAAAAATGTACGGAATTGCGTGAAATTCATAAATTACGCGGGCGAAGCCGCGCGGAACAGCTAGTAAAATATAATGTTAAAGTATCGCACATATAAATATTTTTATTACATTTTTTTTATTTATAAATACCTAACCTACTCCACCCCAATAAAAAAATGTATTCAAACGTTTCATATTTATTTATGGATCGCATTATCCAATTAGTTAATTTCCCTCGCACTTCTGCAATCAGCGCCAAAATGGCGAAAATCAAATGAGATAAAGTAAATCGATAAAAATTGGCTTGCTAGATCCATAAATAAATAGGGAACTTTTATATTATTACTAGACATTCCGCGCGGCTTCTCCCATGTAAATACCTAATGTCACAGACAAATTGATCCACAAAAAATAGCCTATATTAGAATCCTTCACGTTATACATTCCCCCGCTTTTTCCACATTTTCCTCTATTTCTTAGCTCCTATTAGTCTCAGCGTGATAAAATATATAAAATGGGCTATCTAACACTGAAATCATTGTTCAAATTGGACCAGCAGTTTTGAACTGAGATTAGAGCGTTCAAACAAACAAACTCTTCCGCTTTATAATATTTTAAGATGACATTAGTTAGGGTCTAATCACACAGAACACTTATTCAGTTTTGTACTGCTACTTCACGTTATTTACGTATGAAATCATTGTTAATTTATTACGCCTATCTAAATTACGGAGAGGAAATCTGTAATCTTTAATATAAATATGTAGCGTTTGTATTATTCAATTTAATATTTTTGTCCTAATGGTCGACATTATCTAAATCTGGAAACATTTCATCGATAATAGAAGAGACAGTTTTACATCACTAGTATTAGTTCCAAATACTCCCACTACTGCTATCAGTCACCTTGGGTAGGAACCAGTTAAGAATCGTTACCAGATGCCTAACTGGGCACTGCAAGCTCAACAAACACCTTAACAGAATGGGTATTTGTAGCATAACGACTTGCAGATTCTGTGAGGAGGAGGATGAAACACCTATTCACCTTCTCCTCGACTGTCCTGCTCTACTACAGAGCAGGAACAGACACCTTGGTCGCCACGAATACTCATCCACAGAGGAAATTCGTGGCACCAACCCCAACCATATCGTTCAATTTATGAGCACTATTGGGTTGGGGCTGATTCTCTAGTGCCAAGGAGTCACAATAGATCCTCATGGGTCGCAGTGACGTCAGGGCTATAGCAACCTGCCTTCCCAAAAAAATAAACTGCTATCAGCGCCAATATGGCGTATGATGGCGACTTTCAAAACGTCATTTTTACGTCAACTTTAGTTCCAATCCCTGATAATGGGGGAGCTGATTCCGCTTCAAATAGGCACAAAAAATAGCTGTCATTTCAAAGGGTATCAGTAGTCCAGCGTACTTGTATTAATGGAGGTCAGTGATGGGCAGCGTCGTCGCCCGCGTCCGCGCTCCGTCGCACGCGCCTGCGCTGCTCATACTATTTTTCGTTTGTACACACGCGAGCGTGCGCCCGCGCGAGTTTTAGCGTTGGCACTAAGAGGGAATACGCTCTCTTCTTGAAGATTATGTATGTATGGAACACGACGATTGCTGAACACTCTCAGCTGTATGACTTCGACACACTACAAAGCGTCAAAGCTTTACAACTAATAATAATTGAAGAATACAAAGAGGTGACCTAAAACGATTGTGTACGAATCCAAAACATTGATTGGTATACATGTATGTGTTCGTGGCTCTGCACTTAAAACTAAACTGTTAAGATCTCCCTTCACGTTGAGCCATGACGAATGACTACGATTGTCGGCCTGTCCACATCTTCACGTCACGACGTCCGCGTCGTCAACGTGGAATGGTGCGATAACGTCGCACGGTACGTTGTCGTGACGTAAAGATGTGGACAGGCTGTGTCACCATTTAATTACGAGCATATTCATAATCGTCGTCGATGGTAATTCGAGACGACTATTATTCAACAGGTTCGTAATCGCCTATGTTTGTCCATCATTGGCCAACGTGTAGAGAGGCTTTAAACTAAACCGTTATAGCGAGCACATAACACGCGAAGTGACTATTGTGCATGTTAAATGCTTCAGCATCGAATGCTTCACAATGATAATACTTAAACTATGAGAAACATTAATTTCTGTGAAAAATGTGAATTGTTGGTTACCCTTGAATCCTAAATTAAAACTAGAAGTGAGCTATTTGATTATAAATATGAATTTTTTAATGTTATATTCAAGTATCTTTATTTAATTCTTTCATTATGACTTAAGCCACTTATATATTATTATAAGCAAGCTAACTTTACAATTTGTTCATAAATCATAATACATAATTATACTGTAAGTATTGTTGCAAACCTACCTACAAATAAATTACTTTTACACTGATTACTTTGCGTTTGTGAATTATAATATTAACGTGTACAAAATGTATTTTTTTAGTTTTAATCGCCAATCTTATCATAAAATATTATTGCACACGTAGTGGTAGTAATCTTCTACAAAAATAGCAAAAAGTGCAGGTTTAAACTTATAAATAATAATAATGTTTATTATGATGGATAAGCTTCATTCATGATAAATGCTGTAATGTAATAGCTGCTTAAATAATATAGTGTTAGAGCTACCAGTCCGCAGAAGTCTAAGTAAGAAAAACCAAGGGCAGGTAATTCGAATAATGGTTTCTTTATCTAGTCCCTTATTAACCCGTCGATCGTGGGAAAACGAGACACAATAGATATTCTATTGTGTCTCGTTCACAGGTGAGCGTATGGGACTTGATGAATTAATAAAAATTTAGACAGCAATTAACTATTCAACACTGTCTGTCTTTCTCTGACATATTAGAAAAGTCATATAACAAACAAAGACGCATCTTGAATAGTTATCAGTAAGTATCTTTATTATTAAGGGGGCTTGTGTGGTAGGCATTATTACAGATTACTCTCTCATAATAAACAACCTTGATAATAAGTGGGCTCCTAAATGCCAGGTAACCTAAAATTATGAAATAATGAAAGTGTAAATTAGCATTTTTAATTATATAAAAATAAATACAATATCCGTAAGTTAAGCAGTCTAGAAGTTGAGAGCGTAATATCTCAATGCGTTTCTTGATCTCTCATCATTTTTTAAATTCATCAACAAAATACATTGTGTTAGTGTAAAGATCGTTATCATTGAAAGCATCAAATGAGCCCGTCAAAATGAACAACTTTTTCTATGAGAACAATGCTGGGAACGGGAACTTTGACGGGCTCATTTGATGGTTTCGAGGATAACGGTATTTACACTAACATCTTGTATCAATATTTACATCTCAGTGGTTTTCATATTGTTGTTACCTCGCCTAATCTTAAAACTTTTTTAGAGTAATCCTAAAATAACCTCAAATAAATTAAGCTTTGAATCCCAAAGAAATTTCACCCCTACGCCGCAAGACATAGGGTCATAGAAACACTGACAGATTAAAGAATTTCTTTCAATCTGTAACTTATATCTTTTCTATGGTGGCCATGTTAAGCGTTCAAATTATGTTTATAAGTAATTTCACCTCTACACCGTAAGACATAGGGTCTCCAGGTGTTTATAATAATGTTGTAAGTAATTTCACCTCTATGCCGCAGAACATAGGGTCTAGAAGGTCTTGCGGTGCACCGCGCGGTGTCCCTCCTCGTCGTACTCTCGCTTGGAGACCCACATCTTGCGGAATGTGTCGAGGGAGGCGAGGATGGAGCCGCCGATCCACGTTGAGTACAGCCGCTCCTGCGGCGCTGAGATCTGGGGGTCAAGTTGAATAGTAAATACAGTGGATATGGAGAACATAATATAGTATTTATATCATGGATTGAATTATATTAAATTCCAATTAAAAAATATTAAAACGGCAACGGACTACACAATATTTCACTCAATGGAACATGAGTAAGGTAAGGTAAATTGTCGATTTTTTGAGGTGGATAAGTTCGAGTTAAGGCGTCTTTTAGTTGCGTAGCGTTGATATTTCGTTTAAATTAATAAAAATCTATTGATTTAGTTAAAAATATACATAGCTTTTTTAAAGCATAAAGATGAAAGAGGTTTGAATTATCGTAGGTTTAAATTAATGAAATACTGTTTTAGACATAACATTGTGTTATACACACGATATGTCTAAAAACAGTATTTGATTAATGAATTTGGTTTTTTGTCGAATGATCTTAAAATTGTGCGCGGCCTATATCAACATTCCCTCACCCGCAGCTTTGGGAATTTATGTATAGGCAGTAAAGGCCATGGCCTATGGGCTATGGGTGGCAGCGTCCTGTCGTCGAATGGCGGGAGAGCTCGTACATAGGGGCGGCAAAATTAAAGTGGCCTACACTCGTAAAAAATATAAATCCGGCCCTGCTTACCCGTATCTTCATATCCTTGGGTGCGAGTCGTCGTATCTCGGCCAGCAGACGGTCGCCGAAGCCGCGGAACAGCGTGGAGCCGCCGCTCAACACGATGTTCTGGTACAGCACCTTCCGCAGGTCCATGTCTGACTTCTGGATAGCGAACATCAGCACCTCGTGTAGACCTGGAGCAGGCGTTAACGTGAGACAGATCGTTAAGTATTAATTGTTTGGGGTCATCGACATTTTCAGTGAATAAAGCCCGTCACAGACTTAGCTATAATATATATTAATATATTTATAGCAAGGCATATTAATCTATACTAAATCCACATGTCACAGAAATATATATTATAGCTGAGTGTGTGGTCACGCGAAAATTAGTATAGAAAATATATAATAATATGCCTAGCTATAAACATATTAATATATATTATAGCTAGGTCTGTGACGGGCTTAATGAATATAAATGTCTATAAATATAATAATAAAACTATTTAAGACAAAGTTCGTGACATCAAAATATAAAACGAATTAGCAGTTACTGTGAAAGCTATACATACATAGTACGTGCGATAGATAGTTAAGTTTCGTCGTTGTTGACCTTTGAGTTTGGATATAGTTGATACTTGATATGAAATTAATAAAAATAAAAACAATACCTTCACATTCTTCGCCAATAAGATCTGGCCTGAACAGCACCTCAGGTGCTCGGAATCTTGCTGGACCGATCTGAAAGTTGTACAAATATATTAAATAGAATATTTCGGTTGACTGGACATTTGCTGCCACTCTTAGAGAGATTTAATAATAAATTAAGATTTTACAAAAAAGTTCTTACATTTCTTGTCAAACACTTTATTAAATTAAAGTAATCATAAAGTTTTTCTGTCCGTCTGTCTTTAGACTGGCATATCAGGCACATGGATGGCAAAATTGACATAGTTTACTATATAGAAAAAGTAGCGGTCTGAATGTTAAATAACTTGCAAAACTGACCTCCAGCTGCGTACCATCAGGCAGGGTGAACTGAGCCCTCTCCGAGTCCAGGGTCTCCTCTTTGAGAGGATTGGGGGACAGGTAGCACGCCCTCTCCTTGATGTTCTTCACAATCTCCAGCTCAGCAGACGTCCGGAGATTCACGCCTTCCTTGCGAAGGAGCAACCTGAAAGTATTATTTGAGTAAGAGGCAGCAGTCAGACACCAAAATGGCAAAGGGGCAATTAGTGGAGCATGGGTCAGATCTTAATGTTAACTTCAGACCAAACAAGATTAACCTTACTTGAACAGTATCAAACATTGTGTAGAAGGACTCTTGGTGAGATTCATTTTTTTTGTAACTGCACGTACATTTGTCACCTCCCGACTATTTTAATAAAATTAAATAAGTATAATGATATATTTTGTTCTGTAAATCGCTAAAAGTAAAAATCAAAGTGTTAGAAACTATTGTAACTCTTCAACCCTTAGCAGTATTTGTGTAATACTGTGTAATTTTGGAAACAAAAGTTCAAGCCAAGTGCAACTGTCAACGACTGGACGAGTTCAAATTGGAGCTGGATTATTCTCGAGGACTGCCTAATCCCGGGGAGTATTGCTTTTAATTTTCAAATCAATTAGTCACCTTTTACAATTTCAGCAACTACAAATCCACTTTACACCGCTCACACCCGTGAGCTACGTCCAAAATCACACTTGGCATAGTTTATTTCTCTCTTGGCTTGACGAGTAGTGGAAGCGAAGTTGTAGATAAAAACAACAAGCCCAGACAAAACCAAAACTAATATACTAATACACACATTATACAAGCAAAGGACATCCTCAATTATATTCAAAAATAAAGTTTTCAAACCTTGATTTGTACAGTTATATTCAGGTTCAATAACTACTATTTAATCTGTCTATACTGTCTTCCATACTTTGTTCTTTGCTTATTCTTTATTATTAATCTTAAATCTTGCCTTTCTAATCTTTTGCTAACCTTTTCCCCTCTAAAATTGACTGTACATGAGTTAAACTGAAATATTAAGGCTGGCTTTTGCATTGAAAGTAAAAGGTGACTTACAATATTTACATTAAAGCCGGTAAAGCCCTAACATATTATATAACTCATTTCAGTGCTCGGGAATGGATAGTAAAATGATGACTCGCTCGGCCGTGGCCCGTCGCAACGAGGAGCAACTTCGAGTCACCCTCATAGAATTAAAGCAATATAAAGAACAATGCCAAATGCTGTTAAGGGAAAGAGATGATAACGAAAAAGAAATAGAATCAGTAATACAAAAAAATCAGGATTTAAAGTTAGAACTCAATAAGTTAAGTCTTGACTACGAGGACATTCTTAAGAAAAACATTGAGTTACAGAATATCGTTGACGGCTTTGACCAATGCAGAGAGGAATATGAAGACTTTCTCAAGACCTCTGCTAACCTCAAAATCAAGCTGAGTAGTGCCGAAGACTACATCTTAAAACTAGAAGAACAAATCCATGCTCAAAATTCCACCCAAACCCAAATCTTATATAATGAGCTTATTTGTGATAAAAGCAACTTGGTTTCTAACACAAAATCTTGTCAAAACATTTCTACGATTGATTTAACTAGTAATGATACTCTACCAATATGTACCTTGAATAGTAAGAGGAAATTAAAGAAATATATTAAAATCAAAAAGTGTATTAAAAATTATTGTAAACTTTCAAAGAAAAATAAAAAATGTTTAATTAATTTATCAAAAGTTATAAACGAAAATAAACTCTTGAATAATAACTTACTAAACTGTAATTTTGACATAGAGCAAATAAAATGTAACTATGAGGCCGATGTATGTAACCTACAGCAAGAAATTTCGATACTTCTTGATTCTTTGGATAATTTAAACAGAAAATATGCTTTGTCACAACAAGAAACACAGAGGCATATATCAGCGATGAATGATTTACTTGAAGTGACTCGTTATAATGAGGAACGGGTTTACTCTTTATTGAGAGTCAATGGTTCCTCAGATCAAGTAAATCATTCTGTTTTGAATAGTATAACTGATATATGTTCCAGTCAGAAGGTACATACTGAATGCCCACAAATTGCTTTGTTCAGTGATGAATTAGGTAAGGACTTAGGTATTTATTTAAGTAGGATGTGTATTGGACAATCAGTTTCCAATTTCTGTATGCCTGGAGCTACTTATAGTGAAATAATGTGCAGGGCTTTAGCTATGACTTATTGTCCGAACACAACAATAATACTTTTAGTTGGGAGGAAGGGAAAATTAAACAAAAAACAAATGACCGAATTCCTAGATAAATTATTTAGTATGGAAAATATTAATAATGTTATCTTGTTTACTTTTCCTTATATACAAATGTTGCCAAAGAGATATAATAAAGAAAACTTTTCTAGGTATCAACTGAACAGCCTAATGTATACCGCTGTAAACAATGATATTCTACTAAATATTGAGTTATTATTTATTATATCATTGGCTGTAAATAATAATTGTATCATTTTAGATGACTCACATAAGCAATGTCAGGTTGTAGACATAAATAATTTAGATTTTAAGTTATTTACCATGACAAGAGATAAGTACTTCTTATCTAATTTTTATAAAAGACGAATAGCCAGGTTGCTATTTAACTTTTTAAATTTTAAACCAGCCAAGTGTTTGGCTTTAGAGACTACTGCTTCTATTGAGCAGAATTATACTAGTCATAATATTAACGAATTGGAATATGTTCCAAATATTTATTTAAATTAGATAATAAGACAATGGAGGACATCTCTTGCGAAAATAAATTAAGTATTGAAAATCCTACCAATAATTCGTTAGACTCAAATATATTAAGAAAGAATAAATGTAATTTGATTTATCTGGTGCATCAAAATTTACAAGGTATGGTAGGTAAAGAACTTGAAATTGAGTTATTTTTAAAGGAATTTAACATTGATATTATTTGTATATCTGAACACTGGTTCAGACAATATGAACTCACTTTCAATTTCAATAACCACCAGATAGCTAGTTCGTTCAGTAGAGAAAATGCCATTAGAGGCGGCTCTTTAATATTAATTAGAAATAATTTGAAATTTAAGGAACGTAAAGATATTGTGAGTCTCTCTATTGAACGAACAATTGAAGTAGCCTGCATTGATCTAAGTCATCTTATTATTGTGGGTGTATACAGGCCTCCGTCGGGGTTATTTGATACCTTTGAACAAACTATGGAGCAAATATTGTCAAAAATATGTGCATCTAACAAAAGGGTTATTATATGTGGAGACTTTAATGTTAATTTATTGGATTTAAATTCCACAACTGTTAGATTCACATCTTTATTTAAATCATATAACCTTTGCAATTTGTTTCATGAACCTACAAGAGTCTGCGAGACTACAGCTACTTGTATTGATAACATATTTACAAATCTCATTCCCGATAAAAAGGAAATAATTAATAAGTTAAGCTCTGATCACTGTGGACAGTTAGCATCATTTAATGTCAATTGCGATAATAACGTAAAGGACAATCTTGTGTTTGTTCCTGTGACTACAAAACGTATAGAGCAATTTAGAAGTAAATTAAATTCAAATATTCAGTCATTGGGTAGATCAAATAGCTCAGATGAAGCTTTTAATAATTTGTTTAAGGTAATAAGAACACAATTTAATACAGTATTTACTTCTAAAACAGTTAGAAACGATAATAAAAAAACCAGATTTATTGAATGGGCAACTAAAGGAATTAAAATAAGTAGGCAAAGATTATATGAATTATATGATGAAAGGTGTAATAACAGCAGTGAATCATTTAAATCATATGTTAAAAATTATTCTAAAACCTTCAGAAAAGTTTGTAAAGCTGCTAAGGCTCTATATATCAAAAATAAAATTAAAAATTCTAAAAACAAAATCAAAACTACATGGAAGGTTATATCTGGTGAGACTGGAAACGTCACCTGTCGTAACACTGATTTTGAATTATACTTTGAAAATAAAAAGATTACAAATAATCTTGAAGTTGCGACGGTCTTTGAAAAGTTTTTTGCTGACATTCCGGTCTCAACTACAAAAAATCTAAATTCCTCACCAGAAGCTGCTGAAAAGCTACTCAGAGACAATGTAAAGGAATGTGATGTCAATTTTAAGTTTAGGGAAATTAGCCCTAGAGATATTATTGATACCTTTAAATTGTTGAATATTAAAAATACTACTGATCTCTGAGGCATGTCTACAAAAATTATTAAATCGATAGTTGACATCATAGCTCCTCATCTAGCAATAATTTTCAATGACTGCATTAGGAGTGGTGTTTTTCCTGACTTAATGAAGCACAGTAAGGTCGTACCTTTATTCAAAGCGGGAATTAAATCAGATCCGACTAATTACCGGCCTATTTCGATTTTACCGACTCTTAGTAAAATATTTGAAAAAATAATTTTACAACAATTACTGTTACATTTTAATTTAAATAATTTATTACACAATAACCAATACGGTTTTACTAAGGGCCGTTCCACAACGGATGCTGGTATAGGTCTTCTTTGTAACATATTTGAAGCTTGGGAGGAGTCACAAGATGCCTTAGGTATTTTTTGTGACCTCTCTAAGGCATTTGACTGTGTCGAGCATGCTACTTTAGTCAGAAAATTGCACCACTATGGCATAAGGGACTCAGAACTCAGCCTTTTGACTTCTTACCTCAAAAATAGGACTCAAAGGGTTGAAGTTAATAGTAAAAGATCCAATGGGACCAAAATAGAATTAGGTGTACCACAGGGATCTATTTTAGGACCATTTCTTTTTCTCATCTACATTAATGACTTACCTTATCTAGTTAAGGATAATGAGATAGTACTTTTTGCTGATGACACTTCACTTATTTTTAAAGTGAAGCGACGGCAGTCAAATTACGACGAGGTAAATAGTACTCTCTCAAAAATAGTACATTGGTTTAATGTTAATAACTTACTTTTAAACTCTAAGAAAACCAAATGTTTAAAATTTACTTTGCCCAATGTTAGGCAAGTTCAAACCAATTTACTATTAAATGATGAGAAAATGAATTTGGTGGACTCCACTATATTCTTAGGCATTACATTAGATAGTAAATTACAGTGGGGTCCTCATATTGCTAACCTTGCAGGTAAGCTCAGTTCTGCAGCATATGCAGTCAGAAAAATTAGGGAAATTTCTGATGAAGACACGGCAAGACTAGTTTATTTTAGTTATTTTCACAGTAGAATGTCTTACGGTATCATTTTATGGGGAAACGCTGCCGACATCAATACAATTTTTGTGCTGCAGAAGCGAGCTATACGCTCAATTTATAAAATGTCAGCTTTTGAATCTCTGAGAGAAAAGTTTAAAGAAATTGGTATTCTAACTGTTGCTTCTCAATACATTTTGGATAATGTGTTGTATGTTAGAAAGAATCTAACTAAATTTAAAACTAAAGGTGATAGTCACGGTAGAAACACTAGAAATAGGCACAAGCTGGAAATGCCAGTGATCAGACTTAGCAAAATAAGTAAATCTTTTAAAGGTCAATGTATACGCCTTTACAATAAAATCCCGAAAAACGTTCAAAATCTATCAATTAATAAATTAAAAAAAGTAATTAAAGAACGTTTGTGTGCCAAAGCCTACTATACGGTCAATGATTTCCTAAACGATGGCACATCTTGGGAGTAGGATGGCTGCTTGCTGCTGCTTCTACATTTATTATAATATGTGACTTACAATTCATGTTGACTTTCTATAAAGTATTAGATTAAGTTATTTACATTGTAAATTTTATTTTTTTAAAAGACTAATTTTCCACTTTTTAAGTAAAAAGTGGCCCCGTGCGAGTTTCTTACGCCGGTTCTTCTCGCCGGGTTAGTTCCCGAACCGGTGGTAGGCAACATGTAGCTCAACGTTCTGAAAACATTTGATTCAAATTTATTCAGAAATAAAACAATTTTTTTTTTTTATTCAATGTGTACTAATCTATACTTATTATAAAACAAAGTCGCTTTTTTTCCCTCATGTCCCTTTGTTCCCTTTAATCTTTAAAACTATGCAACAGATTTTGATGATTCTTTCAGTGTTAGATAGCCCATTTATCGAGGAAGGTTATAGGCTATATTTTATCACGCTAAGATTAATAAAAAAGAAGAAATAGAGGAAAATGTGGAAAAAACCGGGAAAATTATTTGAAAGAGCTAAATTTATCGCGCTAATCTCAGGAACTACTGGTCCGATTTGAAAAATTATTTCAGTGTTAGATAGCCCATTTATTGAGGAAGGCTATAGGCTATATTTTATCACGCTAAGACTAATAGGAGAATGTGGAAAAAAATGGGGGAAATTATTTGAAAGGGTTTATCTCGCGAACTACTGGAGCAAATTTATGTTATTTGGCACAGATAAGAAGTAGACCACATGATGAAGAATCGTGATAGGCTATCGATTTTAATAATTTTTTCAGTGGCTATAATAATATTTTATACCCGTGCGACGCCGGGGCGGATCGCTAGTATTTCATAAACTAATATTTCACTAATCTAGTTATTTTATTACATTCACATTATTGTAATTAATTTTCACCTCAAGTACCGCGTGACGTCTCTTCCAGCTACGTCCACCCTCATGATGCTGTGGGGCATCGCAAAGCCCTCGTATATGGGCACAGAGTGTGTTACACCGTCGCCCGAGTCTAGGACAACACCTGTCGTCCGACCTGTTGCATATCTGGAAAATAAAAAAAACTAGATCAAAATCAGCCCACCAGTTAAGATGTTAGTTGTTACAATACCACAGACAGAATTGATAGACATAGAGACACATCTATACATATTATAAAACAAAGTCGCATTTTTTTCATCTCCCTTTGTTCCCTTTAATCTTTAAAACTACACAATGGATTTTGATGATTCTTTCAGTGTTAGATAGCCCATTTATCGAGGAAGGCTATAGGCTATATTTTATCACGCTAAGACTAACAGGAGCGAAGAAATAGAGGAAAATATGGAAGAAACGGGGAAAATAATATTTGAAAGGGCTAACTTGAACGCGCTAATCTCAGGAACTACTGGTCCGATTTGAAAAATTCTTTCAGTGTTAGATAGCCCATTTATTGAGAAAGGCTATAGGCTATATTTTATCACGCTAAGAGTAATAGGAGAATGTGGAAAAAACGGGGGAAATTATTTGAATGGGCTTATCTCGAGAACTACTGGAGCAATTTTTATGTTATTTGGCACAGATAAGAAGTAGAACACATGAAGGATCATAGGCTATCGATTTTAATAATTTTTTCAGTGGCTACATATTTTATACCCGTGCGACGCCGGGGCGGGTCGCTAGTCAAATATCTAGTTAAAACAAAAACTTGTATAAGTGGAAGTTATTAATGCTACCAAGAATACTCACAAACTAAGTACTGCTTGCATTGATAGGAAGAGAGCTGGCACGTTGAAAGTCTCAAAGAATACTTCTGCTGCCTTTTCTCGGTTACGTCTGGGATTCAGTGGGGCCTCAGTAAGGAGCACTGGATGTTCCTCGGAGAATGTGGATAGTTGGTCCTAAAATTAAACACAGGTAAGACAAATTGATGAGTCATCAGCAGTGATCGTAATCTGGGTGTAATTTTCGATGTAAAGAATAATATGGATAATACTTGTAATCCCGGGAATCCCAGGAAAATCAGAAAATGTCTGAGTACGTAATTTTAAATTTATAAATGAAAAATTATGTTAATTTGTTTATAAAATGATTCATATTATATAAAATAGTTTGAAAAGAAATTTTCAAATATTAGGGCGAAATGAAATAGGAAACATAAAATGAGAAAATAATAATTATGTTCTATTTATACATTACATAATATTATATTGTACATACATAATTTATGCTGGTAAATAAAATGAAGAATGTTCACTTATTATTTTTTTAGCTCTCTGTGAACTAAGTCGAAAATAAAAATATGAGAGAAAAAATTATTACGATATGTCGTGTAGTTTCCGAGATGTTTGTCTTGTGTTTAAGTAAGTAATTAAAATACAATATTTTGCATTACAATATTAATAACTAGCTGTTTATTTGTAATGATCAGTTTTGTTAAGAAAACAATATTAATAATATACTACAAAAATCCTTGTTTTAATTTTGGTTAGTCGTTTTAGTAATGGAAAATCCATTTTCCAATCAGTTGCCAAGTTTTGAAACAAAATAATAATTTTATACAGATATTTTTTTGTAAAATCAATGTAAAATCATGCATTTTCCTAATCCTAGTCATGTGTTTAATTCTTTTACTACGGTTCTGGATCCCGGAATCCGAAAAATCTGATTCCGGGAAATCACGGATTTTTGTGGTCATATCCATATTATTCATATCGATCACACCCACGATTCCGATCACTAGTCATCAGTCATAAATCATAATACATATTTCATTTCACTTACAATACATTTTTTGTCATTTATGGCAATTATGTTATAATAATATAAATTTTAAAACCTTGTTGTCTTGATCAGATGACATACTCCAATGAACAACAAAATAAAATGATCTTTTGCCACACAGATGAGATAGATCTTACACCACAGTAATTACTAGGGCTCGGAAAAATATGTATTAAAGAATCCAAAATATGTACTTAAAATATGGACTAAAAATCGAAAATATGGAAAAATATGGACTATAAAACAGAAATATGGAAAAATATGGACTATGAAATTACAATAATTAAACATTGTTTTAGTTTAGATAGCCCTTAAATATTTATTTTATTTTAATTTTTTATCAATCATTTAAGGTACAAATATAAGGATTTTGTAAAAATTTCAAGTGCCTTGCTGTAGCCATTATTGATATCGAGCAAAAAATAGCAAAAAAAAAATTACGTTTGTTGTACGGAAGCCACCCATAATTATGAATTTTATTTTGTTTTTAGTATTTGTTGTTATAGCAGCAATAGATATACATTCTGTGAAAATTTCAGAAGTCTAGATATAGCCGTTCTTGAGATACAGCCTGGTGACAGACAAACGGACAGACAGACATCGAAGTCTTAGTAATAGGGTCCCATTTTTACCCTTTGGGTATGGAACCCTGATAATCGGCACAGAATTTTGTTTTTCTTTATGTGTTACGTACTTAAATCCTTTATTTTACCCGAACACCGAAACATACTTCAGTTTTTGTTTAGCCATGTCAGCAACAGGACCTTTTGCATCTGAAACTTTATTTTCTATTTCTTTATTAATCCTTCGATCGCGGATTCTTGGAACTGCTATTGTATTCTATTGTTGTCGCGATCACCGGTGCTCTTATGGGGCTTGAATCCTGAAGGAATAATCTTCTTTGGAAACAATAAATACGACGAAAATGGCAAGAGGAACGAATTAATCCGCATGGTGGCGGGAACATATTTTTTTGTATTTTTGTGAAAATATGGACGATTGTGACATTTTCTTGCAAAATATGGACTTATCTTTGAAAAACCCTAAAATATGGAAAAATATGGAAAATAAAACTTGGTTTTTCACGGTCTAAACATGATAATTCGTGTAAAAAACACATTCTAGGCCGAAAATCACGCAAAAAAATATATGTATTAACATATATAAATCCAGGCCCTAGTAATTACTAATTAGTATAAAATAATGTTAGTAAATTTGAAGTTTGTATTACTGTACTAAATAAGCCCCATAATCTCACCGGTGAGCAAGACACAATATAATAACAATAGATTTCCAAGAATCCACGACTGAAGGATTAAACTTACCTTACTGTAGATGTAATTCCAAACCCTCTCCATGTCGTTCCAATCTGTGACAATACCATGTTCCATTGGATATTTAATACTCAGCAGCCCCCTGTGCTCCTCCGCCCGCGGTCCCACAAACAGCTCTCCTTCCAGGGCACCTGCCATCACCCTCACATGCTTTGGTCGCCCGATACTGTGGATGGTATGTCATGGGAACTAATATAATAATGTTATCAAGTGTATTCTATAGAAAAAAAAAATATTGTAACTATAATTATATCGTGGCTATGAAATATGTAGATGAAATTATCTGGAATGGAAATACAATTGTGCACTCAATGAACAATTACATCTGCAAGAGATGTGCAAACTGCATATGTGTCAACATAGGTTTATTATTTTAGGTTAAAAAACTTAATGAATATGAAATATTGATAACTTACTAGTTCGGAAAACGGCATTTTGGTATTTGATCACCAGCGAAACCCGCTTTTATCACACCCGAACCCTGAGTAAAGAAAAAATACTGCCAAGTGAGTCATGTCGATTTACTTCATTTTCACTTTTACTGATTTGCTTTCGTTTACAGTTAGATGTAAAATTATAGTAATTAGTTCATAAGAACAAATCCAAATTACATCAAATCCCTTTTAGTGAGAAAATATGTAAAAGTGAACACACAACAAATTGCAAATGTAAGTGAAATATAAATGAATTACGTTATCAATGACGACTGGCTGATTCACTATAACATCATTAATATCCATTTTGTTAATGATTTGGTCCTTTTTAGTGATTTAATTAAGTATTTTTGGTAATTTTTGTAAATTTGGACATCCGGACAGATTTTCAATAGGTGACATCAGAGAATCAGTGTTACCACAAATAAATATTTGAAATTTTGACATTTAAATGAATTAAATTGACCGTTTTTTTATTATTTTTTTAATATATCGCAATGAATTCAATGAAAAATAATAAGGATATTCAAATGAAATTAACCGTCTTAAATTATTTGTTACGACTCTGAGCTTATAAAGTCTCAAATCTCAATTGATACCTACTCAGTACTCAGTGTGAACAATATATGTATAAAGAAAAAGACCCATTATGAATGTTGCCAATTTTAGGAAATAAGACAGAAAAAATAATCAAACGTCAAACAATACGTCAAAAAGTTAACAATTTTTTTAAGTAATATACTTTTTTCGATTTTGATTTTTGTGTGCATTTTATTGTTAGTTTTGTTACGGAATTATAGCAAACACAAACATTACTCGTAATTATGATAATATTTATATTATATTTTGTAGGCATGTTGTCCGTTTTAAGTACAGAAGTGGTAGAAGATGGTTCCTGTAATTTACAGGAACAAACTTGCAGTGGCATAAACGGCGAAAATAAATATATATTTTACTCAGTGAATCCACCAGAAGGATTTAATTTAAGACGTGATGTGTATATGAGGTTCGCCATTATGTTACATGATGCAAATATTAAAGGCAAGTCTAATTGGAAGTTAGTTTTACCACCTTGGCATAGGCTTTATCACTGGAAATCATCACCAAAACGTACGCCTTGGAACACATTCTTTGACATAGATTCTTTGAAAAAATTTGCACCAGTAGTTGAAATGTATGAACTTGAAGATATCAGCCTAAATACTTTGAAATTGGATCGAATTTATATCCTGCAGAATTTTGAAGATGCCTTTGAAGGTGGAACTTTCACTGAAAAGTGGAGAGTAAACAATGACTGTAGTTACAATGTAGAGTATGGTGAATATCAATTTAAGTCTGTAAAAGAAGTAATATGTGTTCAATTTCAAGGCAAAATTTCTAAACTGTGGGAAATTGTTTCTCTGCATCCTAATGATAAGTACATAATGTTTGTCCATGGTGAGATTCCATTACATGATAACTATGGTACAAAAACTTACTGGGACTGTCGCAAAAGTATGATGTTTAACAAGCAACTAATACGAGTTGCAGAGCAATACATTAAAAAAACTTTTAGTTGTACAGGTAACTGTAGCTCATTTTTAAGTGTACATTGGAGGAGACAGGACTTTGCTCGAGCAAGGAAAAATGATGTTCCTTCCATAGAAGGGACTGCAAAACAAATTAACAAAGCTGTGATAAAACACAACTTTAATATCACAAAAGTGTTTATTGCAACAGACGCCACCCTTTCAGAAAAACAAAAACTTTCTAATGCACTTGCCGCTTATCATTTAGAGGCGTACTTTTACACTCCAGACAAAGCACAAATTCATGAAGGTTCAGTTGCCATTATAGAACAAATAATTTGCGCTCGTGCAATATATTTTATTGGTACTCATGAGAGTACATTTACATTCAGAATACAAGAAGAACGTGAAATACTCGGTTGGGAAAGTTGGACCACATTCAATAGACTCTGCCCAGACACAGGCAGATGTGAGAAACCCTCAAAATGGACTATAGTACAATGAACACTTAAACAACGATCTATAAAAATTTATTAAGAATGTTTGTGCCATAATACTGAGCTTTATTTATTGTAAAGTAAATGTGTAAGAATTTTTATTTAGAGGCTTATCAACAGACTCAAAATTTGAATTGTGTGTGTGACTAGTGATGCATATTTTTATAATATTTTGTGATTTGTCTTAATACTCTTCATGTTGATCACATAATATTATATTATGATCAAATATACGCAAGAACAATTTTTGATAAGTAGACTGTTAAGTGTTAGTGTATGAATTTAAATTTTAAATCATCCACTTATTTGGGTCTAAAGTGAAACCGCACTAGGCGTAACTACACTACAATGCAACGGAGCGACCCGACACGTCAGTCATCACTCATCAGTGTGAAATTGTATGGGCCAAACCGTATTACGGTACGCGACAGCAGAACTACACGACGCGACAGTGAAGTTACGCTTAGTGCGGTCTTACCTTTAGGTGCTTTTAGTTGTGTTCGAGCAGGTGATACATGAGTGACTTTGTGAGTTGTGACTACTAAAAGGCAAAAATATACAAGATACCTATGAGTACGGATAAAAAATGACATCACAACGCCGCCGTAAAGCATTTACGATTAAGGAGAAAGAGGCAATAATAAGCAGATTAGAAAATGGCGAACCCAACTCACGAATTGCAAAGGAATTTGCGGTCAGCCATTCAACAATATCGACGATTTTCAAAAACAAGGACCTGATTAAGAAATCGTACAATTTAAATGTTTTAAAATCAAAGAGGCTTCGGAAATCCTCATATGAAAAAGTAGACCAAGCATTATTTCAGTGGTTTAAAATAAAAAAAAATAAGGGTGTACCTATCAGTGGTTCCATGTTACAGGAAACGGCGAACATTTTTGCTATGCATTTTGGTATTCTCGATTTCAATTGCTCTGCAAGCTGGATATGCCGTTTCAAAGTTCGACATAACATTAGGACAAGTAAAATCACTAGCGAAATAGCGCATGTCGATAATAATCGAAGTTCTTCCACAAAGTGGTTGACTGGTTGGCTGGATCTACGGCGAAAATTTTCTGATGACGAAATATTTAATGGTCATGAAACTGGTCTGTTTTACAATGCAATGCCGCACCAAACTTTAACATTGAAGGGTGCGAATTGCAGCGAGGGCGAGATGTCGAGTTGCAGGTTCACTGTTATGATAGCAGCCAATATGAACGGTACAGAGAAAAAGAAATTGCTCGTTATTGGAAAACCAAAGCCTTTCACAGATGGTGCCGAATCGTTATCTGTAGATTATGCACAACATAGTAGAGCTTGGATGACTTCAGACATTTTCGAAAAATGGCTTCTGGATTGGGATCTGGAATTGGGAATTATTATTATTTTTAACAAAAAATTAAAACCGACTTCCAAGGTAAAAACAATAATAACATTAATATGAACTAAAAAGTAAGTATTAAATAATTTTTACTATCTAATAGTGCCTTTTTCCGAATTCGGCTAAACCTCAACTATTTCTGTACTCAATCTTCATTATTTTGAAGTCGGTACCAGATAGCTGAATCTTCAGTCCTCTGACAGAATATTTGAAACTTTTGGAACTGGCACCGACTTCAAAATAATGAAGATTGAGTACAGAAATAGTTGAGGTTTAGCCGAATTCGGAAAAAGGCACTATTAGATAGTAAAAATTATTTAATACTTTTTAGTTCATATTAATGTTATTATTGTTTTTACCTTGGAAGTCGGTTTTAATTTTTTGTTAAAAATAATAATAATTTCACTCTTTTTAGTTACACTAGTACGTAAACCTTCGCGTATATTTTACGTAATTTATTACAATTTGTTAAGTGTTGAGATTTGTAAATTTTTTATTTTCTAAGAAAATTTAGTTCCGCAATTCAACAACAGATGTCGTTGTTAAGCTTCTGCATCGCGGTATCGCTTACTCGATTACATTTGATATAACTAATTCGCTACAATAATTATTTTCTTCTCGCTCACTTCAGAGGGATTAACGTCCCAGAACCATAAGACCAGTTTTAGGCGTAAGACGTAGACGTCTATTCTTTACATTAAGAGTCACAACTCACACTCACAAAATAATATATTATCAGTGAAGTGAACAGTAGTTAGTAAAGTATTCGATCTGTATAATATAAAGTAGTAAAATATTCGATCTCTCGTTTGCCGCCACGCGCCGCCCGCGCGACACCGTCGCCTCTGTAGCGCCGACCGCCGTGTATTAAACAAACAGGTGTTGTTATGTAACAATACATAATTATTATTACGAGTTAGTATATCCATACCATAGGTATGGATATACTATGGTACCTTGCAGTACTTCTGTCTATTCTGTGCCATGAGACATTGGTGACCTTAACACGACGTGGTAATGATGATGATGACGATGATGATGATTATGATTATGATGATGAATATTAATTGCATAGTAGCATATGCTTTCTGTTCTTAAAACAACGCCGAAACTCCCAAACGTGTATCTATAAGGAGTCAGGAGTTCTCTCAGCATCTTCGAAACCATGGTATACCTTGACCCAATATTTGACTTTTTGGTAGCATATTCTTAGTACACTTCACATAAAACCAAAATAACCATATGTTTCCATATAAATTTCGAGGAGTTCCCTCGATTACTCCTGGATCCCATCATCAGGTCACCACTTTGTGAACATGGTACCAAATTGGAGTAAAACCAAATACAACAAAGCAAAAATTTCGAAAATCGGTTCACAAACGGCGGAGTAATCGTTGAACATACAAAAATAAAAAAAAAAAAAATAAAAAAAAAAATAAAAAAAAAAAAAATATCCACAGCCGAACATATAACCTCCTCGTTTTTTGGAAGTCGGTTAAAAAAGAGGAAAAAGATTTTATTGCTAGTGGACGATCGCTTGGCGCATTCTAATGTTACTGGTTTAAAGTCTATAACACTCACTTTCGGGCCATCGTCAGCAGCCTCGCAGCCAATGGAGCTAGGAGTAATACAGTCATTCAAAACTAATTTTAGAAAGAATTTTGTGCTTCAAATACTAAATTGTCTCGGTAATAACGAAAATCTCCTTTCTAAAAATATCAAGATTCAAGACGCGATTCTAATGGCTAATGATGCCTGGAATAAATTGTCACAATCTTCTATTAATAATAGTTTTGAGCGTGCAGGCTTCATTAGGAACCATGATAGTTGGCCAGTTAAGATGGAACAAAATATATTAGAAGAAAATGACGTCCCCTTTTCCTCATGGATACGAAATCTTAATTTAAATTCAATCGCACCACCTGGTTTGTGGCAAGATTATGTTAATATTGATAGTTCTCTCGTCACATCTGAACGGCACATTAATAATATCCTACCGACCAGCAAAACAGAACGACATGGAAGTGATAACTAACCTCAGCAACCTACAGAAGTAGAAGCATTGAAAGCTAAAGAAACAATATGTTTCCAAAACAACATATTTTCAGAATGACAATTCGCATTTCGCACAAAAGTGTTAACGCAATTATTATTTTTAACAAAAAATTTAAACCGACTTCCAAGGTAAAAACAATATTAACATTAATATGAACTAAAAAGTATTAAATAATTTTTGCTATCTAATAGTGCCTTTTTCCGAATTCGGCTAAACCTCAACTATTTCTGTACTCAATCTTCATAATTTTGAAGTCGGTGCCAGTTCCAAAAGTTTCAAATATTCTGTCAGAGGACTGAAGATTCAGCTATCTGGTACCGACTTCAAAATTATGAAGATTGAGTACAGAAATAGTTGAGGTTTAGCCGAATTCGGAAAAAGGCACTATTAGATAGCAAAAATTATTTAATACTTTTTAGTTCATATTAATGTTAATATTGTTTTTACCTTGGAAGTCGGTTTAAATTTTTTGTTAAAAATAATAATTGATATAGTGAAATCTAATATTAACCTCACCATGTAATAATAATCATTATTAATTATAATTGAATATCAAAATACGATTTACAACAGCCTGCAACTTGCAAGTAAGTACTTAAGGGCGTTCCGTCCGGAGATTACGTAATTGACCGTATTTAAAACCTTATAAACTCATAATCTGAAAGCTTCAAAGTTATAATAAAAAAAAAGCAATAATCTTCAGTATATAAACATTCTTTTTGTCGTTTTAAATTTTCTATTTTTGTTTCTTATACTCATGATGTCAGCTTCCAAAATAATACCAATTTGTTAAAAATAAATCAAGCATACATTCAGCATCTCCTTAGGATTTACAAATTACTTTTGTTTGAAACTCACGCCAATAGATCGACAATATAAACTACATATTGGCCGTTTAAAATTTTTTTTTGGACAATTTTGAACTAAGATAAGTAAAAATAATAGGGTTTTGGCGCGATCTCGGCAACGCGGCAAATGTATGGCCAAGGTCGTTTGCTCGGGGGACGGCCTTAATATATCTTTTTGTAAAAGATAGATGTACGAATTGCATACATACAATCTCTTTCAAAGAATACTATACAAATACTGTATTTTAGTAAGTAGTATAGGTTATATTATCAATATAGCAATTAACTTTTTAAAATGCAGTATTATACCTGAATTTACTGCATTTTAATTAGTAATCACTAGTAGGTACTGATTAAATGCAGTAAAAACTGTTTGTATGGAGTTAACATAATATACTGCGTTTTAATTAGGTTTTCACGTGATTCTGTGTGTATACGGAACTATTTAAAAACAGTATTTTATTTGTATTTACTGCGTTTTAATCTGAAATCACAAAAAAATCCTTGCAGCAAGTGATTTTACTGCGGTTTATATAGCAATAATGTCTTTTTGGCGGTAAAATGGGATAGTTACTGCATTTTCAATAAACTTTATGGTTAAAAATAAAATACTTCCATTTAACGTAGGATAATGTGAGTAAATAAAGAGAAAAAAATGTAGATTTAGAATATATCAAAAAACTGAAAATCACAAAAATGCGCCTTACTGCGCTTAATGCCCGCTGTACACTCGTGCGAGAAACGCTTGCCCGAGTGCGATCATGTACATTCTCGCTTAGTTCAATCGCAGTTACGAACTCAGAGAAGATGGACGAAAACGACCATTCACCATTCACCATGCATCGAAAGATATCATTGTAATCCAAAGATTTATAATCATATTTAATTTTATTTCTCACAGATAATGACTATTAATGACGTTTATTATTGTTATTTTTCTGTTCTACACTGTCCAACGGCGGGACTAGTCCTGAAAGACGCGAGAGTGTACAGTAGTGCGCTCGTTTTCCTCGCGAGACCCTTTGTCTCGGGCGCAAAATACCGACAACGGACCGAGAGGGTCCGAGACAGGCGAGACGAGGCGAGCGCACCCATTTACACTCTCGCACTCGGGCCGCGTAGGTATCGCAGACACCTATTTTATTTTCAATGAAAATGTAATGTATTATAATATTTATCATGTTTAAAAAATAACTTTTTATCACGTTTAAAAGTTATTTAATACTTTTTAGTGCATATCACTATTGTTTTTACCTTGGAAGTCGGTTTTATGATATGAATATTCTTAACTTTTTATATGTAGGGGGCTCGGGGGCGAAGCCAATTGTAATCAAACCTCACTCGGAAACTGAATGTGTTGTATTCCTTGAGATATTCACATAAAATCAATAACTTAGTATTTTCTTAATACATGAGAAAAAACGCAACACTAACGACGTAAAGCCGTTTTGTTTTAACCCGCTTCTGGAGGTAATCAAACCTCACTCCAAACTGAAAGGTTGTTTTCCTTGAGATATATATTCACATTAAGGGGCGATTTCATCAAAGAAATGGAACGCGTTCAATGTACACTAAACCGGTTCAAAACGAATAAACGCGATTATAACATCGAATTGCATTTCGCCAACATAAACTGAACGCGTTCACAGCAAATCCGAGTTTTATCTTCTGAACGCCCAAAGTCCGAAGTTTAACGTTATAAAACCCGTTCAAGCCCTGTCATGGCGGAACGAAAAACATAGACAAAAGAAATGTCAAAATAACAGTTTTGACACATGTGTTTGGTTAGTTTATGTATTGTTTCTTAATAATTTGTAGTTAAATTAACGTGAAAAGGCTTTAAAATGATGAAAACATGTAAAATGATCGCGTGACGTCACGTAAACTTAGATTTAATAATCGCGATCAATATAATTTTGTGAAATCCATTTGAAAGAGAACGAGATTTACGTCACTGCATGAACGCGTTCAATGGGAACTAAGTTTTATAAATCGAAGTTTTATGTGTGTTTGGTGAAATCCCACCTAAATCAATAACTTAGTATTATCTTTAAACATGAGATAAAAACGCAACACTAAGGTGGGGTTTTACCATAGATATAGAATATACTGACGTATAGATCACCTGACAAACCGAAAATGCGTGACGATTTTTGATCTGTCAATGTGTGCGTGTGCTAGTGATGTATATTTTACTATCGATAGTATAGTATTTTGCTATCGATAGTATAGTCCGTTCGAGTTATTTTACCTGAGTTTCTATATGAAACAAATAATATGCAACTTTGACAGATTTTGTATTTCAAATTAGGTATCATAAATTTTAATTATTGACAAAAAAGGTGACAATTTAATAGTGATACACATTTTCGTTTGGAATGATTTTTCAATCGTCGGATATGTTATGACATGAGGTTCTTATAGGGGTAAATAATATACTTACACATATGACATAACACATTATAAAGTTACTTATTTATTACTCAGGTAAAATCTATCTGGTAAATCAGCCCTTACATTGAAAGTAAACGTTGAAAGTAAACAACACACATAGTACTATATTATATTTTATTCTTAAAACATTACACGTACACTATTAAAACCTATAGCTATAGGTGATGTGTGAAAAGTTATTGATAAATAGCTTAGAACCTATTCTTGTTTATTATTATGCAAAATTTCATAAAAAAATGTCAAGCTGTTTTGATGAACTTTTCCAACAATGAGACTCAAGAATTTTATGCAAAAGACAAAAATAATTGCTTCAGTAACAAGTGCAACAGTATGTCAAACTTACTGGTACGAATAATGTTGGGATAGCTCCTTTAGCCAAAATTGTATTTATTCTACTTTTAAAATTTTCAATGAAATGTTTGCTACATATTGTTGAATTTTTCGTGGGACTCCAACCAACACGCCCAATCAATTTTAGCCATTTTCCTCTAATTAGGGGATCTTGAGGGAATCTGTAAAATAAATGATTATGAACAAGCAAACAGCTTTGCATGGGTGCAATTTATTTTATATTAATGAAAGCTGCATTCAATGAGTATTAGATTCAAGTGACTGATCTGTGAAACCTTGATTTTATACTAGGTATGTCAAAAGATTAATAATATTTAAAAATAATCGTTAAAATAAGATAATATGTCCTTTTAAGGTGATAAATATAAAGGTAAATGATTTTTATTTTAGTTTATGTTATTGTGAAATATCGATAAGCATATCGATAAATTTGATTCAAACACTAGCGTATATGTAAAAAATTTTAATGAAAATTTTTTCTTCAAAATTTGTGTAATATAAGAACAATAATACCTTAAGTTACGCAAAATATGAAAGTAAAAGGGCGGATTCACAATATTTTATTTGAAATAGAGAACTAAAGACAGAATATAGCGAAAATAAACACATCGTAGCAATTAGGACATGAAGATTAATTACCTGTGAAATGTATATTTTTCAGGATTTTTCTTATGATTTACACTGCAATCACTCACAGAACAAGTTACCATTTTTATATGTAATAGTATTTGATGAAAATAATAAAGGATTTAAACAATAAATTGCAAATACCGAAAGGGCATAAAAACGTGTGACGACTTGTTGACGACCTGTCAAATGAAAGTGGTTAAAGTTTTCATGAGACTGCCTCTCTCTTTTCATCTTGTTATAATTCCATAACGGATTTTCTTCTCTCTCGCACTCTTTGTTGGTCTTTAGCATCATACGTTTATGGGTTTTACCAAAAACACATAAAACTTCGATTTATAAAACTTAGTTCCCATTGAACGCGTTCATGCAGCGACGTAAATCTCGTTCTCTTTCAAATGGATTTCACAAAATTCTATTGATCGCGATTATTAAATCTAAGTTTACGTGACGTCACGCGATTATTTTACATGTTTTCATCATTTTAAAGCCTTTTCACGTTAATTTAACTACAAATTAGTAAGAAACAATACATAAATTAACCAAACACATGTGTCAAAACTGTTATTTTGACATTTATTTTGTCTATGTTTTTCGTTCCGCCATGACAGCGCTTGAACGGGTTTTATGACGTTAAACTTCGGACTTTGGGCGTTCAGAAGATAAAACTCGGATTTGCTGTGAACGCGTTCAGTTTATGTTGGCGAAATGCAATTCGATGTTATAATCGCGTTTATACGTTTTGAACCGGTTCAATGTACATTGTACATTGAACGCGTTCCATTTCTTTGATGAAATCGCCCCTAAGGGTCTACACAGACGGACAGCATTTCAACTGCAATCCAACCGCAAATTGCAGTTCAAGTGCAGTTTGAATGCAGTTGACACGACTGCAATAGAACTGCATACCAAACGCGCAGTCGGATTGCAGTTCAGTTGCAGTTGGTGTGCAGTTGTGTGAACTGTTCGGTTTGCAGTTCTATTGCAGTCGTATTGCAGTCGTGTCAACTGCATTTAAACTGCACTTGAACTGCAATTTGCGCTTTGATTGCAGTTGAAATGCGGTCCGTCTGTGTAGACCCTAAGGGGTGACAGACGTACGAACTAAAGTACGCGGTTCGCGAACTTACTCAGCTCGCGTCGGTGACACGAGAATCGCTCATACTGGAGTACCATGCCCCCGGGCTCGCGGCTCGCGGCGCGCGGCTCGCAGCTCGCGACTCTTTGCTGACACACAGGCTACGAATAATAAAAACTATTTATTATTCGTAGCACACAGGCGATTAATATCGTCGAGCCACAAGTCCGCGTACTTACTCGCGTGTCTGCCATCCCATTAACAGATAATATTGGGATCGGCTTCAACGACCATTGTTATTTCACTTCCTGCTCGCCATTGTAAGGAGATAAGAGTATAATGAGACAATGTGTTTTTCGTGGGTATTTAACAATTTTTATTTCAAATGATCTTATTTGTGTAATTGCGAGTATCAGCAATTAAAAATGACACGATTAAATCAAGTCCAATTAATTTATAAGAGTGGGTTGCACCAAAGGCGTTATTAATTATTATAGTTAAGGCTAACATAGCAATAACTTAATAAATAAGAGCACCGGTGATCGCGACTACAATAGAATACAATAGCATTTCCAAGAATCCGCGATCGAAGGATTAATAAAGAAATAGAAAATAAAGTTTCAGATGCATTATTATTTTTAACAAAAAATTAAAACCGACTTCCAAGGTAAAAACAATAATAACATTAATATGAACTAAAAAGTATTAAATAATTTTTACTATCTAATAGTGCCCTTTTCCGAATTCGGCTAAACCTCAACTATTTCTGTACTCACTCTTCATTATTTTGAAGTCGGTACCAGATGGCTGAATCTTCAGTCCTCTGACAGAATATTTGAAAGTTTTGGAACTGGCACCGACTTCAAAATTATGAAGAGTGAGTACAGAAATAGTTGAGGTTTAGCCGAATTCGGAAAAGGGCACTATTAGATAGTAAAAATTATTTAATACTTTTTAGTTCATATTAATGTTATTATTGTTTTTACCTTGGAAGTCGGTTTTAATTTTTTGTTAAAAATAATAATAATTTCACTCTTTTTAGTTACACTAGTTATATTTTACGTATTTTATTACAATTTGTTAAGTGTTGAGATTTGTAAACTTTATATTTTCTAAGAAAATTTAGTTCCGCAATTCAACAACAGATGTCGTTGTTAAGCTTCTGCATCGCGGTATCGCTTACTCGACTCATTTGATATAACTAATTCGCTACAATAAACTTTTTCTTCCCGCTCACACGCACTGTTTGTCTTAATTGATATTACGCCAGAGGGATTAACGTCCCAGGGTAACCCTACAGAACCATAAGACCAGTTTTAGGCGTATGACGTCTTTTCTATACATTAAGAGTCACAACTCACACTCACAAAATAATATATTATCAGTGAAGTGAACTGTAGTTAGTAAAGTATTCGATCTGTATAATATAAAGTAGTAAAATATTCAATCTGTCATCTGCCGCCACGCACCGCCCGCGCGACACCGTCGCCTCTGTATCGGCGACCGCCGTGTATTAAACAAACAGGTGTTGTTGGTAACAATAGAAAATTATTATTACGAGTTAGTATATCCATACCTATGCCTTGTACTACTATCTATTCTGTGCCATGAGACATTGGTGACCTTAACACGACGTGGTAATGATGATGATGACGATGATGATGATTATGATTATGATGATGAATATTAATTGCATAGTAGCATATGCTTTCTGTTCTTAAAACAACGCCGAAACTCCCAAACGTGTATCTATAAGGAGTCAGGAGTTCTCTCAGCATCTTCGAAACCATGGTATACCTTGACCCAATATTTGACTTTTTGGTAGCATATTCTTAGTACACTTCACATAAAACCAAAATCACCATATGTTTCCATATAAATTTCGAGGAGTTCCCTCGATTACTCATGGATCCCATCATCAGGTCACCACCTTTGTGAAAATGGGACCAAATTGGAGTGAAACCTAATACAACAAAACAAAAATTTCGAAAATCGGTTCACAAACGGCGGAGTAATCGTTGAACATACAAAAATAAAAAAAAAAAAAAAAAAAAAAAAAAAAAATATCCACAGCCGAACATATAACCTCCTCGTTTTTTGGAAGTCGGTTAAAAAAGGCATGCATCAATGTTTATACTTTAAAATTTATTATATTGTCACTAATAACTTAAAATAGGAACTCTCGAAACTTCAGAAAAGTTTATTTTCGTATTCTCCGCTCTAGTTCCTTCCTCGAATTAAGACAAGACATAGTATTAAGGATTAAGTTTAAAATAAATAAAGTAACCGAGATTAGAATTTGATTTAAGCATTTCGTGTTCTCACTCCAGTCCTGCACCATGTCTCCGCAGCCACCCCTATAAAAGAAACAGAGTTATTTAACTTTACGAACGGGTTAAAATGGTAATTAATAATAATAAGTATGTCTGTACCTATACTATTGCAAATTGTAATCAAGCCCCCTAAGGACACCGGTGACCGCGACAACAATAGAATAACAATAGAGTGTTTTGTTAGAATCAATGCAGTTGCAGTTCATAGCCTACTGCATCAGCAACATAGACTGTAACCTTTCTGCAACTCGACTTGTGAGTTTTGTTTTGAATCAAACGATGTCGATGGTAGCCTCAAGTTGACGCCGGCCCTGCCCCCAGGTAGCAGGCCGTGCCGGGACTCTATCAGTGGATTGCGTGAAGTAGATCATAGAGTTTTGGGAGATGAATGTAATACTTATTAAATATTATGCTGTATACTTACAATATCATTGCTGTATACCGTACGAGTTAACGACTAATGAAAGCACGTAGTGATTATATTATTCTCTTTGAGTCCAGCTACTTGTTCAATATGTTATGAAAGTCGTGGAAGTTTTACGTTAATACCGTTACTTTTTACCAACAAAATAATAATTTTGATTGTGACTTGCGACATTAATGAGTTTAATCGTGTTTGTGAGTTGTGAGTCACAACTCAACGTCTTGTGACCCGTATATTAGAAAAGGTTCAGTAATCACTAATCAGTATTCAGTACCGCTGATGCAGATTGTAGATTCACAACATCAGAAGAGGTGCAGGTGCGAAATGCATTGCCGGCTTTTTAAGAGGGAATAGTACGCTCTCTTCTTTGAGGTTTGGACAATGCTGCTGGCGCGGGCGTACAGTTCGTTAAGTAGTTTTATCTACTGTGCAATGTGCATGGCAAAAAGTTGAGCGAAAAACGCATGGTGGAAGATTGCTACTCATCAAGGTGATATAATATTTTTCTCATGGAACGATACTCGATAGCCAAAGTCGATAGCAGGCAAACCAATGGACTCCAAAACTGGGACTATCATAATATGACTTTATCCAAATTCCAATGTAAAATGAATTTAAAAAAAACAATTTATTGTTTACAACTGATCCTTCATCCAAGGTTTACAACCAAACTTGGATGAACTCTATGACCTATGTTTACAACTGTCAGAAAATCAGAAATCTGTGAGTAGATTTGGCGGGCACGTGAAAGAGTGCTATTGTGTTTTTGTATTATTTTCCTAAAATTGTTTTAGCTGGGTTTTTAATGTGTAATATTGGTAGAATATTAACCATTAGATATTCGTGTTCATGCACAAGTGTAGGAAAGTGGTCTAATATCCAGAAACGTGCTATTTTGTGTTCCCTCCAAAACTCCATCGAAAGTTTCAGTAAAGCGTCTACCACTTTACTCAATCGACCAACTTAACTCCTTGGCTATATTGAATTTTACTTAGACTTTGACTAGACTTTAGACCTGACGATACATGAAAACGATGATGAAAAACATAGAAATGGCTGTATGGGCAACGCTCCCTTTGCCTGTCCCGACCGGGACGAATTAAAAAAAAATCAGAAATCTGTCAATTTCGATTTTTTGTAGCTGTTGTTGAAATTGTTGGCGTTAAAAAATAATGTATTTCGCAAAATGTGTTTATAAATTTATTTCTTTTGCAATGCAATCCTAAAGTCTTTATCAATTTAATCAAAGTGCATGGGTACTTATTCAACTTGGAAGAAATATCACACACTCAATAACTAACCTTAAAACCATAGTAGGTTTTATACGTGTTTTATATATTATTTTTGTGTCGGTAAACTTATTTGTTACTCAAAAGTTGATAATTTGAATCGAATATGTACTTTTCATATTCCTCGTGGTATTTTTAAAACATGGACAAAGTTATAAATTCACAGTTTTCTGAACAGGGTAAGTATACGTAATATTACCTATTAAAATAAATACGTTTAAATGTTGTACTAAACGTAATAATCTAACTTAATTAACTTTTACGTCGTAAATTAACAGATATATATATTAATACTTTCAAGTCTTATAACTACATACGACATATCTAACACAGCAGACATCAAAACAGGCAACTGAAAAAATAACTCTAAAATCCAGGTTCTCAAAAAAATTAATGAAGAAGCCAAATGGATGGATCTCATATCTAGTATAATTCCAATAGTCGAACATTATTTATTACTCTTTTTTTTTTAAGACATCATCACGGTATTAGAAGAAGCAATAATTATTAGTACACAATTAAAAGTGTCTTTAAGTTTTTGTACTGCTGTTTAACCTTTAAGTACTGACGTGGTTATGTTGAGTAATAAGTAGTGACGTGACGTCTCACGGACGGATTTGCAAATTACCTATAACTTTATATATTTTAAATGAATTAAGATTATTTCATAATTCGTAATATTTTAAAGGTAATATAAACAAAAATACGGAGAAAATATATATTAAATCAACATTTATTTGGCACCTAGATAGGACCTATCTAATTTCAGTCTTTCAATTGTGACTTGACTTTTACACTAGATTTTTAGAACTGTAAGGAAAAAAGAAAACGTAAATGCCTCAAATAAAATATACAAGTAATGACTAACACAAGAAAAAAAAAATTATATAATATTCACTCAGAATTTTATGTTATTTCAGTGCAGTGTTGACACATAGTTTTAGAGCAATCCAGACAGATAGGCTCATGATATGCTACACATATTATATACTTGGTACGCCTTTTCAATCTTGAGGGACATATTTTTCATGTTCTTTGACTATTCTGTGTTTCCAGCTAACACAGAAATGGTCAATCTGGATACAAGGGTAAATTTTTCTCAAGAACACCTTTTATGATCAGTCGTAATTCTCTTGGCAGACGATCATTGGCAGAACTAATTGTCGAGCAAGATCTTGTAGGAATTGTCCTTTTGGTATATCAGATACCTACATTATTACATTTTTTATATAGGTAAAGTGTACGCATTCACACTGCTTATAATATCCAAAATCCTAAAGAAGCCAGCGTTGTGTACGACGTCTGCAAGAATAATAATTTAAACATTTTTACTGACTTCATCTATATTTACTACAGGTTTATCAGTTTATGGATCCGATTCAAAGCTGAAATCCGGGTCAACTTGCTCATCATCAACATTGCTGAAATCACCCTCAAGTTCTTACTCTAACCACCTTTGTATGGTTTATGGTTCAAAATCTGGAGCCGTGCTAGATGCCACTTTTCTTCTTTTATTGCTACGTCCAGAAGTACTTGGTTCATCCATCTAAAACAGTTGAACATTAAGTGACGTGACATTCATGAGACACTTCTAAATGAACACACAAACCAGGACGTGACGTCCGAAAAAATATATACACCAATACTGACCTTACGTCTCTCAGACACCAAAGCACCGTACACGTAAAACTGTTAACTTGACGAGAGCGCGAACTCTACTGGATAATGGGAATCCCAAACCCAGAAGCTAGCGGGGTTCGCGGATGAAAAATATTTAAAACGACCAAATTACGGAGCAAATTGTCAACACGCCGTCTGTGGGACACCCACGTCACTACTTAAGGGTTAATAAATATTTTTTTCAGCTCTAAAATATTTCTTAAATTTACAGATCTCGGAGACTTGGTGAGTAGCTTTGCATATATAAATATGGTCAGTGTTTTCTTTTCTTTCTCTATAATTTCAAGTTTAATATTATCTTATGTGTTTGTAACAAAATGTTACAGTAAATACCAATCATTTCTAATAATATATGTATTAATTAATACCCTTAACAAAATCATTGTTTGAAATGTTATATAATCTTGATAATTTTATAGTAATATTATTGTTTCTATTTAAACATGTTCAAATTATTTCTCAGAACAGTGAAGTAACATCGAGTTCAGATTTTGAAATGCCAGCTCTTCCCAACCAGTTGATCAAGCGTCACAAGATTCCGGGGATCATTTGTAAGTTTTTCATGAGTCTCAAACTTGATGATTTACGGCCTCATTATAGTTCTTGCTATCTAAGAATGCGCGTCGCCTTTATTTGTAGTTGGAAATGTGAATAGACATTCTTGTTAGTGTGTGTACCTGATGGAGCAGTCAGTAGCGAGCGAGCCGTGTACGCATGTATAGATATGGTCACTCACACAACTAAGTGCGACACACACTCGTAGATTGCAAGAACTATACTGTAAATTGTAAAGTTATGTGTGTTGTTTTTGTTGGGCTTGACGTAACGCAACCACAATATTATGTAGATCCGCCAACGGCCTATAAACCAACTTCTCTTAAGGTACAATGTTTGAATTTCTATAGATGGAGAGCCCCCAGCCAAGAAGCCGGTCCCGTCCATCCGCCTCGATGCCGGCTTCAAATGGAACCTGCAGGTGTGTATGACACATTAAAACTGTTAAAACTATTTTATATTACTAACAAAGGTTACGAGATTTCTGTTTGAGTACAACAGTGAATTCAGCCACATACAGATAACGCGTGAGTTGAATGCAGAGATCTGGAATGTGGCAGTGTTGTGACTATACTAAAATATGCCAAGGACAGCACTAAGGCGAGTAGCGCGGGATGGAAAGCTTAAAAAAGGGGAAGCATGGGGGACATTTTCACTTTTCGAATCGAGCCTCAACTGCATTAAAATCTTGCACTAAAACCAAAAAAATATTATGTTAATAATATACTGTAAAGGTCTTAACTATATCCATACTTCCATACTAATGTTATAAATGGTGGACGACGGACAGACGTCCGTCTGTTACCTCTTCACGCTCAAACCGCTGAACCAATTTTGCTGTTTGGTATGGAGATACTTACCCGATACCTGAGAAAGAACATAGGATACTTTTTGTCTTGAATTTAATAAAACTTAAATCTCCAATAATTATAAATTTAATTAACACTTTAGTAAATTCGATACACAATTTGGGCAGAATAACAGTGCAGTATATTAACTAAGTGCCCTTCTTCGTTGCTGCCCCTCGAATGAATGCTCAACCCGACTGCCCATCTCTACCCCACCATATGAACCCCTACCCACGGCAACAAACGGGTGGTGGGATTCGAACGGTGTTGCTAGGTATAGACTGATATTGCCATACGTAAAATAAAAATCATGACATAAAAAACGTACAGTTCCCGCGCGATTAACGAATTTTGGCCGAAAATGTAAAAGTATGCTATACGAATATGTCGTATGCGCAGGCGCTGGCCCGGGCGGCGGACGCGGTGGAGCGCGGCGGGAAATCCCCGGTGTCGGCGCTGAACGAGCTGGGCATGCGCGTGGCGTACAGCGTGCTGCGGCAGGGCGGCCCCGCCCACTGCCCCAGCTTCACCGTGGCGGTCACCGTCGCTGACCTCACGTTCCAGGGGGCGGGGCACAGCAAGCGCGAGGCCCGCGCCGCCGCCGCCCGCTCCTGCCTGGCCGAGCTACTGGCCCGCGCCGGCCGCGTCCTCCCCGCCCCGCCATCCGCCGCCGCACACCACGACTTCACCAGCGATGATCCCGCCGCCTGCCCAGGTAACAATAGTCCCTCCTAGATTTTAATGCCGTCTGTCTGGTGGCTAAAATATTAAATGTTTAAATTGTTTTACCTGTTTAATGTTTTGTTTAAATTCATCGTCTGCCGGTTTAAGATTGACGTAATTTTTATTGCATGAGTAGTTGATCTAATAATGAATTTGTATTGTCCAGATTTCCAATGTCAGTCCAACAAGATCCCGTACCCGATCGAGATGAAGCCGATCGCGGAGACGCCGGCCGCGTCTGCCGCGGGGGGTGGGGCGAGCGCGGGCGCGGGGGGAGGACTGTTCGGCGCGGCCCCGCCCAGCGCGCACAAGAGCCCCATCAACAAGCTGTACGAGACCTACCCGGGGCTGACGTTCACGTGCACGTACGGCGACGGCTCCTCGCTGGACCTGTCGCAGGCGCCGCAGCAGCTCAGCCACAGCATGCGCTTCAAGGTTGTCTGCTACATCAAGAACCAGAGGTTCGAGGGATATGGTAAATTTCAATTTGTTTGAGTTATCAGTACCAAATTTTTTTGCTTACTGTGTTGTGCCAATGATAATAGATAGGTATATAACGTTTTTAAACCATACACTATCGGACTGTTCCAAAAAGCTAGTTTCTAAGCTATTTGGAAATAAAACAAAACTTCACAGTATGTGCAATGTTCCTATGTAACACCATCACTAGAAATAATCCAAACTGTACAATCCAATTAGTAAAAGTAAAAGTATTATGATACAATCCTCATAAGAGTTGTAAGATTATTTGTTCTTTTCAAAAGTTAAAAAAGTTGAAACAAAAGAATTTTCATTACTCCAGTAGGCTTACCATGATAAAATTAGAACGGGAAAGAATGGATATGTACTGACAGATTTTAGTGATAAAATGGAGGATTTCCTTTGTCTATTCTTCTGTAGAAAGAAACCCTTTCTATGGTGACCATGCTGAGCCTGCTCGGTGAAACTTTTAATAGTAAAGCCGTTTTCTACTGTGTCCAGGATCGAGCAAGAAGCTAGCGAAGCTGGCGGCGGCACGCGCGGCCCTTGGGGAGCTGTGCGAGCGTGTGCGGCCCGGGCCCGCCGACGCGCCGGCGCCGCACCCGCAGCTGCCGCAACTACTGGCCGACCACATCTCCCGCCTCGTCAACGAGAAGTTCAACGAGCTGGTGCGCGGCGACCTGGTGCACTCCAAGCGCAAGGTGCTCGCCGGCATCGTCATCACTACGGACTTCAGCGTGGATACCGCCAGGGCAAGTACAGCTGCTCAGGATATACGGTCTGGTCGCGGAGTTGATACGTTTTTAGGGTTCCGTACCCAAAGGATACGGGACCCTACAGAACCGGTGGTAGGCATCATGTAGACTTTCAGAAAATATTTGCAAAAATTTATTCTGAATAAAAAAAATTGACTTTGAGTTTGAGTTATTACTGAGACTTCGATATCTGTCCGTCTGTCTGTCATTAGGCTGTATCTCAAGAATCGCTATAGCTAGACTTCTGAAATTTTTACTGATTGTGTAAGAAATAATTTTAAAAATTACGATGATGTTAGCTAATAATTGTTTGTAAAAAGACGGTTGAAGAGTAGTGTTTTGTGTCGAACTCGAACTCGGTTATCTGTAAAGTCGGCTTACTGACGATAGTTGAACGTGACAACGTCATAGCCTTAAATGGAACGCCTCAGAGCGAGGTAACGCCCCATATTGTGTCATATTTTTTCGTGCGCGCAGCCCATATCGAATTATAAGACGTTGTCACGTCAAAAGTCGAAAACAAAATATGTTGTAAAAATACGTTTTTGTAAGTAAGATTATGTCAATCAGGTGATCGCGGTGACGACGGGCACCAAGTGCGTGTCGGGCGAGCAGATCTCCGTCAGCGGCCGCGCCGTCAACGACTGCCATGCCGAGGTACGCACGCACGCACGCACGGTTGTACGTATGTATACGTAATTCACGTATACACCTACCAATAGAAATATTAGCTTACAACGAATCTTTGTACTGCAGGGCAATCGCGATAAATTTATTCAACTGAAACGCAAGTGAAACTCGGACGTTGATCGACTTTTGGAACGATTCGGTATCGCGCTAACGTTTTGACAGCTAGTTGAGACGTTACTGAACCTCAGCCCGAGCGCAAACGCTGTCAAAACAAAAAGTTGATACAATGCAACTTCTACTCGCACGTTTCTGAAACGTTTCTTATTTTGGTGTATTAAATTGACAAAAATCGATGGAAAAATATAACATACGCTATAATTAAATTATAATTTAAGCTTATGTTTTACTTTAAAGCTGTAAAATAACATGCTACGGACTATGTTTTGTTATTTGAGTTTGTTAAAAAGTGAATTGAATTTTGACATTACTACTTTACGTAAATGTTTTCTGCGCCACATAAAACTTTTGTCACATGTCACAACTCACAACTCACACTATGTGTCACTATTCAACACTTATATGCCGTTTGTAAAATATAGTAAAACAATAATAAGAATTCATCTACGTAAATTAAAAACTCCAAGTATTAATCATTCACAAATCACATCATTGATCATAACTACCAAGTACCAAAACAACTTCACTCGTGTCATATTTATCCATATGTAAATAAACAATTTATCAATTGACCAATTACCATATCGGAAAAAATTTGTTCATATTTAAGCTAATCAAAATTAAATCAGAAGGGCGCTGATTGGTCCGCTGCATTGTCTGTCTAAAGGTAAAACGTTGCGCTTCGTTCGAGTTCCATCTAAGGTTGAGTTACGGTTGGAACGTTAGCACGATACTGAAATTTGCTCAGACGCAGCGGAACCGAACCGTAACTGGACCACAACCAAAGCAAATGTGAACCTGAATTGGAACGTTTAAAAATAACGCGATTGCCCTGCTGAGTTTAATATCTATAATAGCTTCAAAGAATAATAATGCATTTAATATTATGTGTATTTAAAACTACTAGGTGGCCGCCAGGAGATGTCTACAGCGGCACCTGTACTCGCAGCTGTATATGTACGCCAAGTCGCCAGGTTAGTGTAAATTTAATATAATAGTATCTTTTAACTCTGAATACTAAAAATTAGGACATTAATAAAAAATGTTGGTTGCATTTTATACAAGCTAAACAATATGTTTATATTTTGACTTAAGTATCGTTAGTTTTGATATTCGACAGTATACAAAACAATGACTGGCCTTTATACGTGAGAATTTTTGACTCTAGACCCCCGAGTACCGATCGAGGAGTCTGATCTGGAGCCGGTCCCGGGCGGCGGGTACCAGCTGCGCGCGGACCGCCAGATACACCTGTACGTGAGCACTGCGCCCTGCGGCGACGGACGCATCTTCAGCCCGCACGAGCACGCCGACCCCGAGCCTGACAGACACCCCAACAGGTGAGAACACTCTGACATAATTAAACAAATAGAGAAATAAACTGACATAAATAAATGAAACTTGAGAGGCGTCAAGGGACACCCGTATGGAACGAAGTTATATAAAAAAGAGAGAGAGAGAGAAACACGCGCTACCGCACTTACAACTAGCACTTTTGCTCTAGTTTTTATATACCGACACTTTTGTGTCATGTATTTACAACTTTTTCTGTCTAGCCTCCCTATCCCCGCGATAAGGAACTTCGTTCCAATTAAAGGTAATCGGAGAACAACAGTTGAAAAAATGTCTGAAAAATACCGACGTATACGGAGCCGTCACTGGCATCATTGATCTGGTCCACATGCAGGTTGCCCGCATTCTTTCATTTCATAGATGTTTCACGCGGGTAACACGCGCGGCCAGGAGCAAGTTTTCACCCGCATGCGGACCAGATGCTCCCGGGGTGGCAGTAAAAGCGTCCCTAATATGTAAAAAGGCCATACGGAATTTAGTTGAATTTTGTATTTTTATATACAGATTAGCTCGAGGTCAGCTGAGGACGAAGATCGAGTCCGGTGAGGGCACAATCCCGGTGAAGAACTGCACCAACGTCGTGCAGACCTGGGACGGCGTGCTGCAGGTATGGCTTATCAACTCCTTGTATGTTTGACATAATTACTTCTGTCAAGACTCAAGAGTGTCGCCACTGGATACTCATCCCAGGGTCAGCAGCTTAGAAATTAGGGGTCTGACCTAACTTACTCGAAGCGCCGCTTAGTGAACTGGTATTTCAAAAACTGCGATCAGGAATTTTCTAATACTTGCCTACCACCACCACCTTTCCCGGTTTCCAGTTGGACTCCTGCGTTGCAACAATATACTACTATTGCTACCTACATAATTATTATGTTACTATATCTCATGTTACCATGTGTCAGGGCGAGCGACTGCTGACGATGTCGTGCTCGGACAAGGCGGCGCGGTGGTGCGCGCTCGGGCTGCAGGGCGCACTGCTGGCGCGGCTGCTGCGCCCCGTGCACCTCACCTCGCTCGTGCTCGGCTCCCTGCTGCACCCGCATCACATGCACAGGTCGGTTTCTCTCGCTTATGGTATTTTACTCTTCACTCTCGAAGTCAATGGGCAGCGGGGCGGTAGTGGCGCCTCGTAACAATGTATAGAATATAGATCTATATCTATGTCGCAGCCAACTGGTTTAAATAGCCGCTCAATCAAACAGCTAGCCCTTTGACTGAACAACGTCATTCAATCACACGTCTAGCTTTTTAATTGAATATTTCAGTCGCTCAAAACGTTAAACACTACAGCTGATTCAAAAGCAGCCGTTTGATTGAATTAGTTCAGCGCTCACCACCGCGGCGCTAGGTCCGTTTTGTTTACAATATGGCGTCAACTAGCCGGTATTTTGTGATTGTATTATGATATTTTTCGTAAATATACGTTACAAGTGTTATTAAAGTGACAGAAATTATGGGAGCACTTATGAGGGATTCAAAATTTAAACAAATATTCGAGCAGAAATTACGGGGTTATGTAATGTATTACCAAGGTATTTATTGCAATTTTGTTCAAAATGAGTTGGAATACAATAATTTTTTTCTACTTGTTATCATTACATTTGTGTAATAATAACACTAAACTAACCATTAGTTTAGTGTTATTATTACACCTTGGTTAATTTGCCATTTAACCAGTAAGCTAAGCGTCGTCTAGCTGTAGTGTTGAACGTTGCAGTCAACAAGTCGGCTAAACGACGTATAGTCGTATGATTGAATGGCGTTGTTCAGTCAAAGAGCTAGCTGTTTGATTGAACGGCTTTTTTAACCAGTGGACTGCGACATCTATATCTTAATGATACGACACAGCAATACTTAGCGTCATTATCGCCTTGATTTGAGGGACATGAGTGAATGAAGTGGGTGAAAGACGCGTTGCACCATGTATTGTGTTGTCGCACGTCGACGCTACGCACATATACCTAAGTTATAACATACAATATTATGAATACTTGATGCGTACGGTAAAGCGACTACGCAATGTCAAGTTCGCACTCGCCCTTATTTTGTGCGAATGAGACGACACGATATTCTGACGTCGGTTACAGGGCGATATGCGGTCGCATCGAGGGCCACATCTCCGGTTTGCCGCCGCCGCACCGTCTGACGCGGCCGCTGCTCGCGCGCGCTGCCAGCACGGAGGCCCGCACGCCAGCCCGCGCCCCCTCCTTCAGCGTGTGCTGGGCCAGCACTAGCCCGGTACGTACTCGCACAGCGTACTGTACGCACGCAAGTTGCACTTTGTAAAAAAAGTATTATTATAATAACTTTAATTAGCATTTTCAATTAATTATATTTCATAGATTTGTTTTATGGGGAAATGAACGGAGATGCAGATTAATCATAGGTTTATTTTTCGTCCATCTTTATTGTCAGCGCCACTCTTTATTGCTTAAGCCTGTGCACTAGGCGACAATATTCTGCAGCGGAACGACGCTTACTTCTCGTTCTATAGAACTGTCTCTTGTCGCTTGGCATCGCTGCTGCGTAGTGCAGCTTGGCTCATACAATTTCTTGTCATTCCTCGTCGGGTCGCGTCGCTCCGCTACAGTGCGGTCACACAGGTGACAGGCTCATGTTATATGATACGCGGTTTTAGACGCCCGAGATCCTGAACGCGACGACGGGCAAGCTGGAGAGCGGGCAACCGTCGTTGCTGTGCAAGCAGAGCATGTTCGCGCGCTGGCAGTACCTCGTGCGACGCCTGCCGCTGCTGCAGCCGGTAATTACTGTACTGTATATTCAGATTTTTAAATAAAACTTTAAAGCGTATTTACCTCAAATTAAAAACTTATATCTTTAAACGAGTAATTCTTGTATATAATTGGAATCTCGGAATCGGCTCCAACGATTTTCATGAAATTTAGTATATAGGGGGTTTCGGGGGCGATAAATCGATCTAGCTAGGAATCATTTTTAGAAAATGTAATTTTATTCGTGTTTTATCAAATAGCTAGTATGATTTAAAGTGCATAAGAAGACTACGTGCATATTACTTTGGTCGAATTTATTTTTTACGGCGACCCTGCTTGATGCATTAATGAATTGACGTTGCTTTAAGCATGATTTAGCTATGATAAGTCTAATATGATGTCCATACCGAACCTCGACTGTCCAGGAGACGGCGGAGGGTCCGGAGCTGCCGCCTCTGCCGGCCGACCTCGACCACCTCATGTACAACGAGGCCAAGCTACTCTCCACCAACTACCAGGTACACAGATACTCTATCTTACATATTATTGTAATTAAAAAAATAATGCCTTTTTTCACTAACCGCGTTCTAACGTTAAGACGTGTGGGGGCAGCGGTCCTTTAGAGTCATGCATCTCGTAGGCTTTAAGACCTAAGATAACATTCGAACCCCTGAGGTCTGAGGACACTTAACGTTAGGGTGTGGTTGGTGAAAATGACCATAAATGATTGAAAGTGGGCATTATCAAAATGAAGCCAACGGTTTCTCGTAAGCCTTTTTCATGTTTTGTTCCTAAAGATAATTTAAGTGATAATAACTTTGCGTCTTCAGGTGGCCAAGGATCGCCTGGTGGGGGCGTTCGAGAAGGCGCAGCTGGGGCGGTGGATCAAGAAGCCGATAGAGCAGGACCAGTTCGTCTGCGAACTGCTCCAAGCCGACCCCGCGCTGCTGTTCGCCTAGGCGGGCCGCACGCACGCCCGCACGCTCGCGAGTACGCACACGTGCACGCACGCCCGCACGCGCACGCCACGCGTACGCACACCCGGGTAGGTAGCGTAGTTTACTAATTAGTAATTACTTATACGGAAATTATTTTTTGCCAATCGGCGCGATTGTATACGTATGACGCGAAAGAAAATGAGGATGTTAAGTGAGATGAGCGGGTGTTATTTTTAAAATTTTATTCCTACTGCCATCGTCTTTAAATATGTCAAATTAAACTTTGAGTCATAACTCATAACCGATTAATTATTATTTAAAGTTACATATTGTAGAAATTTTATCTTTAGAACTAAAATTCGCCACAGACTACTCTAATTAGATTATTTGATTAAAAAAAAAATATTTGTAAGTAAGTTTTTTTTTTAAATGGACCGAAATTTTACATATTGTGAGAGAAACTAACAATTACAGTACAAAGTAGTATACAAACAAGTATATCTTCTATAAGCACTTCCCTACCGATCCTTACCATGTTGCAATAATAACAAATCCCCTGGTGATATTTTACCTTAAATTATAGGTAAATTTAAGCTTATAAGTTATACAAAAATATTTAGGTCTCATTAGAGTTTAGACCAACAACAAAATATATCTACTTAAAATTAAAAAGTAGTATAGTTCCTAAAATTAATATTTAAAAACAGCCGATTGCAACTTCTTGCCTTTTTAAATTTGTTGTGGATCTCCTACTTGTTCGTGTTTTAAACTAAAATTAAACACTGCCTTTTCAAATCAACAATCGATTGTTGTTTTAAACAATATATTGTAGAGCACATTTATTTTACAAGACTATTTAGTCTTGTAAGTAAGTCTAAAATAATTCTTACGTCTCGATTATATTGTAGTAATTACTCTACCAAATCTTCGCTTTAAAAAAGTAAAGTAATTGGAGAGTTATTTAACTACTTTAAAAATTATACTAAATTATATTATAGTAGCGTTTTAAAATTAGGCTACAGCATAATGTCGTAGGGTCACTTATTACTTATATGTAGATAAACCGTGGCGAATAGAATTGGACAGACTAGCGTGTCTCAAAAGGCAGCTCGTGAGTTTGACATGAGCTGTCAAATGACAGTAGCTGTCAAAATGACAGAAGATGTCAAAATGACAGCTGAGCGTAGAGTAGTGCGGCGCGTGCGACGGTCAACTTAGGCAGCAGTTTCGAATATACCGTAGTTAAGGCCGGTTCACCGTTCTAGGGGTTTCTAGAAGTAGCGCCAAGGCTGTGTTACTAGGTTTAATTACTTTTACATACACTCCGCCTTCGGTGTCAGGTCGTAAGTATGACCATACTTTGTCTGCATTTCATATAGTTCTTAAGTTTTCCCTATAAGATCTGTACTTTTAAGTATAAGTTGATATTTGTTGTTATTTCTTGATATTACGCTTAAAGTTTTGTTTAGCAATGCAACAACGATTTGTTAAAATCTTTAAGTGTGAACTTGCCTTAACACGAAAGTAACTCTCGAATCTACTTAAGGCAGCTTTAAAATAAAACATAGTTTAAGTAATACCTTTAAGAAAGTGTTTGTATAGCTGTAAGGAAACCTTGTTTGATTATTAGTGTTGTCGATTTCTACTTTAACAATCATTAAGTAAGGCAACTGATTTTTTTGTCATTTTATAAAATATATGAATCACGTCATAATGTACACTTTTACGAGTATGTTATACATCGTAAAGTGAAAAGAAATATTTATAATGCGTGTTTTTTGGAAACAACCTTGTTGTTTCATTAGACTAGTGTATTTTTTCCTATTTTAAGTAAATATTATTTTAGCAAGTAATAGTTTACGTATACAGGATGTTTGTAGTGTAAAGCACGACTCTTGATCTCGCGCGGTTCGTCCGCACCCTGTATACTTTCAGTATTAGACCAAACACTAGACTTTTAAGTGGATAGTGATCGCACAAATAAATTTTTCTAATAATTCGATTCTTTTATTATAACCTTATTGTGTTTTGCCTTAAATTTTTGTCGGATTTTGCCCGAATAGATTGACTCTATCACTGGTTTCTGAGCTTTATTTGACAATAGTTTATCTTATTCACGACTGAATTTCATTGGCTAACTTTGAAATGTTAACAATTAACAATGAATATTAAATAATAGGATGAACTCGTAAATCAGCTGGCAGTAAAAGTATAACTTATTAAAAATATATTGACGAAGTTAGAGAATTAAATACCAATGAAACGCGTAATACATTCTAAACGTTATATTTAAATTTAACAATACATAAAGCTACAATAATATTAGTGGTGTGGCAATGTTTCTATCGAGAACGGCGACTTGCGGCGAGTCATCAGGAAGTAGTTGCCTCGCGCGCTGGAAAATTAACAAAACACTTAACACACTCCAATCAAATAAGACTAATCAGGGTAAGTTCGGACACAGGGTAAGTCCGGATAATTCAACTTATCACTAAATTAGTCAAGTGTTTTCTTTTTTCTGGCGCAGTGCAGGATGGGCTTATGGCGTATATGCCCGCATATACGCCATAGCCCATCCTGTACTGCAACCGCAAACTGTATAGTACCGTACCGTAACTGTATATTTTAGCGTTAACTTGAATTATCCGGACTTACCCTGTGTCCGAATTTACCCTGATTAACTATATATATGAGTAGTGATACAAGGATATAATAGTGCATACAGTATATTTATTAACCTTACTAGCTGTTGCCCGCGACTTCGTCCGCGTGGACTTCAGTTTACAGCGCGATGTCAACAAAATTGGTGTCAAAAGCTTTTATAAAAAACCCTGGTACCCCTTAAATCAAAACACCCAAAAATAGCTGTGCAGTGTGCACATAACTTATTTCATATTTTTAAATTAAACTTTATTTATGCCAAATTTTAAAGTACATAATATATTTAGCCCCCCAATTACACAACTTTACCCATAAACTATTTATCATTGACAGGTTTAAGGTTACGTCACTGCATAGATAAAGTACTGAGTTATTTAATAACGTAAAAGAGTACATGATAACAATTGAAAAAATCGAAAATCGAATATAAGATGATACCACCTGTTATAGAAAGACGTTTGTGTAAGATGAATTTTTGGAACTAACTTAATTTTAACAAATTTACGCATTTTCACCCCCTTACAACCCCTTTGTCCAGTTAAAAAGTAGGCTATGTCCTTTCTCAGACTTTAGACTATATGTGTGCAAAATTTCATTACAATCGGTTCAGTAGTTTTGGCGTGAAAGCGAGACAGACAGACAGACAGAGATTCTTTCGCATTTATAATATTAGTATAGATTACTATCACCCACCTCATATTATTGATTGAAAAAGAGCTAGCAAATAAGTTGTGCAGAGTGAGAAAAACTGCAACCTAGGTTAGCAAGAAGCGTTAAAATAGTTTTAGTTATAAATATTAGTCGTATTTTCATATTTAAATGTGTAATAAATAATAATTGTGGTTTGTAAATACGTTGCGTAGATTATCAATTTATTATAAATTAATCAATTTATTATGAAATATTAATATTAGTTAAACCCAGTCTCATTGCACAATTATTGAAACAGCTTGTTAAAGAAGCGACGTTTTAACTTTAAGAATCGGATTATATACTGGTTGGTTAGGAAACTTGGCCTGCGCACTTCCGTGCGCTTTGATAACAAAATATAAAGTCAAAAGTTTTTCTCACTTCTAAATAATCTACTCTTCTACTTATGTCGAGACTATTTTCTGCTACTGGTGATAGACAGGTTGTCGCCCTGTCGTAGCCCGAACAGCTTCTTCACAAGAGTCTTCCACTTGGAGTTGTTGTCCAGTTCCAAGGTGTAAGTGACCGGCTGGAATGGCGGCGGAGTGCCGATGTAGTTGTTCCTCTCCTTGACAAAGTGGTTCAGCTCTCCATTGCTGGACTTTACCAGAGTATTGATCTCCCTCACGACGGTCACGATGGGAATTACATTCTTACGATGCTTCATGAGGAATTCCAGAATTCGAAATAAGAAGTTCTCGTTCTCCGTCGACTCCGATTTGAAAAATGGAACGAACCTCCGTTGTCTGTGGTGTTCGAAATTTGAATTTTCGATTTTGGATTGTTGTTGCTTGTTTTGGAAAGTTTTTCTTTTTTTATGCGTGTGTTTGTCTGCACCGAGTTTCTTTGCTGGGTTTATTTTATTTACAAGTGTCATCTTGTTTCGTAAGTTTAAATATCTTGCGATGTCCACTGCTTTTCTCGTGTTTTTCTCATCTTGCGTATTGTCTCTCAGGTAGAAGACGTAGTAGCAGTGTTTTGTGTTTTCACCTGTTGGAAAAATGAGTGCATAACAAAGTGCATTGCGTTTAAACTAGTATGCTATCTGCTGCTAATGGGCAAGCTGCTGTGGTAAAAACGTGCGTATATACAAAGACAAATTGCTATAACAGTGCCGTGCTTATACTGAAACTTGGAAGCATATCCTGCCCGTTGCTTTGCGCTTCAGTGGCAGTATGCCAGTTCTGGTTGCTGGTATGCCAGTGCTTGTATGCCAGTGCTGGTATGCCAGTGCCACATACTGTCTATCGACGGCGAAGCCCATGTGGGTCTTGTTGGATCGCGCGCAGCCGCCCTCCGTGTAGTGTTGCCAGGAGGGGCAGGCGCTAGCGACGAAGCCGTGGGGGTTCAGCACCGACTCGCTGTAGAACATGTACGACCGCCAGTGGCTGCAGAAGACTGGGAGAGGAGGAGGATTTAGCACGGCACACTCTCATCGAGATAGTTAAATGTAAGGTTAGGTAATTAGGTAATTTAGTCTGGAAAACACGCAGAAGTTAACTAGGCGCTTTGTGAGACTCAAACAATCGTACGAGAATGTTGCGTCCTACTCTAACATACGGGAAATGACGTTGTTAGAGCAGGACGCGCATTCTTGTCCGATTGTTTGAATCTCAAAACCGTTTCGTAGTAGTCCTCCAGGTTTTATTGTAATTTCTACGTGTTGTAACTTGTACTTAGGTCTAACCAGCATAAGTTCGGACCAAAGAGCGATGCGCAATTTGTTGTATCGCGCACTGTAGTTCTGGGCGAACTATACTCGCTGATGATTAGTGATTTAGCGTTAACTCAATTATTCGGCCTTATCCTGCCGGCTAGTGGATAAAGTCTAAGTTCGGATACTTACCGTGATTTAAACTTGAAAAAAAAGAACAAAGTAACTCACAGTTGTTAAGCAGCAGCTGCTTGGGCAGCGTGTGGCTGAGCTCGCAGCCCGGCTGTGGACTCCGCCCGCCGTTCGGCCAGAAGTCTACGTGACCCACCGCGTACTTGAAACCTACGAGGGATAATGTGATACATCTCGCTGTTTTACATAAACATTAAATGGAGGGAATAATCATAATAGCTCTCAAATCTATACCGAGGTAGACGGTAGCACCGAACACGTATGTCTGATACATAGGGAACGTGACGAACGTCGCTTATAAGACAAGAATAATCACATACAATGTTAAAACTTCTCTAACTCTTGTTTTTTATGTCCAACGAGTCAATTATTCGCAATTTGACCAGATTCTACACCATATTTGATTATTTTTGTTGTTTAGACCAGCGGCCCGATTCTGTATCGTACATTTGTGAGTTAATCACCGAGTACGTAACGAAACGGAGGAGTTCGCAACCGAAGGTCTCACTTTTGTATACAAGTGAATACAAAAAGTGGCACTTTCCGTTGCTCACTCCTCGGTTTCGTTACTAACTCAGTTATTAACTCACAAATGTACGATACAGGGGCCGTACCACGAAACCGTTTTGAGACTCAAACAATCGTACGAGAATGCCGCGTCCCGCTCTAACAAACGTGAAATGACGTTGTTAGAGTAGGGCGCGGCATTCTCGTACGATTGTTTGAGTCTCAAAACGGTTTTGTGGTAGTAGTACAGAATCGGCCCGCTGGGGTTCCTAAACTGTGCGCCGCGGCGCTCTGGTGCGCCGTGGAAAGGCAAGAGGGGCGCCGTGAGTTGAGCCTCTATCGTTATCCGAAACCACAAATATAATGCTTAAAATAAAATTATAATATTAATTTTTCTGTAAAGCAGGCAGATAATTAAATATTTGTTTAATATTATTTACCTGCTAACCTAACTACAATCATTAATTTATGTATCTTTTTGTAATAAGTAGCTAGGTAGAGTAGGGCACCGTGACAAAATATTGGGACGTGTAAGTGCGCCGCAGGGTGAAAAAGATTGAGAACCCCTGGTTTAGACCATAGAGCTTGGGGGACAGAGAATATGACCATTAGTAATTTCTTACCGAATATCCCGGCATCAGTGTGTATGACGTCGACGAACTCGGCATCGGTCTCGTCCAGCCTCTGTGCCGGCGGCAGCTTGCAGAACACCGGCCACGCCGGGTCCAGACCCGTGATGCGAGCCACTCGCCCTGGAATGTATCACGCGATGTCGCGATAAGTGTTATGTTGTATCACGCGACGTCGCGATAAACGTCATGTTGTATCACGCGATATCGCGATAACTGCTGTGCTGTATCACACGATGTCGCGATAAATGCTTTGTTGTATCACGCGACATTGCGATAAATGCTATGTTGTATTACGCGACGTCGCGATAAATGTCATTTTGTATAACGTTATGTTAAACAATGGAGTCGTAAATAAGGAGTGTTTTTATTGATGAGGGTTACTAACCGGATGTAAGGGCGCTTCCGGCGACGCCGGCGCTCTGCCCACCGAGACTGTGCCCGATGAAGTGCGTGTTGGATAATTTCAGTCCCCTGAAAAAATAGATTACAGTAATTAAATGACGTCGTCTTTACGTTCGAATATAGTACAGGTAGCAGGACTTGTGAGTAGGGTTGCCAACCGTACTATAATATATAGTATTGTACTATATTTCGAGCCTGCGTACTATATACTGTTGAACAATTATATAGTACGCAAAAATACTATATTTTCAACTCTAAAATTATGTCATTCCTGCTCTCTATTCCCGCCGCTTCGGCAGAAAGGGTATTTTCGGTTATAAATTTGAAATGGCGGGAAGAGAGAAACAGAAGTAGTGTCTCATTTATGAATGAGCAATAGAAATTTACATTCATCTTAAAATTGAATGTAATAAAGCATATGACACTTTTATTTCAGACAAAACATTATTAAAAAATGTAATGTAAAGTGCAAAAAAACATAGTTTTTATAATATACTTACTTAAATATTTCATTGAACATTTTTTAATTTTTCCATAAAATACTATATTTCTTAGAAGTGTACTATTTTTTTTATAGTTTATTTTGAAAAATACTATATTTCGCCGCAGAAATGTTGGCAACCCTACTTTTCTGCGGCGAAATATAGTATTTATAGAGGTGTCTTTAAGGATAATAAAGTTACAGTCCAGCAGCTATGGAGCGAGAAAAAAACGTCTATTGTTGGCTTGACCATTCTTGCACAAGAATATTGCTCTTGTATACCAGTACAAACAAGATAGCAACATATTTATGGTCAACAATAGCGACAAATAAGGAGACCTACCTGCCCCCCTAGACAAGTGGCAAGCGATTATCGTAAACGCTAACGCTAACGCCACAAAATGTATGCGATTTGACTTAAGTTAGTGGTGGGTCGTCGACGCTTTTTCGATCAACGAAACGAGACCGTTTATCGTTCATCGTAAACTAGTCAATGATAAAACAGATTCTTTTTCAACTAGTTTAACACTGAACTAAACAATAAACTATGATAAACAAAGTAGTTTTTTTGACTAAACGACTTTCAGCATTAACTGTTTTGACAAACTTGTTGTCGTTTTGCACTTTGAACGACGAGACGGTTTAATCTGTGAGCGGTGGAAATGCACTTCCCTACGTAGTACCTACATACTTTTTCCAGGCTTAGGACTGGCAGGCAGGCAGATTAATTACTGAAATTTTACATTTACTTAATTTAAAATATCACCACCCATCCGTCGATCGCGTCGTCGCGTCGAGACGGTCTCTGTCACACACACCGTTCCGGCATGGCAACCGCTCACGCATAAACTAGTTTATCAGTAGACGCTAAACTAGTTTACCCGTTCATGACTAATAAACAGTTTAATAAAACGGTTCGTTCATTCAACGCTCATCCCTAACTTAAGTCATCGATTCGCTAGCGTATACTAATGTAGAGTCCCGTACATTCTGTAGCGTTAGCGTTTACAATGATCGCTTTCCGCTTGTCTAGGGGGGCCGGTCAGGGGACCTACCTGGAGACGAGGTAGTCGACGAAGCGCGCGGCGAAGTTGCCGATGAACCAGGTGTTGTCGGCGGCGGTGAAGTACCACGGGCCCGCTTCCAGCCGCGACGCGTCCACCGTGATCACATTCGTGTCGCCGCGCAACAAGTACGCTGGGGAGGACGCACTATCAGTATTTAGGTTGCCTTTATAAAACACTACATCTCCGTTGAGCCTGCAACTCCGTTGCGCCAAAATTCGTTTATCGTGCGGAATGTGGGAACCTTAAATTTTCCTTAAAAATCTTATGTCCTTTCCCGGGCCACAAAAAATCTCCATACATAATTTCAGCAAAATCAGTTTAGCGGTTTTGGCGTGAAGGTAAAAGACATACAGACGGACACACACACTTTCGCATTTATAATGTTAGTAAAGTATGGATATGGATATTTCAACCGAATATTTGCGGCCTTAAGAACTTTCGTTAGCTGGGTCAGAAACTCTCAGATGTCTGAACACGAGCCGTCAGTGGCCGACGGCGTCCGCCTCGGCGCCGACACATTTGTCCGGCGATACCGGGGGCCTTAATGAATAGGGGTAGAAAATACCACCTGCGCTATACCGAGCAGAATCGTATTTCAGATAATATGAAACTTTGGCATCATATATCTATGGTTCTGTTTCTATAGACTTGTAATTAGCAGTAAACCAAAACATCTTACCTTCCCTAATGACCAGCGGGCTGCCGTCATCGGGCGTCTCCATGAAGGCATGGAAGAGTAAGACGGTGTGGTCGTTGAAGTCCATGTTGGAGGCGAACAGCCGCTCGTCGTCGCCTACCAGCAGCGTCTGCGGGGAGAGGGGGTTGTGTCTGCGGGGGGATACATAGGTTATATTAAGAAAGTGGATGAAACCCTTGGGGTAAGGCTTGGTATTCATAGGTAAATTGTACCATCTTCTGTGGACTGTGATAATACATTATAATGTATTATCACAGTCCACAGAAGATGGTACAATCAGCCTTATAATGTATTATTATGATTTATGATAATACATTATAAGGCTGATTTAGTCCGACAAATGTATGAAAAATCAGCGCAGACGCATTATTTCCTGACGCGACGGTCAGCGAACTAAATCAGCCTTATAATGTATTATCATAATAAATTATAAGGCTGATTTAGTGCGGTGACCGTCTCGTTCATACATTTGTCGGTAAAGACTTATAAAACCAGGAGGACCTCTCCTGTAGACCGTAGCGTGTATGGCTTACAAGTTACACAACACTATTATGTAACTTGTAAGCCATACACGCTACGGTCTACAGGAGAGGTCCTCCTGTGCAGGTGTGCCTGGGCAGGTAGACCGGAATGTGTGTGGGAATAGACCTGTGCAGTTTTTTGAACCTGTGCAGGTGACCGGCGCAAAATCTATTCCCAGGCGCATTCCGGTCTACCTGCCCAGGCTTGCCTGCAGTGGACCTATCCGGTAGACCGTAGCGTCAAGCGTGTATAAGCATGAGTTTAAAATAACAATAATAATATTTTATAATTTATTATGACCTTAAATAGATGTTAAATTTTCTATGGTAGAGCTAAATCCTGAGAGATTCTTGGTTTCATGGGCAGGATAATCTCTAAAAGGGAGCCAAAAATATTCGCAGCCGGTAGGATTCGAACCTACGCTCCCAGAGGGAATCTGATTTCGAGTCAGACGCCTTAACCACTCGGCCACGACTGCCTTAAACGTATATTTGAAAATGCAAATCCGCTTTTCAAATGCAGTAATATTCTTTTGTTAAAAGTTCTTCTTTGTTCCCCAGGGACAAGGAATGAAATCCTTTGTTATATTTTGGCGGGAATGGTCTTCAATGCAGCTCGATGTAGTTGAAGATTTTTTTTTAGAACTTCGACCGCTTTATTTTTATTTCAGTCATATTTTGTTTGCACAGGTGGTCTTCTTTGTCCACAATATCTTAAGATAAACAATAACTTATGATGCTTGGTATTAGAGTATGTAAGTACTATATCTACTTATCTTTAGCTGTACAAAAGTTGAAGATGACTTGCCGGAACTGGAGCGGGAATGAACAATAATAATTATTATTTATTAATAATTATTAACCAATGACGTGGAATATCCGTGCGCGACCCACCATAATACCACAGTGTACCTAATAAATAGATACACACTCCGCCTACTCCTCGGCCCTCGCTACAAAGAGACCTCAAAATAACTACGCTTTGCCCTCCTATTTTTCGTTATTTTTCCTCCAATCCTTAATCCTTAAGTTTGCTCCTACTGTACCTACCTGGTGTAAAGCAGGAAGTCGACGTCATGGCCATCCAGCACGAAGGGGCACTTGTTCTTGTCCAGCGCGTACGACTGCAGCAGCGCAGTCTCGAACTGCACGCCGGGGGGACCTGGGAACGACAATCATGCAGGTCTGATTTCCCCATCACGAGAGTTACTTTATTATGGAGGAGTACATTAAATACAAGTAGGAATGGTCCGTAGCGCGAGCGCCCGAATAGGGAGTAAGCGCACACATATTGACGTTATTTTACATATTTGAGGTATGGTCAGAGTCCAGAGAGTTGGTGTATGGCAATTGGCACGGATGCACGGTGTATGGTGTTGGTTTGCTGGAAGTTGGATATTATCCAACATCCGACCGACATAATATTATGTTATCATAATCCAGTGATGTTGGCGCCAGCTACTGTATCTATCATGTAATCCAAATCAAATTCAAGTTCCAACAACTGTTGTTGATTTCTAAAATTCAGTCGAGAGCCGTGATGCAACTAGCTGGCCTCCTCATATGACAGGTATAGCATAATATGAGGTGTTGAGAACCCTCAACTCATGTTATGCACATTTGCACAATAGTCCATGTTCGTTTTGTGGTTTTTGAACTATCACTATGACCACATAGACTGATATAGAATTATGTAAAAACTTTCTAGTAAGTACTTGTATTTACATTTTAAGATAAGACTTCAAAGTAGGTATAATAAATTGTTATGTTTAAGTAAATAAAAATCTTGGAACTTGGTTTTCAAAATTCTGTACTTACTTACTTAATAATTTCCACCAAGTATTATGGTACAAGTCGACAAAAAATAATCCATAAATTACCGCAATTCAAACATAATGGGATTAAAAGTTAAAAACTTTCCCGAAATTCGTATTATCTTCATTATAATATAATTTCATCCGAATTGCTTTAAGCAGTTACGAACGAAGGGGTTACTGACGAACACCCTGTCGCATTCGGCATTTATAACATTACGAGTATTATCTGCAGTTCTAGTTAGTGACCTACTAAGTATTCTTAGTAATGGTAGGTATGCAGTCAGCAGGACCAAGTATTCGCTGCAGGAAGCTGCGTTACGTTAGTTTTATAAGTTAACCGACCAGTTAGTTATCAGACTGACGGAACGGGTTAACGTGATTATTTAACATGTTATTACCAGGCCTGTGGCAATATTAATTAATGAATTAGAAAATATTATACCTATTTGTGATCCCGACTGTGAGTTTCCTAGTTATTTCTAAGTTTATCGTGCGGGAACCGTACATTCTTTGATGCTGGGAGCTGTGTCACAGTTATAACTAGTACAGCTCCCAACGCTTACTACTGAATTTGTACTGAAATTAACTGAACAGTGATAAGCTCTTGAATGTTACATATTATTATGATTTGAAATAAATAAATTATTATTATTATTATTATTATTCTTCCGGTATAAAAAGTATCCTATTTCCTTTGCCCGGGCTTAAGTATCTCCATACCAAATTTCAACAAAAGCGGTTCAGCGTTTTGGGAATTGAGCTTGAAGAGGTAACAGACAGACAGACACACTTTGGCATCAATAATATCAGTATGGAAGTATGGATTTAGCAAGTTATGTAGAGCTATTTTGTTTCGGAGCATTGACGGATATTTAGGGTCGAGCTATGCATTGTTAAAAATTAAATGTGTACACTGTACTTTCAGTCAAAAAGCCTACCAAAGAGAATATAATCACTCGTGAAGCCTACTACGAAACCGTTTTGAGACTCATCAGTCATCAGTCATCACTCAAAGAATCGAATCAGAATGCCGCGGCCGATTACTGATTAGTAGGTCGAGTACACGAGCAGTTAATTAGGATATATCTTATATTTTGCAAGTCCAGCTGATGCTAGACCTTATAAAAATAGGTTCAGACTCATTTGAGTGTTCCCCTCCACGGAAATCTTTAGTAAAAGGCGAAAGATTTATGCGTTTTGAAGGGAAACCAGAGTTAACATTGTGAATAGTTTGCGAAATACTTATCAAATTGCTTCGTACAAGCGATAGCGCGATCTAGACGCGGCACAACGACATCTAGTGGCGGATTGTCGCACTATTATGCAAACTTTAAATCACTGTATCTTTCCTCAGGAGGCAAATTTTGAAGAAATATTTTTTGATAAATATTCTGTGTAATAATATCTATCAACATAAATGTGCTACATATCAATCTGTTCCTCAGTTTAGGCAATACGTTAATTTTTAAAGCGTCTCAAATAGTTTGTTTGCTGTGGCCTAACGTGAATCCTTACACTCGGCAATACATGTACAAATTCTGTAGGGCCCCTAGGTCGTAGCCTATGACGCCCTATTTATAAACCCGGGGCTGCATGGATGCGTCAACAGCTGTCAGTTCTTACATGAGGAGTTGTTTCTTTTGTAATGAGTTCGCGGTAATTGAGGTAATGGAACTCGAGCGGAACTGCTGTGTAGATTATATTCGGAGTTGAATGCAATAATTTAATTAACTTAAATGCTATCAATTGAATCATATACCTACCTACCTGTATTGCGTTAGTTACTTAATTCTGTGTTTAACTTTAAGATGATTTTGAAGGCTGTTTCACCAAAAAATTTTTAGCGTTATCAGACACCCGATTTGGTTGACACTATAAGCACAATAGATACATAATTAACTTATTAATTGAAACAGTTCCACATTATTTTTATAGCAAATAAGGCAAAGATATTATATAAAAAAAGTTGAATATCATTTAAATAAGGTATGTACCAGCTAACAGCACAGAATTATATATAATACTAGCTGTCCCGGGCCCCGGCAAACGTTGCTTTGCCATAATATTTAAAGTATTTCGCCCATATTATTTTATTGAAGTGACTAAATAAATATGTCGCCATGGCAACGTCGATCGTTATCCCGTCGCACAAACAATATGGTCGCCGTTAGTCTCAGGTTGTAATAATTTACTATTATTTATTCAACAAATGCTCTTACCAATATATAAAGTACCCAGTAGCCGATTCTCAGACCTACTGAGTATGCATATAAAATTTGGTAAAAATCAGTAAAGCCGTTTCGGAGGAGTTCGTGGACTAACATTGTGACACGAGAATTTTATATATTATAAGATATTATTATTACCAACTAACAGTCAGTAAGGTAGAACACAGTAACAGTAGGAGATATTATAAGTAAAAATACAGTGTTCTCGTGGGATAGTAGCCAACTCCTAATAATAATTGGCTAAATTGACCAATGACCTGTGAGTTTTGACTTGTGACTATCAGCCAAGACGCGTTAAACTAGTGAATAGAGACACAAGTACACGGTACACCAACCGTTCAGATTTGAGAGGGTTCTAAATCCTAGGGTTTGCCTCTTGCCAAGAGGTAATCCAGGCTGATGGCTAAATCCAAGGCTGATTACTAGTCCAAGAGGCTCTTGGATTCAGCTGCTATGGAATATCCCCATAAGTTGAGGTTCATTAGTTTAGGTAGCGTGCGCACCATTTCACTGCTTACATTCAGGAATTCATAGAGCTTGCGACACTCTTCGCGGTACACATACTTTGTGGGCCGCAAAGTGCAATCGCTAATTTGGTTGTATTATTCACGTTTAAATACATTGATGCACATAATAAAATGTACCTAACTGTAATAATAACAATAATTTGTTCACAATTATAATTTATCAATTTCTACATTTCCCTTGGAGTTTACCTTGAACTTGAATGTAGAGTATTGGGATGTAGAGCCTGCGAACGTCTGAAGTAGATATATAAGATGTACCATCTAATCGTTATTTAGACTCTCAACAATGATTAAGTACATGGGCGTACCCAGGATTCCACATAATTTCTTCAGACTGGAAACTTAAAAATCAGTCTTTTCGAACTGGCCTGGCCTTAAAAGATATTTTGTTTCAAACACTTCATTTTACGCAGAGTAGCCTTCGATCAAACAGAGTAGCACGTTTTGAATTCCCACTTTTCATGAAAATTGACGTTTATTTCACCTTCGGCTTCGGCACCAGCTAACCCCGCCTGCCCCCCCCCCCCCCCCCCCCCCCCCCTTCGGTACGCCCATGATTAAGTACTAAAGTTTAGGGTAAAAATTAAAAAAGCATTTTAGTTATACATAACTAAAATGATATTGCTTTTTTACCCTAAACTTTAGACTTAGAGTAAAAAGTGGCTGTGACATACGGACGGACAGACAGGCATAACGAATCTATAAAGCTGCGCGTGCACTGGATCGGAATCGAAGCGTACGGAGCGTACGGATTTGTTGCTTTGTATTGATTTTTGTATTATTTGCGTGCACTGGATCGGCATTTCTGCGCCTGAGACCGGAATTTATGCCGATGACGTCATCCGCAGCCGCGTCTATGGGTTAATTTATATATTTAGTGCAGAGTCAAAGCGCATCGAAACAAAGTATCAAAACTGAAGCAAATCCAACCTAAGCTCCAAAGCGTTAAAGCACATATTTCATATATACATTAATAACTAAATTACCGAATCGGCATCCGAATGCAGTGGACGCACCCATCGGCATTTCGTAAATGACGACGCTCCTTCCGCTCCGTACGCTCCGATTCCGATCCAGTGGACGCACAGCTTTAGGGTTCCTTTTTTGCCAATGGGGATTGTCCATTTTTTTTTAATTTTGCTCATTACAAAAACATTTCGAGGAATAAGGTCAGTTATCGTTTTTCTGTATATAAACGAAAAAAATACCCATTAGTTTTACTTATATTTTTGAACAAATATGTTTAACCTTAGTTTGACCTTCAATGGCGTTAAATTAGCAATAAATTCGATCAACATTACGTTTCGAACTTTTGGTAAGTTTCTCGTATCAGCTTTCACATAATGATAACTTGCATTAGACGAACCAGCCATTATAAATAAGATTGAAAGGAAAAAAAACATACTACAGAGGTCAATTGGCCGCCGATGATGACGTCAGAGCGAAACTTTAAAAATTTATTGAGAAAAAACTAGCCAATGGATTTCGAAATTATTTAATTTATATTCTTAAAATACCCTATTTTAACGAAAAAAATATTAAAAGTACATGTGATTTTTTTTGGACAATGCCCATTGGCTACGGAACCCTAAAAAGCAATTAAGTTAAATGAGTTGACGAGTTTTAAAAATTGGGTTCAAAAGACTTTCGCTATAAAGGTGAAAAAAGAAATGATAGGCTTCGCCGCTTTCCGCGAATGGAAATTCTAATAGAAAACGTTGAACTTATCTGATTAAAATTTGAGACAGGCCACGTTTGGAATCTTGTTTAAAAATTCCTCAAGGAGGACAAGCGACGCGAATTTAAGATGACATTGTAGAATATCTTCAATCTTCTACAATGGGCGCAGTTCGAAAGGTGTTGTTGCACTTTATGAGCATATTATTGTGATCTATACTTATAAAATTACATGTCCTGACTGACTGACTGATTCATCATCGCTGAGCAAAAACTGTTAAAGTTACATCCATGAAATTTGGTGAGTAGGGTTGTTTTATTAAGTAGACTAAGGAAGGAATTTCGAAAATTTTACCCCGAAGGGGGTGAAATAGGGGATTGAAAGTTTGAATGAGAGTCCGCCATTTCTTGAGTTAGAAACATGAAACTTTATTTTGTGTTACTGATTAAAAATAAGTGGATACGTATTTAAGCGTTTCTGGTAATTCTACCTCCAAGGGGAAAACTATCCATCTTTGTTATTATACTATGTTAACGCGGACGAAGTCGCGGGCAACAGCTAGTAATCCTATAAATGAAATGCCATAAAATTCTATAAGTAAGCATGGGTTTAGAAATGTTAGTAGGTATAGGTGTACCAGAATCTGATGGCAAAAAGTGAGAAAATAAATTGACTCTAGCAATACCGAGGCAATAGGAATAAAACATTTTCATCCCTTTTTTATTCCTTTAGCGGCTTGTTTTGTGTGTGAAACATGCAAATATAAAAAAATTATCCAATGATCAAGGATATTTTTTGAAAATTTGCTGTCAAAAATTGCCATCAGATTCTGGTAGACCTAAGTATATAATTTCTACTTCCTATAAAATATAAATACATATTAATTCAGAAATGTTTCTCTCTAGTCTCTACATGTTGAGTAAATTTGACAATAATAGGTTTTGGGGCTAACCAATATTATTTAAGTAAAATAGTTTAAAAGCTATTAAAATATTTTATACTCACGTATCAGAGACAGAAAACATGCTAGAGGCAGAGGCTGCATGTCTACACCTTATCAAGATAACTTAAAAAAACACTTATTTGAATATCGAATAGATACTTTCGAACGATGCGTTGAGGTACACGCGGAGTTTCAAATGTGAAATTCGCGCCGCACTCGGTCCTGCGCGGGTGTTAGGTAACATCCCGCTGCACGGGGGCTATGTATCTAGATTGGAAATAGACAATATTATATAGAGGATAAATTACTAAATAACTTTCTGTTCTTATTTAATTTTTGAGTTAATATTTATAATAAAGTTTTGCCATCGATTGCATTTGAAATTTTTTTCAAGGTAGAGTTTCACCGCGTCGGACGCGCAATGTAGAGTTCCGTATCTTTTTTTATTATTTTGTTTTGAATTTTGGGTAAGAGGTCTAATAAGTATATTTGGGTGCTACCTTTTTATTTCGTTGGGGGTATGCATTTGACGCATCCCCGGGGCCTGGGGACCACCGAGGTATGTGGGACTCCCCGGGGCGGACGTAATATCTGCACCCGGGACTACCCATTAAAACCCCAACGGTGTTCCTGCTCCTGAAGGTGGGACTACGGGAAACGCGTGATACACGACCGCTGCAGCCCCACCACCTCTGCCTCATTGGGCTCCACTTGTGGAAACACCACATTCCACACCACTCCGCGACGATGCGCTGGAACACCTAGCGCAGGGGTCGGCAGATTTAGCTACTAATCAGATGAGCCAAATATTTTTAAGTTTGTAGATTTTTCCATACCTTCAAAGAGCCGCTACATACATTTTATAAGTCTAATAATAATAATTAGAGTCTAATTTGCTTCTCACTACAAAGCTACATTTACTGATTTAAAAAAATACTGAAAGAAATTTATTAAAATAACACTCACTAATTATATTATATTTTAGTTTTAGATGGAACGGTGTCCTTGCAATGCTTTCGAAAACTTGCCTATGTCTGGCAAGTAATTACATAATTACTTGCAAAATGAGCATACTCGTTTTTATTAATTGAAGGCACAACTGAAAATTGTCATCGGTTAATTTACTTCTTAATTTACTTATAATCTGATTCATAGATGATAATGTTTGCTCACATGAATACCTATGTAGAGCCGAAGATATACATAAGAGCAAATGCTAGTTTTTTTTTTTGTCGTTTCATATGTTGCAGGAAGGCTACTCCATGTATCAAACAGGATTTGCTCTATTTTAGGTAAATTATTGCAAGTTGACGGAGAATTCAGTTGTTTCATATTGTTTAGGTGTTTTATTTATGCTAAAGCTGTACAGTTTGGCAGTGAGTGAGTGTAAGAAGACTCTTCTTAGAAGAGCGGAGAGCCATATTAATCCTATGGAAGAGCCGCATGCGGCTCGCGAGCCGCGGTCTGCCGACCCCTGACCTAGCGCATCGACTCGATGTCATGCCCCATGGGCTACGGCAGCCCTATGCCGACGCCTCCACCTCCCATTTGGCGGTTTGGGTGCTACCTTAGCATGACGTTCATTGCCTCGCAAAAAAGGTTTATTGTTTGCTAGATGTTTTATGGAATTAGTTTATCGAGCGGTAACCGTACATTTTGCTGCAATACAAACTATGTACTTAAATATTGATACTCTATCGATTGATACTTTGACGGACTTAAAGTATCACTTCATAGTTCATACCATCTATACAGGGTGTAACACTACGAATAACAAAACTACGTATAACATAACTAATATCTATATTGGTAATACTTGAGGATGTGTATAGGATCCCTTTAAAGGGTTCGCTGTGAAAGTAGCAGCGGAAAATTTGATAATTAATAGAAAATTTGGTCTTTCAGCACTACTACTTTTACAGATAACTCTATATAATAAGGGACACATAATACACACTCTAAAGTAGTAACTTTCATTTTAACACCTTGTATAAGCTCTAGCTGTTTGAGCTTGGATAAAAAACAGACAGACACACAGACTTGAGCATTAATTAATGCCGTTTCAATTAGGGATACACAAAAAATAATTAATAACGTAAAATGCATTTATTTCACAATAACCACAGTATAACCATCATAGAATATTACTTAACATCTGCTGAAAATGGCGATGTAGGTAATGTTAATACAAAAATATACGTGCAATATGTCCGGTAAATAGTAACTATAGTTTTAATGAATTTAACCACACATTAATTTACAAGGTAGTTTACAAGTAAATATATTTATATGTCAATATTATCACAGACCTAGGATGAGCATACGTCGCACAATATAAACTATTCTTATAGTAAACATGATCAAGAAAATTAACAAAATAATTTATTATTTCATCTTATTAGTAGGCAGCTCAAAAACAGTTTAATTTCCACAACATGCATTTAGTGGTTGTGAGTCGTGTATTTGACACCTAGACTCTAGAGTCCTTTTCCTATCAATATGGTTAGTTATAAGTTGAGAAATGTTAATTAAAATGTTCGCACTTGAATTATTATTTGTTAATTTTCTTGGTCACAAAATATATTACAATAATAATAATAATAATCTTTATTTGCAAAAATATGGTCATATAAGATGGTACAATTTTTACAGTGTCTCACAATACATTATTTGAAACATTTATTATTAAGTAGTAGGTACAGAGTTCATTGTAAATCACTACCAGGCCATGTTAGGAAAATAGGGAAGCACTAAGCGGGCTGGAGATAATTGATAAGGAGATTTGTAAGAGATAAGAGAAGAGTGATCGGTTGCACCGTGCTTAGTTGTAGCAGTATATCTGGTCTCTGGTTGCAGTCAACATACGAGGGCTGTTTGAAAAGTTCTCGGCCTTACATACTTCTGCCTGTCTTACAAGCGTATAACTTATACCATGTATAGGGCCATTATTAACTAGATTAAAACCCACGCCTTTTGTAAATTGCTTCATTAGAAAAAAAATTTTGAACAACCATCTGCGCCATGTCAGCAGAAATGTGAAGGCGCGCGTATTCAAACAGTTGCGCTATTATTGCAAAGTCTAATAAAATTGAATTGTGAACACGGAATTAGTCTTTGTCATTTTTAACAAATTTTGTATGTCTTTACAGACATATGCAATGATTAAAAAAAATTCACAACAGTTAAAATTTTATAATATGAATTTATTCATTAGTTTAATTTTGTTAAAATCACGCCAAATAATAGCCTAATCTTTTAATGACCGTGGAAAATCGAGCCATAAAGAAATCTTCTAGAAAAAGTGGGTGTTACAGATTAAGGCCACAATTTTTTTTAATAAGGAATAAACTCTATTAAATTACTCTTATATTCTAAAATAACAGTACATTTTGAACGGGAAATAGTAATTTATTAGGTCTTTACCATAAAAAAATGTGCAGTAGGGCGCTACGAACACGATGATCGGATTCTTGTTAATTGGGACAACACAGATGCTCACACACCCGCCTGGCAAAGCTTTCTATGAAATTATATAAATACGTAAAATAAATTTCACTATCGAAAAATTATGGCTTGGTTTTCAGTATTACAATACATTTTTCAAATCTAAATCAGAGTTACCAGGGACGGAGATATTCACATTACAACGACACGTAGTCTATCTCGGTGATCATTTTGTAAGACTTTTTTTTAATCAACTTTTTTAGTCATTAAAATTTATAGTAATTTGAATTTTAGAGCCATATCTTCTAGTTAAAGACTGAATTTAAAATTGAAAAAATCATCTTAAATCATTTCATTGGAAAAATTATCAAAGCCGAGAACTTCTCAAACAGCCCTAGTAAATGGTAGAATTTCAAAATATTCAAAATATAAGACTAGAAGAACGACTAATTTTCCCCATCTAGCTTCAACCTAAGCTTTAGCCAATATGTAATTCTAATTGCATTATCATTTATCATATCTAGATTCTAGAATAAACAGTGCTAAAGTTGACATAATTACAAGATGACGTGTCATATTGTGAGTAGAGTACTAAAGTAAGGATTTGGGTGTGGTGTCAAAGTTAAAGTGATTTAAGAAATAGACCTAGATAATGTTAACATTTAACAACTTTCACGACTTACAGTCACTAGCAAATATCTTATTACGTATTAATTGAAGAAAATTTAAAGCATTTAAAGCCACAAAAGTCACTTCACGGAAATATTATATAGGTAACCACATGGTAACCACTAGTTCGGTTCGAGTCGAATTTTAATTCGATACGTGTTCGAGTTTCTTTGTATTCGATTGATTTTTCGGCTATTTCAGGAGACAATCATTATTAAAATTACTGCATCAGTCATTCAAATGCTCTCCTGTCGTTTCAACAGTGTCACTCGAATCTTCTGCTAGTTCTCAGCTAGCTCTGCAGTTCACTAGCTTAGGCCTTAGCTCTTACTTTTGAGTTTATCATGAGCTCCTAGCACAGCAGGAAATGCCATCTTGAAAGGCTTGGAGATCTCAAAATTGCTTCCACGCAGAGGCTGCCTGAACCCTCCAGGCTTGCACATCTCGTGGAACCTGGAGGTCCACTTGCTCCGAGCATATCTCTTGAGTGCGATGCTCTTGAGCTCCGGGCAGGGCTGGATAATGGATTTAAATTTTTATGAGCCACTTAAATTTTCCGCACCTATTTACGAACTTGCCGCCATCGTAGGACGCTGCCGCCTTTCCTAGGACGCCATAGGATTCTGCCGCCCATAGGACATGGCCTATACTGCCTATAAATCCAGGGCTGGCTCCGGGTAGAGTTAGGTAGAGCTCCAGTTCGTTGAAAGCCACTGATGCAGAGTTCGCAAACTAAGTTCACTCGCTGCGGGCGAAGCTCCTGAGAGCGGTGCTCATGAGCGTCATGAGCTCCTGGTAGAGCAGGCAGCGGCGGCTGGAGGGCTTGCAGATCTCGCGGTGGTCCACGTTCACGCCGTACAGGGAACCGATGCCTGGATCTGGAACGAGTAGTATGATATTAAAACAGCGGCAAGAGTAACGTCATTTTTAACCTTCGTGATTTGAGAATCAAAAAATCCCAAGTACAAAACAAGAAAGTCCTATATACTCGCGAGTAGGCTCACGACGTATCACAAGGTTCTTCAAGTTCACCTTGAATATCTGAACATCCAAGGTAAGTATTATTTAATTGTTTAATCGATATAAATAAACTTCAAGCAGATTTTTATAAAGACTCCAACAGAACTAAATCACGCAAATCAAGCAAATGACTCCAAAAATCTCCCAAATTAATTCCATCCAGCAGACAATATCCAAAGATCGCCAAAAGTGGTTACCGGCGGAGTCGACGCTGACGATCCTGAGCCAGAGCACGGACATGAGGGTGGTGCAGGTCTCCACGACGCTGCGCACCGCCGGCCGCGCGACCCCCGCCGCCGCAGCCCAGCGCGCCTGCAGCGACAGCACCAGCTGGCAGTCTGGAAGTTAGTAAATGGTCAAGAGGATCAAGATATAGTTTAGGTAAGCTATAAACTTTTTATGGGTTCCTCTATAGAGAACTTGCTTCAAAAATCATTGATGAGTGCTGAGGGGAAAAACGGTTAGGGGCCGCGTGTGTCTGATAAAATCATTATGATTTCTCGAAGCTTGAAAGGAAATAGGGAAGGAAATAATTTCCATTATTTACATCAGCTATCAATGACATAAGTAAAGCATTAAACGAAGACTAATTTTGTCATTATAGTACCTCGTCGATACTAACTCAAGTAAAAAGTGAGAACCACATTTTTATACCTTTAGCAATCTCCATGAGCTCAATGCTGCGTGCCGTGATGGGTGTCTTGATGTCTGCGAGCGGCGAGCCCCGGTGCGGCACCGAGTAGAACATGAACCCAGCACTTCGAGTGCAGAATTGAGACCGCTTCACCAGTTCCTCTGGAAAGATGAGGGTAACTTTTTACTTTGATTTTTACGAACCTTCAATATTACATAAGTTCACTAGGTTCAAAGTTAGCAAAACAATAGAATAATAATCAAACTAACAGCTGTTAAATTACCTTGGTCGTTGAAGGAATTATCATTAAATACTGGAATGTCTTCTAAATGCTCTTCTCTATCACATCTCACGCTAACACTATCGAGACTCACAGCCTCGTCTGCATTATTAAAAAATCTATAATTTACATTATTATTGTAATTGTCACTCGTGTACAAGTTATTCTTATTCAAATTGTCCATCCTTCCATTGTTAGTAACTTCGTTACTAATACAGTCTATAATGAATTCATTCTCCTCGTCAGTGTTTCCATTATTGCAGTAACTATTTACATTATCACCTATTAACCCTGTACTATTATCACGATTGTTATTTAACACATTGTCGGCATCTGTCGCTTTCGCTGTTTGTTCGTTTTTAAAGTTTTCGGCCTCTTCCGGAGTCATCGTGCTTGACTTCATTTTCATGTACGCTTCATATCCTGAAAAGGAAATAATAAAATAATTTCAAATCTCCAAGAGTATTTTTGTTGTTGGCGAATAAACATCATCTTCAACGATTCAACCTCTTTACGGGTTAGTGATCATCAGATCATTAGCTCTATCTTATCCAAAAAAAGTATACAAAATTACTTACCTTCACAATACATCTGTTTGATGAACAGGCCACCTTTGGAGTGCCCCACCCAGATGATGGGTCTCTCCCCCACCCCCAGCTCCATCAGCTGACTCATCATCTGTTCCGCGCGCTCGTGTAGTTGTAGCCTGCATAATAGTTGCAAAATATGTAAACGTGAGGATACAATAATTATTATAAGGTTTAGAACGTAATTCTAGTACGTAGTTTGGTCAAATTACGCATTTAAACTACGTTTTTCGTGTAATTTATGGGAAAAAATGTAAATTTTGATCTTTGTCTGTTTTTCTACGGAACATAATTTATGCAAAGTTTATATGAATAGAACAAAGAAGATGTTCTACAATGTTTTATTCTAATTTACACGAACCGCTTGCTCGGCTTGATCCACAGCGGCCGCCACAGGTGGGGGTCGCTGGTGTAGTTGATGGAGATGACCCTGGCGCCGGGGTGGTCCGCCGGCACCCAGTCCCGCGGCCAGCACGACGAGTAGCACTCGTCACAGATGCACCCGCAGCCAACTTCGCACCTCTCACTATCGCTAACTTCGCTGCATCTGTTGCAACCTTCAGTTCTGTCGGAGTCGTCTCGTCTACATTGACAGTCGTTCGATTTGTCACAGTTCGCTTCGCAGTTAATGTTCTCGTCACATTTCTTCATCTTATCGTTCATCTTCACGTCACTGTCGTTTTCGAACAGATCTCTCACGAACTGCGCCTGGCTGTCGTAGTTGCCGACTATTTCGACCTGATCGAGTAGAGTATTGTTATAAAACTTTTCCGTTATAAAAATATCATCTTTGGGTATAATCTTCTTTATATTCGTATAGACGTTTTCACCGACTTCTGCTACTATTTCTTCATCTAGACTTCCATCTTTTTCTACTTTGTCGCCTCCTTCCTCGCTACACTGATCTCTACCATCTGAGCATGTGCACGAGGATACGCTGTGCGGCCTCCTGAGAGGTACTTTCACGGGGTCCACTTTGTACTTGGCCTTCCATTCCCCTTGCCTCCAGGTGTTGCCGAGAGATCCTGAAAACAGAAACATTCAATGTTTAAAGGCAGAACTAAAACTAAGCTTAAGTATATTTTGTGATAAGTCGAGAGATGGGTAACAACTGCAACATAATGTATTTACATTGGACATTCGCACAAGATAGGCGAGTTCGGGACGTGCCTGATAACGCGGTCGCATACGATAGCGGGTGTCGAAATCCATTGTTCTATACATCACGAACAATGGGCCTATTATACAGGAATTAACAAATACGGACATCGCCTGTTCCTTGAAACTGGATTGTCTGCTTCCCTCTGACTTCTTCCCTCAATCTTGTGGCGGTATCCACAACTATAAGTATAGTAGTATAGTGCCACAATTCTGCATTGCGCTATCGAAGTTTCTGAGGACGGCAAGATATTATAATATACAACGTCTGAATGACGACAGCGGGCTTCGGCCTGACCGAGCATGCTATCTCGCTCGGTCAGAAGATCTTCCTTTGTTTTGGCCACGCCTACTCCTACAATCTCCAGAGTCAATTTCCTAATAGCTCTATCTGATTTCTAAGGAGTGAAATCTTCGATTTGTTCGTTCTATATTTTTATCCATTCGACGTTAAAAAAATAGTTATTACTTATTAGTAGTTGTTCGTCAGTAAAAATATTCAATAATTATGTTTTCATTTCCTATATGAATGGCATGTTGTAATATACATAATGAAAAACACGCAGCACTAATATAAAGCTGCTCACTTCCTACTGGGGGTATGCAATGCGATGTAACTAAGTCGTCTCCAACCCTGATAATACAAAAAGGAGTGAATCTGCTTCAGAATAGAGAAAAATAGTTTAACGTCCCAAAATACACAAAAGGAGCACTGCTTTACGTGAATCATCAGTACATCAGAAACAATAAACGAGGTCATGGCAATCTTATCTAGCCACGCATGCCGGTGCTTGCGTTTAAGATCAACCCACCATAGAGTCCATGCACGAAGATGACGTCGAGGGTGTGGTGTGGCGGCGCGTGCAGCACCTCACACTGCACCAGCGGCTCCGGATGCAGGTGCTCCGAGCTCGCCGGCCGCGGCTTCCAGCGGGCTGGGAATGCTGGAGATAAAGTCCAAGGTCAAGATAAGAGGTTAGTTGCCTAGTAACTAAGTGTAGACCCAATGGGTTCTACCTGAAAATATTTAGTGAGACGTTGAATAAATCGGAGAACAACAAGGCAATTAAACAAATCTAATTACTGTTGTCACGTCTAAAGGCAGGTGCGGAGGAAATAACATCTGAAGGTTTAGCATACTACTTTCATAATATTGTGATCATATCCTTTGGGACCTAAAAAGGATAAGGCGATACGATGTCCTGTAGTCGAGTCCAGTAACAAAGGAGTTAAGGATAAAACGTTGCCTCTAGAGATTAGGGGGCAAAGGACAAACCACGGGCAAGGTTTGATCGTTGGCTCGTGGCAAAGTCAATGACTCAGTGATAAGCAATGTAGGTCTCGATGAGTAAGTACGATAAGCGAATAGTGGCTGGCCTTTTTGGCTCGAATATTGTAGCACAAATAATTTTGATCACGAACCGTTCACGGTTCAAGCCTCAAAGCACCAGTATAAATCGTTGAATTGAGGTTTGGATCTTACTACTTTAGTTTATTTTTAATTACTTATATTAAAAAAAATACGTACAATGAACACTGAACAGCTTGTAGGTAAAATGAATAATTCATATTTTCTTTTTATGAAAAGGTGACACGAAAGCAAAATGATCAAAATTCAAGGTCGCAGACACTGTAGCTACAGTAGTTTTTTATTCGACAAGTAATGACGTAGAGAGCTCCAGGCATTGTAGTACTTGATATTCGAATAGCAATATGGCAACTTACCCATGACAGGGGGAAGAGGAGCCGCCACTAGTCTGTGCAGGAGGACAGTAGCCGAAGACCAGAAAGAGGAAACTAGCCAGCGTCTGAAAAAGTTAACATATTTATGAAATAAACCCATCTAGATTCTAGAGGCACTAATTAATGGACATATTTAATCGCATCTTCGGTAAGACAAAGGAACAAATTGTGCTAACAACATCAAAAACATTTGTACTCTTGTATTACCGTTAATAAGATATGTTATGTAGGGCAAAGGTAAAAGAAATATTTCAATAAATAATTATATCCATGAAAAAAGGATACCCAACAAACAAACTAACCTTATAAAATAACTCAATAAGGTCTAAACTCTTATACTTGTTATAAAAGAGCATTCATTATGCCAATGTTACTTATAATGGCACACTATTAGGAGATTTGGCTAATACTACCTTTATTCTTATAATTTGGTTGGGTAAACGTTAATAACTCTAATTTATACGGCAACTATAAGGCTTCGAAATATGTTCATCTTATAGTGGCTATTTACATTGCTTTTTAGCCTTAAAATATTCAAAGACATATAAAAGCTTTTAATATGGTCAATTATTCTTATAAAAGTAATGCACAAGGTAACTAATAATGCTTTTAACTTATAGGGGCATTTAATAAGACATCTATCCAACAAACGAATGCAAACATTTTATATGACCTTAACAAGGATGAAAGCAATCCACATTCCCTTAAATTATTATTTTTTTATGTAAAGCATTAAAATGCTTTACATAACTAAATTCGCCATTTTAAACGTACAACAAATTGTGTGAATTTCTTGCGGAGCGGAATGATTGACCAAGTGCGAGTCGGACCTGTGCACGAAGGGTTCCGTACTTTCATAGAACAAAAAATTTAATACACAAATGTAAATTTCAGGTGCCTACCTGTTACCATTATTGACAAGCAATAAAAGCGAAAAAAACATATTTGCTGTATAGGAGCCCCCTTAGATATCATATGTATTAATTTTATTCTGTTTTATGTATTTGTTGTTATAGTGGCAATAAATGCATACAATCCCGACAAATTTCAAAATTGTATCTGCAATAGTTCTCGAAATACAGCCTGGACACAGACAGATAGACAGACAGGCGGACAGAATATATTAGACCCTATTACTAAGACTTCGTCTTAGTAATAGGGTCCCGTTTTACCCTTTGGGTACGGAACCCTAAAAAGGGATTTAAAACTGTGGAAGAAGTTGAAAAGGAGCGATGGTTAGAGAAGAAAAGTAAAAAATAAAACAATAATTAATTTGATAATCACGTATTTTAATAATATTTCAAACTTAAAATTAGTGCGCAAAAGTGAGCTAAAGTATCCTTATAAAGAGGTCTCTTTCGGCCAACCCAACTACAGTGGAAAAAAAAACATTTTTATATATACGGGAATAACACTAGCCAGGTGCGATTTTATTAGTGTGAAAAGAACCCTAACGATATGTAAAATGGCGATATCATAAGAAACAATTGATGCCGTTATGAAGTCTTTACTCTCACAGACTCCTATAAGGAGTCTGTGAGAGTGTGAATCCAGTTGTTCTTTTAAAAGCACTGTATATAACTTGACTAAATAATTAATGACGTTTTTAGCACAAAAACAGCATAAATTCAAGGGCGAGTTGATACCAAAACACAGCGTATCACATTTTATCATGCATTTTAATTCCCATACACTTTTCACTATAAACGAGCACTAAATCAGGTAAACAAAGTATACATAAAATAATGACTTATCGTTTACTTGACAGTAAAATGGCTGACGTTACTATTTCTTCTCCAAGCTGTTGCGAAAATGTAAATTACTTATGATGGCTAAAAGGGCAAACGGAGTTTAACTCCCTTGTATCGGACAATAATATAACACGTATAAGGGTGATCGCCCGTATTAACGCTTTCTATATTATGTTTCTTATAAGTTGAAGTACCTTGTTATTGGTCATTATATAACACGTATAAGGAAAAAAGCGGACAATAAAGCAACTATAAGGAGGGTATAAGGTTATTATCCTTATAAATTGTACCCAAATGCACCCTTATTAGCGATAATACGACTCCTATAAGAATATTATTTTTGGCTATATAAGCCAATACAAGAGCAATTTTTGTTAGTTGGGTACCGATTAAAGTCTAGGATACAGATTAAAGTAATTGGAAGTATCACTGATACTGCAACGGCATATAAGTTTTATTAAATCAATCGTTTAAAAGCAGATTAGAAGATAAGGCATGAAAACGGATAGGAAAATAAAATACCTTAACAGATATCGTTTTTCTTAGATTTTAAAACATAGACCATAGTTATGAAGATAAAGCATAGTATAGATACGAGAATCAGTATATCAGTAATATGACAGTGGGCAGTGTTTAAGTCGGTGGTTACTGGTTCCGCAGCTATTTATAGCGAACCAGCGCAGGCGCAAGTGGACAATTGCTCCTGATACCGCCGATAATATGGCCGATGCGGTTTGTGGCGTCTTCGACGTTGCGAATATTTATAGCTTCGTCATTCATGTATCTTGCTAGTTTGCTCGCAATTAACAAGGTACTACGATATAAACCTATTTATATACGATCCATATTTCAGTGATAACGATGACAAACTTGGATACTCGTAGTTTATTTGTGTCAAGACATGACTCCCTGAGTAAGAGGCCTCAATTTACACTGCTGCATGCTGAATGGAAGCGTCAGGACTCAGGATGCGTTTCCACCAGGGATGTGTTGCGAGGAATGTGTTTTTGAGAACCAATAGAATCACTTCATTGACCGTTGACGTGACCTCGCTCAGAGCAGCGATTCTATCGGATCTTAAAAACACATTCCTCGCAACACATCTCTGGTGGAAACGCAGGGCCTCAATCTCGATTCTCGCCTCATGCGAGGAAATTGGCAAATTGCCAATGTCCCCGAGAATTTCACGGAAGACCCGCGTCCAATTTTTTGGCTCGTATTTGTGTGATATACTGTTGACATAAAGTTTATTGTGCTATGTGTCACAGAATATATTATATTAGTAGTAGGTACCGCTATGTAAAGTTTCATTGCAAAAAGTCGCTTCCATTCCATCCCATCCAAAATGCGCATCCATTCGCGCCGGTATAAATTGAGCGAGAGATCAAGAAGACGTCATAACGTTCTACGCTGCTTTATCTACTTTGGCTAATGTATCTTGCTATTTAGCAACAATTTGATTTTTATACACCAGATGTTGGGTTGGAAGAAATCAAATATATCTGCGAAAACCGTATGCAAATCGGATGAGTAGTTTTCGTCTTAAAGCAAAAGTCTTTTACAAAATCTGACCCTCTCTTTCGTCCCTTTAGAGGGGTGGGGGAAAATTTTTTATACACCAGATATTAAGTTGGAAGAAGACAAATATATCTGTGAAAACCGCATTCAAATCGGATTAGTAGTTTTCGTGTTAAAGCAAAAGTCTTATACAAAATCTGACCCCCTCTTTCGTCCCTTTAGAGGGGTGGGGAGAATTTTTTTTATACACCAGATGTTAAGTTGGAAGAAGACAAATATATCTGCAAAAACCGCATTCAAATCGGATCAGTAGTTTTCGTGTGATAGTGGAACAAACATACAGACAGACAGACAGACAAAAAAACTGACCACATTTTTGGCTTCTATAGCGATGTAGTGACACCCTCCGCTTATTATTTTTTGAATATCTTTAATGTACAGAATCTTCATTTCTACAGTTTTATTATATGTATAGTTTTATTATATCCATTTATAGTACGATAGTAGGTACCTATCTGCTAGTTATAATAATAAATATTACCAAAACTGCTTTATAGGGTTTTTTTAGGAAGCCACAAGCCCAATTTATGTTTGGAAGTAGGAAGCAAAAGAATACGCTTCCTAATAATTTGAAATTTGATTTACATTCGAGGTCTTTGTGTCGAGGTTAAAACGAGCCTACTACGTCTATCGAGCCTCAACAATTTACATTATTCACTGAATGTTAAGTGTTTAATGATAATACTTGGTATGGATAACCCTACAATTTTGTACTGTCTTGATTCATAGTTAGATGGCGGACCCACGTAATTTGGTCGCGTTATGTGAAAACCAGCTGACAGATCACGACTACGGACTATAACTATCTTTATATATATAATTCTTCTGTGAGTGTGTATGTCACTGAACTTCTCTCAAACGACTGCCTGCCAAGCATACGCCAACGAGATATATCTCGTATCTCACTCTCGAGATAATTAAAAACTACTCGTCTCATAATGTCAAAATCTCAACATTATCTCGACAAAACTCTATGAAAATGTGTTATTTCGATGATAGATCTACGCGAGAAAAAATGTTTGTCATGCTAGGGTCAATTCAAATGAAGTTGGGGTATGCTAGGCAGGCTGGACCGATTTTGATGAAATTTTTTGTGTGTGTTCAAGGGGATCTGGGAATAATTTAGATTCACAATTTTGTCCGCTGGACAATGTTTTTTTAATTAATTTTTAATTTATTAGTAGTTGTTGATTTTGGAATGTTTTACATTGGATCCGACAGACGGCGCTACCATCGCAGTGTCAAATTTTAAATAATATTCGAATTTTAATTTTAGTCTGTCCCGACAGTTAGCGCTGCGATAAAATTAAAAAAAAATACTTTATATACTTAATATGGCAAAGAAACGTTTGCCGGGACAGCTAGTAGTCTATAATACCTATTGAATTGACATAACTCAACCAAATTACTTAGGTCCGCCATCTTTCTATGAAGCAATAGGCTACTTGACCTAATTTTTTTCTTCATGCTAATCGCTTCATAATCATTCATTTTTACAAAAAAAAACTAATATTTTAATATTTTACACACTAGAAACCCATAAAAATGTTTATTGAAAAATATGCCTCTTAAATGGCGCCGAAAACACTGTCCGCCATAGTGTGACGTCATACGCTTTGTATTTTAAACTTTCTTTATTGAAATTTTTTTAATGTGCTAAATGTACGAATCTAAAAGTGCCCAAAAATTATAAAATAATTACATAAGAAATTAGAAATCATTTGTAATGTTGAAAACTTTTGGAGAAAAGTTTTGGCCATTTCATTTCCCGTCTACAATAAATGGAGATAATATATATAAAACTAATGTTTTATTTGAATTATTGAAGAAAATATATAATAGGCTTATTCTTATTATTTATGTACAAATAAACTTACATATAGCGAGCGCGATAAATAAAAGACATTAAATTAGTATGAAGATGACGTCACATCCAAATCGGAAGTACCGCAAAAGCGTTTTCGTCAGTACAATTCCTATTTTCATAAAATCATATTTTCAAATCGACTTTATTTATCAATCATAAGCTTTTATTTGATAATAAGGGTGAAATACGGTTTCCTAGGCCAAGTTCTACTAGAAATATGCATTTGTTCAATGAAATTGAATATAGGTCAAGTAGCCTATTTCTTCGATGGTACATATTACTTACCAGAGACCAGCCATATAATATTACATACGGTCTACTAGCGGTACGGTAAATTTTGCAGTCGTTAAAAAGCCATACAGAGTGACATCAAACGTTACGTGCAGTCTATTTCCAGTAACTCATATATTTTATGTAATAAAGGGGTTAAATTGCGCCTGTGGGGTTTCTCAGCCTTGAGCGTGACCGGCAACGTGCACCCTGACGTCACCACTCATTGACCGTGAAAGATACTGGCATTGTTAGTTGCGCAATTTTGCATATTATCCATATGACCAATATCAGTAATCGTTATCTAATGTGGAACATATTTTGTCAAATTATGTAAAGCCGGCTGTACACTCTCGCCGAGACACAGTGAGGCGGCCCGAGTGCGAGAGTGTAAATGGGTGCGCTCGCCTCGTCTCGCCTGTCTCGGACCCTCTCAGTCCGTTGTCGGTATTTTGCGCCCGAGACAAAGGGTCTCGCGAGGAAAACGAGCGCACTACTGTACACTCTCGCGTCTTTCAGTACTAGTCCCGCCGTTGGACAGTGTAGAACAGAAAAATAACAATAATAAACGTCATTAGCAGTCATTGTCTGTGAGAAATAAAATTAAATATGATTATAAATCCTTGGATTACAATGATATCTTTCGATGCATGGTGGATGGTGAATGGTCGTTTTCGTCCATCTTCTCTGAGTTCTTAACTGCGATTGAACTAAGCGAGAATGTACATGTTCGCACTCGGGCAAGGGGCTCTCGCACGGGACTCTCGCCCGAGAGCTCTCGGCGAGAGTGTACAGCGGGCATAAAGGCGTATAAATATTAGCTTTGACTGAGTAAGGATTATTTCTTCCCTACGAATAATAAAACCTAAGAAAACGTAACTCCCATACTAATACAGTTTTAAATTTGGTTCCATTCAAACTGTCTTGTAACGTCAGCCTTTATACCGCTCAAGGTCACCTAAATATTGCATATGTATTAAAAGTGAACCTAAGGTACACTTTTTTGACAAGTTGGTATTTTGGAGCATGTTTTTGACGGAGTTACTCTTCCTTAGTTTTTATTATTCGTAGCGGTATAGATTATTATTTCGATACTTCATTAATTAAAGCGACTTGAAGTTGCCCTTCAGAATACAGATTATTCTCTATTCTGAGCGTCGTAACTCTCCATTGCGTTGCGCAGTAACATTTTGCTTTTCCAGTGAGTGTTTTATTGACTGAAGAGCATTAAAAGAGCATTATTTTCACCCATTTTTGTAAGCCCATTAACTCTGGCTTTCCGAAAAATTACAATCGATTCCTTCGCACTTAGGTAGTCACTGACCACCTAAGTCTGACTGCTAGTCAGACTTAAATCGTGGGCGACCTATGGGTCATTGCGTAGTCGGGGATGAATGATGAGTTGATGGCTATAGGCAGTAGCGGCGTTAGGACTTAGGAGGGGCGACGCTGGGCGACCGCACAGGGCGCCGGATAAAAAGGGGCGCTGAAGGCAAACAAAAGGGGCGCCAATTTTTCCAGAATTACCAGCTTCCTGGGCGCCGAAGAAATCTAAAACCGGCACTGACTATTATATAGGAACCATTTCTCCAACAGTCGGACTTTTGTAATCGCGGAGATCGCGGGCCACGTGACCAAACACGTGACGACCTTCGGCGGACAACACGTGGCCCGAATTCTACAACCCGATAATCACGAAGGGCGCCGGCTCGGCCGCTCGGAGTATAAATTAAGATTTATGACAGTTTAAAGGTAGACACTGGATGTGGAAACTACTGGCTGGTGATTTAAAAAAGTTGAATTGAGTTCGATTTTTAACTTTTTATCCTAAGAAATTGTAATCACAAATACTTAGTTTTATATCCTACTAAAGTTTTTAATTGATGTTTTAACGTAGTCTACTGTGTAGGTCGATTTTAAAATACCATTTCCTGTTTTCAAACTTAATTAGTATTAACCTACTTGGGGGTAATTATTCTATCTTATCAAATACCTGCTGGTATAAAACGTAGACATACTAGCTCTACTATTATCATATCCTAATTCCTATCATGTTCTCTCTTTCTCTTGAGCTTATCTTTATTGATAAAGTGTAATATTAAATGTTTTATATAATCGGCCAAGTGCGAATCGGACTCGCGCACGAAGGGTTCCGTACCATTATAGAGCAAAATTAGGCCAAAAACCGGCCAAGTGCGTGTCGGGCCACGCGCAATATAGGGTTCCGTAGTACCTACCGCTAGTTTTTGTCCATTTTTTATGGTCAATGAACGTACATTTATAGCGTGTTTTACACTACTAACAACATCATCTCAGATATTTTCAAAGGAATTTGAACGAAAAGTTCCTTTATACTTCGCCGAATACATTTTTTTTAGTTGATTGACTATTACTCAATAACTTATGAAGTCTTCTTAGCCGTGATAGTTTTCCTTTTAAATTCAGCATATTTCCTACTTCCGTGAATTTTTTCACATTTCCAGAACCAACCGTTTAGCTGGTAGAAGGGGGTACACTGGACTCTAACGATTTTTTCCACTTTAAAACTTAATATTTCCCAAACGGATCCCTAAATCGGAAAATGATCTATGAATACTCGCAATATTATTATTCAACGACACCCCACACGATGGGGTGGGCCCGTAAAAAAATATTCATCCCCGCTTGATGTGTAGGGGAGGTACCATAAAAAAAATATTTTTTCACGATTTCATGTACCATTTTGCCAACATTAATATTATGTTAATTCATGCCAAATTACAGCTTTGTAGGTGCTATAGTCTCTGAGTAAAACCGCGGAATGACAGACAGACAGACAGACAGACGGACAGACGGACGGACAGACCGAAACTATAAGGGTTCCTTGTTGACTACGGAACCCTAAAATTGTGTTTTTTGTATGGGACCCCCCTTATTTTTTTATTTTATTTTAATATTATTATTAAATATGATTAAAGTAAATAATATATAACTAAGAATTTTGTAAAAAAGTGAAGTACTTACCTGTTGCCATTAGTGATATAGAGCAAAAAAGGCCAAAAAAATCACGTTTGTTGTATAATGTATGGGAGCCCCCTTAAATATTAATTTTATTTTGTTTTAAGTATGTGTTGTTACAGCGGCAACAGATATACACAATCTGTGAAAATTTCAACTCTCTAGCTATTACCGTTCTAGAGTTACAGCCTGCTGACAGACAGACAGACAAACGGACAGACATCGAAGTCTTAGTAATAGGGTCCCGTTTTTACCTTTTGGGTATGGAACCCTAATAACGAGATGTGTGTTAAAATAGGGTAAACACGTGTAGCACTCAGCGCCAAATTACGTAAGACGCGGCAGCCGTGCATGTGTGTGTGAGGTCAATGACCGGGTGACACTGAAATTGGCGCGGCTCCACAACGAAATGGAAATTTTGCAACATCTTCAGTTTTCTTTACGTTTAAAATTTTTCACATTTGTTATTGCTTCATATTAAGAGGCCGGTTACCCTTGGAATTTCTCATACATTAAATATATTAAATATTTTCGTATGAGAAAATGATTTTGGTATTACTTTCATACATACTATTTGGTATGTATGAGAATTTCGAGGGTACCCGGCCCCTTAAAGATGCTCTACAAAATACTTAAATTTCTCATGACAGAAAAAACCTTGCATTATGTTATTTTTATATAATATACTTGTATGTATTATCAATTATGTACTTGAGTGTATTTTCAAATTACAATTATTACTACTAATGAATGATTTAAGAAAATTATTTACAAGTGTCAGTAACTATTTTGATTTTTAGAACCTAAAGATTGTAGAGTTCCTATGGTTCACCATATGGTTCACAGCGAGCACCACAGGTTCACCTGTGGTGCTCGCTGTGTGCAGAATCACTGTAAGCGAGATTATTAAACAGAAATGGACTGGGGTACATACGTTAGGCCCAATTCCATCGCCCCCGGCCTCAGAAAGCTCTATTCTCTCTACTCTTTTACAAAGAGAAAATGCTTTTCTCTTCTCTTAGGGATGAAACGTCCTGTACTTGGGAGTGTGTGGGAATAGATGGTAAAGAATGCCCCTACTCCTTACCCGCACCCTCGTACCTATCCTGGGCTCCTGCCGCGTGAGTCTGTGTCGCGACATAGAGTAAGAACTAAAAAACTCTACCATGTCAGAGCCATATTGTGGGCAGATGCTAGCTGCTAGGTAGTAGGTAGACTATGATAAGATAGGAATTGACAAATTACTTACACCAGCGCGAGCAGGTAGGGATGTTTGAGGTGTTCGGTCTGCGCGACGCGCACGTCTGACGACGCCATCTTGGATTTTCACTCTCCTAAAAAAATGTTTACTGAGTTTAATCGCACTATAGAAGTAAATCGTCACTTCAACAGAGTCTAAACCACGAGCATAGGTAGTCGAATGCTACTTCCTATGTATATAAAAGATCATTTGGAGTTTGGGGTGGAAAACCTCCTCCTGCTCCTAATTTCTCCAATCATTAGATGTAATATCGCAGAGACTTGATTCGTAGGCTGTACTTAGATGACGAACCTATTACCTATATAACAAATATTTCCTGCTCATTAGCCGTATGTTATTGTAAGTACTGAATTATCACATATACGTGGAGCTAAAAAATATCTGAGGTCCATGCATTAATTATAACTGCAGTGGTCAGCAACTTGCGGCTCCAGAATTTGATTCGTATATGGATGGTTGAGGCTTCTTACGTATTGCAAGGATTAGTATTTATATGTAACACATAATATGAGTATTTACTCATATTATGTGTTACATAGACGAGCCTTAACTAATATTATAATTTATCGTAGTTACATAGAGACATCAGACAAGTTAAAAACAACTTGTCTGATGTCTCTGTCTATGTAACTACCCACTAACTTTTTATTCCAGCTTGATAGTGTTCTTTATCATATGAACTAGGAACTATACGATAAATTATAATATTAGTTAAGGCTCGTCTAAACCTTTTAATTCTTTACGCGTACGAATTTTGTACAGGATAAAATATTGGTACAACTCAACGGATTGACAAAATCAAGTTTTTGGATGACAAGGTTGCCGACCTCTGCAGGCCACGCAATGATAATATCCACAACAGCTGTGTTTAGTTAAATACCACCTACCTTAAATAGCAATTACTATCAGCGGCGTAGCTACTAAGGGGCTAGGCGGGGCAGTGCCCCGGGGCCCTCAAGCTCAGGGGGCCCTTAGAAGCCTTACCAGAAATCTCAACCTAACTGAAATTTCTCCCATTTTTAAAATAAATATCACAGGTTGCAACCACACCCTAATCATAAAAACTCGAAAATTGAAATTCGAAAGTTACGCCTAATTCCCTTAAATTCTTTCTGTAGGTTGTCAGTATTGTGAAATAGACATGTTATTATATCGAAGGTAGATCAGCTAAGCATTGTTGTGAGGTATGCAGTAATGTCCAGATCGAAAAATGGACAGCCACGTTTACTTGACACACTGAAATTGATATGATGGACAAACAGCATCTTTTCGACCCAAACAGCGAGCGAAAAGAAACCACAAAAGAAAACAAGTAATAAAAATAAAAACCGGCCAAATTCCGTATCGGGCCCCGCGCAATATAGGGTTCCGTAGTAGCCTATAATGTGAACTTAGTTAAAAACTGTTTTGGTTGTTTAATACTATGTGAGTGTCCAGTTGAGTTCTAGGAACAACATTTTCTCAGGTACGTTCAAAGCAATTTGAACGAAAAGTTTCTTCATACTTCCCCGAATTTTTTTTTTTTTAGTTGATTGACTATTATTCAATAACTTATGAAGTCTTCTTAGCCGTGATAGTTTTCCTTTTGAATTCAGCCTATTTTCTACTCCCGTGAATTTTTTAACATTTCCAGAAGCAATCGTTCAGCTGGTAGAAGGGGGCCGGGACATTGGACTCTTAACGATTTTTTCCACTTTAAAACTTATTTCACAAATTGATCCCTAAATAGGAAAATGATCTTTGAATACTCGGTGGGGTGGACGCGAAAAAAAAATCATCCACGCTTGATGTTTAGGGGAGGTACCATATTTTTATAGACTTTAAAATACCATTTTGTCGTTTCATTAAGATGTGCCGAATTTCGGCTTTGTAGGCACTAATATTACTCGTATAGTCTCTGAGCAAAATCACAGACAGACAGACGGATAGACCAAAACCATAAGGGTTCCTTGTTGACTACGCAACCCTAAAAAGTATGTGTAACTAGGGCGATGTTGTCGATTGCCGAACTTCGCTCTCGTGGTCAATAGACAACTTATCCCACTTATTGAACAATATACCTGCTATAAAGTATTAAAGTCCGCGCGGAACTAGTTGGCCGAGCCTTAGGTAGGGACGGGGGTGAGGGGGCGGGTTGCTTGCCTAGCTACGCCACTGATTACTATGTACTAGTTAAAACCTGATCTGTAGCGAAATAGTTATTGCCTACATATAGATACTAGACTCTAGAGTCTAGACCTAGAGTGAAAACCTAGATTCTAGCTTTAATTATTACTTCAATTCAAAACGTAAAAAAATCCTTGCACTTGCTTCCCTCTTTGTAACGTAGCACTGCCTAGTTAACTTAAGGGCGTTCCTTACGGAGATACCGTAATTTACCGTATTTCAAGCCTTATAAACTCATAATTTGAAAGCTACAAAGTTAAAATAAACATAAAGCCATAAGCTTCAGTATATCAACATTGCTTTCCCCGTTTTAAATGTTCTATTTTTGTTTATTATACTCATAATATCAGCTTCCAAAGTAAAACCAATTTATTAAAATTCAAGCATACATTCAGCATCTCCTTAGGATTTACAAATTACTTTTATTTGAAACACACGCCAATAGATCGACAATATCTTAAGCTACATGTTCCCTGTTTTAATTTTTTTTAGGACAATTTTGAACTAAGATAAGTAAAAAATAGGGTTTTGGTGCGATTTCAGCAACGCGGCAAAATATGTATGGCCAAGGTCATTTGCTCGGGGGACGGCCTTAACTGCGTGTTTGAGTTAACAGCCTTTTATCACAGGCGTTTTATAAGTCCTACAATGTCAATACGTTGTTAAGTACAACTTCAAGTCAGTCAGGCAATGACTTATTTAGACGTAGCATGGATGTAGGTAAGTATATTAAATTTAAGTAAGTAAATTATGCAATGTTGAATCCGGACTTCATAAGAATATCCTATATCAAAGCTGACCTTGAATTATTAATTAGGTATATCCAATGAAACGACGTAATCCGAAATTACTTGGTTTTTAGGGTTCCGTACCCAAAGGGTAAAAACGGGACCCTATTCATGAGACTTCGATGTCTGTCTGTCCGTCTGTCTGTCTCCAGGCTGTATCTCAAGAACCGCTACAGCTAGAGTTCTGAAATTTTCACAGAGGGTGATAAGTACAACAAACGTGATTTTTTTGGCCTTTTTTGCTCGTAATCAATAATGACAAGTGCCTACCACTTGAAACTTTCACGAAGGCTTTAAATATATTGTACTTTAATAATTAATAATAATATTTAAATAAAATAAAAAATTAAGGGGGCTCCCATACAAAAAACACAATTTTTGGCCTATTTTTGCTCTATAACGGTACGGAACCCTTCGTGCGCGAGTCCGACTCGCACTTGGCCGATTAATTATTTTTATTATTAACTAATCGTTGATCTTTTATTAATAATTATTAAGTATTATGGTATTATCAATACTTAGAATGATTAAAGGGGGGCCTTTTTCAGGGACGAATTCTGACTCAGGACCCCTAGGCCACAATATTCATAGTTGGGATTTCCATGCCCTGAGCCCTATGATAATAATTGTAATATTATAGTTTATGCTGCACTTTATTACCTAAGTACGTTTCTAAGCTATGCATACTCGCCTACATGATAATAAATAACGTCAGTAGGTATACCTACCTAATATAAAGGCACCTTAGATATATACTTTTTTGATTGAAGGCAGAATAAAATAATAGCTTTTTCCACAATATAATATTATGACTTATGGTTTAAATAATTGGTACCACAGAACACTAATTATATGTAAGGTTAGTTGGGGGTATTCCGAATTTGGTTATATTCCGAACAACCGAAAAATCTACCAAACGAAATAATATTTTTATGTTGGCAACATTTACGTAGGTGCCACGTTGATTTGGCTATCGGTCGCCAGTTGACGTTCGTCGCTAGCGCGTTTTAGACGAGTGCAGTGACAGTTGTTGTGCCAACGGACGATTTCGCGCCATTTTTAGAAAATCGGAATAACCCCAACTTGGATTGTGTCTAAAGTAGGTAAGTAAATGAATTTATTGTTTGTTTATATGGTAATTTGTCGTTTTTTAAAGACAATTAAATGTGCCAGGACGTTCTATCTCAAATTTTTAGTTTTATTCGGAATAAACCCGACGGGGATATTCCGACATGTTTTGTTCGGAATAAACCCATTTTGTTTTCTCATAGTAATTTGTAGAGGTTCTCAACCTTTCAAAATATTATGTAGGTAGTAGCGAAAAGGTACAGAGGCCTGCAACTGGATAAAACCAGTTTACGCTCGCTTAGCTAGTCCTTCGATCGCGGATTCTTGGAAATCTATTATTGTTATTCTATTGTTGTCGTGGTCACCGGTGACCTTATGGGACTTGATAGGCTAGTGGTCAAACGGAAAAGACGCACGCACGTACATGTAAAATATTATTTGTGAATCTAATGACGAAATTCTTCACTTATTAATTATTATAGATAAAATAACGTACACATACCTACTTGGCAAAAAAAATCATTTACTTACCCTTTACATTTTTCGCCTTCTATCCACGGGAGGTAAACCCATCAAGCCCCATTACGACACCGGTGACCGCGACAACAATAGAATAATAATATATTTCCAAGAATCCGCGATCGAAGGATTAATGGATGTAGGTAGGATGGAGGATGTAGGAAGATATGAAGACAATACCATACGGCACTTAACTTACATTTTCTAAAACTGCATTAAGTACTTACCCCATATTTTTTCAGGTCAAACATGCCCCGTACCTACCTACGTCCGTAAGAAAATTAAAGCATATACGCCAGAAGATACGCAAAAAAATACATTGCTTTTCAAAGGTTGTTTTTGCGATACGACGTCGCAACGCAGTATTGTGGCCAGCCTTAGCTTTTAATAAACACAAGTGCGCGGCTAACACGCGTTAAACGCACCCTTAAGTATGACTTTGTTTCGTTTTTATAAGTTTGTAAGTATTTCGTCTTAGTACTTAGAATCTATCTTGATCTATTTTGCTTGATAGAGAAACAAAAATAAAGTTTGGTATAAATTTCATATTGTCTTTCATTTTAAAATTTACAACGCTTTGACGAGTGTTGTATAACCAAAATGTTGAGGACCTCTGTAACTGGATGGGGTAATTCCGAATTTCAAATCTATGAAAATTCGGTTGAGCGATATACTTGACACATACGTTAATATTTTTATTACCGGGGGTTTTCCGAACGAAAAAGAAATATGCACTGTGAATACTAGGTCTTAAAACACACTTTTGAATGAGTTCGGAATAACCCCGACATAGTTCGGAATATCCCCAAGAGAAGAAAAAAAAAGTGTGTTTTTTTAAATAAGTTTAATTCATTAACTAAAATACATATCATGATTCTGTAAGTGTACGCTAATCGATAATTTCCTTGACTAGACAGAGGTAAAATCAGTTTAAAAAAAACAATTACAGATCTTTTACAAATAAATAAAAACTAACACTACCTATGAACTCAAGAAAAATCGTATCGGAATAGCCCCAATAAACCTTACTCCTAATTGGTACTACTACGAAACAAAACCATTGCGTGTGCGTCCTTTATAAAGAGCACCTGCAGGTACCTGCTACGAGTATAGTAGCTAATACTTAGAAATTGCGTTACAATTATTGCCCTCACTAATTGCAGTGTTTGTGAAAAAGAGTGTCAAAATTTTTATCGCTACATAGAAACCAAATTACTCATATTAGCTTCATGAGGCTTCACCTAAAAAAATTACAAATAAAACGTTAGATTATATTATCTGATTTTGAGAATAACTCCTGTATATTGTCAACTGTCAACAGTTGACATACAGGAGTTCTGCCGGTCCTCCATGATACAATAAAGGAAATCTCGCCCATGTTTACTTATAAACAGATTACCCGCTAATAGTTTTACCAATTTTGTAATGATATAATCTAATAAGCCTTTTGACGTCTCTCGATATCTAGCCTCAAGGACCGTATAGTGGCGAGGAGCCGGTTTTAATCAAGTAGGTATGTGCTGAGTGCTCACTTGGCTCAGGGCTCTGAGATTGTAAAAATTAGGCATTTTTTTAAACCAAGACTTGTAGAGCTACTACAAAAAGAGTACTTAGAAATGAATTGTGTTAGTTTAGTTAATGTCTTGTTTTCATATTGTACCTATCTTTTATGAAATAATTTCTTTATTTAATTCATCCTTGCGTGAGATAAAATTCGAGAACAGCAGAACCGATTTGGCTAATTTTAGTTTTGAAATATGTCATGGGAGCCCTAACAGACGCCTCGATTTGGTCGGGCCGATTTGGTCGGCCCCGACCAAATCGGGGCGTCTGTTCCTACTAGTTCATAGATATCAGAAACACAACAGTACTAGTTCCTACTACAGACGCCCCGATTTGGTCGGGGCCGACCAAATCGGCCCCGACCAAATCGGGGCGTCTGTTCCTACTAGTTCATAGATATCAGAAACACAACAGTACTAGTTCCTACTACAGACGCCCCGATTTGGTCGGGGCCGACCAAATCGGCCCAACCAAATCGGGGCGTCTATTAGGGCTCTTAAATTAACTTTTAGCTGTCTCTTACACACAAGTGTAAAGTCTTGTAATACTCCTTTTTGTATCTAGCTGCTTTGACCTTATTTGGAAATTTAGCTATATTATATCTACGAAAGGTAGAGCAGCAGGTGTAGTACATAGAATGTCTTTAGACTTTATAGTATAATAAGTATCTATATAATATCTAAAGTGGGCGAATGGTGTTTTGTTTGTTCAGTTTATTCTCTAATCTCTTTAACTTGAAGTAAAGTGATACCTGTCGAGAATTTGAATTAGGTGCTTACTTATATTAAAAAAACAGGCTTAAAAATTCCCTATCTCTAAACTAATAAACGGATTGTGATGAAACTTGCAGTATTCCCTAAGTTTACCTAGAACAACAACAAAAATATTTAAATCGTAGGTACTTGTAGTTCCGGAGATATGACGTGAATTACAAACATAAAAAAATATGTACATCCATTATGTGCACTAAGTGTGTACATGATGCATATAACATTGCAATGAAGTACCTTAACAGTTAACACATCCATAATTACGTCATGTCCATTTTACTATATTATGCGGAAAAGATTTTTAAGCAAGTAATTTATACCATAACTAGCTGTTGCCCGCGACTTCGTCCGCGTTAACATAGTATAATAATAAAGATGGATAGTTTTCCCCTTTTTATGGTTCCTTATACAAAGGGTAAAAACGGGACCCTATCTAAGCAAACGTCAAACGCAAATGTCAATAAACTTTCATGTTTCTAACTCAAGAAATGACGGCCTTTCATTGAAACTTTCTACCCCAATTTCACCCCCTTGGGTGCAGAATTACCAGAAACGCTTAAATACGTATCCATTCATTTTTAATCAGCAGTCCAAAAATAAAGTTTAATGTTTCTAACTCAAGAAATTATTACGGACTTTCATTTTCAATAGTCAATAGTCAAAAGTATTTATTCCATTATTTGCATATACAAAATTTGGACATGTCAAGATCATGAATTAAAATAAAAAACAATAAAATACAAAATAAATATACAAAATTATAAAAATGACAAAATAATTACTATAAAACATGGTCAATTTAAATTTTAAAATAAAATAAATAAAAAATATAAATTGATTAAAATTAAATTAAAATACATCAATTCGTCATAATAATAATAAAATGTCAAAGTTTAATATTAAAATTTTATAATAGGCTTTTTCTTGGAGTTGCCTTTTAATTATTCTTTTGAATTTATTTAGTGAGAGTTGTTGTAGTTCTTTTGGAATTTTATTATATAAACGTATACATTGCCCCTTAAAAGAAACATTGACCTTATGAAGTCTAAAAGTAGGAACCGCCAGTTTGTATCTATTTCTAGTGTTTATATTGTGAGTGTCACTTTTTTTAGGAAAAATCATAATATTTTTATGGGTGTACATTAGTACTTCAAAAATATATTGACATGATGTCAATATATTGGTAGCTTTGAATTTTTCACGTAAGGATTCTCTGGGGCTCATCCTATAGATAGCACGAATCGCTCTCTTCTGCAGAATGAAAATAGAATTTAAACGTCCTTCACCAGCACTTCCCCACAGCATTATGCCATACGACATAATGCTATGGAAGTAACTGAAGTAAACCAGTCTAGAAGTGGCTTCATCAGTAATGTAGCGTACTTTCTTAACAGCAAATGCCGCAGAACTAAGTTTTTTTGAGAGACTGTCTATATGTTGATCCCATTGAAGCTTGCTGTCTAAAGTGACACCCAGAATCATTGTTGATTCAATGGAATCCAAAGTTTGGCCAAAAGTAAAAACTTTAATATCTGTTTTTGTCTTTTTAACGTTTGGTAGAGAAAATCTTATACATTTGGTTTTGCGTTCATTAAGCAATAGATTATTCGAATTAAACCAATGGACAACATTCGCGATTGCATTATTTATTTTATCAAAATTTGGAGCCCACCGGTTAAGTTTAAATACGAGTGACGTGTCGTCAGCAAATAGGACAATTTCATTATCTTTTATGATATAGGGCAGATCATTAATATATATTAAAAAAAGATAAGGGCCGAGATAGATCCTTGAGGCACGCCAATTGAAACGGAAGCCCCTGAAGATCGCTTGCCATTAATATCGACTCTCTGGACTCTGTCGCTCAGATACGATCTGAATAGATCCAAAGCTTTGTCTCTAATTCCGTAATGATGCAACTTTCTTATCAATGTCCCATGATGTACGCAGTCGAATGCTTTAGACAAGTCACAAAAGATAGCCAAGGCGTCATATGACTCCTCCCACGCTTCATAAATGTACGATAGCAATTCAATATCAGCGTCAGTAGTAGATTTTCCATTGGTAAAGCCAAATTATTTCCGATGTAATAATTTATTTGCATTAAAATGAGATATTAATTGATTTAACATTATTTTTTCAAAGATTTTACTGAATACAGGTAAAAATGATATTGGTCTGAAATTATTGGGGTCAGTTGATTCACCAGATTTGAAAAGTGGAATTAGTTTGCTGTATTTCATCAAGTCTGGAAATACTCCATAATCAATGCACTCATTAAATATATAAGCTAATTCATAAGCAACCTCGTCTATAAGTGGTTTTAAGATGTATGTAGATATACCCCATAAATCTGTAGCTTTTTTCACATTTATCATTTTCAAAACTTTGATAATATCATATTCATTTACGTGTTTAAAGCTGAAACTAGTTTCGCAAATAGGTACTTTTTTTTCAGTAAGGACTCTGCTATGTCTTGTGAAGAGCTTAATGATCTGGTAAGAGTGAATGAGACATTGGTAAAAAATTTTTCAAACTCTTGAGCGACTTCTACTTTATCCTTAATAATATTGCCATTAATTTTTAATTTACAATCAGTATTAAAATTTCGAGTTCTTCCAATTTCATCATTTATTATTTTCCATGTTGTTTTAACTATGTTCTTACTACTTTTAATTTTATCGGCAATAAAGTTTGCTTTTGCCTTTTGGCAGACTTTTCTAAAAATTTTTGAGTAATTTTTAATTTTATCCCTAAGATCTTCACTGAAATTATATTGTTTTTCACTGTACATATCATAAAGTCTTTGTCGGCTTTTGTGTATACCTACTGTCGCCCACTCACTAAAACTAGGTCTATCCGTTACTGTGAACGATTTAGGCGTGAATACGTTACTAAATATATTGCTGAATTTATTAAAAAAATGGCAGTAAGACTCATTAGGATCTTTATTACGAAAGTCGATAGGCATTTTCGAGTACCAGTTTAATTTAAATTTCTCTAGCCTAGCTTTAGTCACAGGAGTATAACTAATTTTGTTTTTTTATAAATTTTTTTATTTTAGTTTTAAATTTTACAAATTGGCCTAAATGATCTGATTTTAAATTACTAATAATTTTAATTTCCAGTATATTATCTTTAGCATTTGTAAATATATTATCTATACATTTAGCTGAAGTTTCCGTGATTCGAGTTGGATCCATAAATAATGATAGTTGTATGAGCCAAATAAGCTAATTCTAGTACTCAGGGAACTAACTTCTAAAAGGTCAATGTTGTAGTCTCCACAAACGAAAATGCTTTTATTACAATTTGTTATTTTAAATAGAATTAAATCCATGATTTTCTCAAATGTGTCATGATGCATTTGGCGGACTGTATACACTCACTATTATACTTCGTTCCAGCTCGACACACGCTATTTCAATTTGGTTTTCGACAGATAAGCTTGAGATGTCTTGCCTATTTTTATATTTTATACATTTATTAATTAAAGTAAGAGAACCTCCTCGAATAGCATGTGATCTGCAGAAGGAACTGCCAAGTTCATAATTGCTAAGGTTAAACATCAGCTCAAAACTTCTTAGCCAATGCTCAGTTATACACATAACGTCAATATTGTAAGAGTTAAGGTACAATTCCAATTCTAACATTTTACTATTTAAGCCCTGAATATTTTGATGTAAGTACTAATTTGATGAGTTTTATATTATTTTGGTTACAGCTATTTTGTATATCATTATTAATACTGTTAGTTTCTTTATGACATAATTTAACATCAAAATAGTTTTGGCAAGAGGTTAACTCTATTGTCTTCGAACTTAATTTAAAGAAATAGGATTAGTGTTAATAGTTTTCTTACTATGATTATTTTCAGTGATATAATTAACACTAAAATTATTGTTTTGCTCACAAAAAGTGCTAAAATTAATCATCATCAATCATTCAATAATTAATTTAAACTTTCAACCCCAAATTTCCAAAAACGCTTAAATACGTATTCATTCATTTTTAATCAGCACTGCAAAAATAAACTTTCATGTTTCTAACTTAAGAAATGACGGACTTTCATTTAAACTTTCAACCCCTATTTTCACCCCCTTGGGGTAGAATTTCCAAAACGCTTAAACACGTATCCAATTACTTTTAATCAGTAGCCGAAACTTAAAGTTTCATGTCTCTAACTCAAGAAATGACGGACTTTCATTCAAACTTTCAACCCCTATTTCACCCCCTTCGGGGTAAAATTTTCAAAATTCCTTCCTTAGTGGGTGTCTTCTTAATAAAACAACCCTACTCACCAAATTTCGTGGCTGTAACTTTAATAGTTTTTGCTCAGCGATGATGAATCAGTCAGTCAGTCAGTCAGTCAGGACATGTAATTTTATAAGTATAGATCTCTTAGAAAATCATTGTGAGATCACTTTAGTTGTGTTTCACCGATTAAGTGCTGGGTCACTAATAATCCGAGAAGGATTTGAGATAAGGAGCTAGGAATGCACATTTAACTCCAACTGTAATATTTAACTCTGCAAGACGCAAGTGACACAGGTGCCCATCGGGGCGGCGATAATCATTTACCATCAGATGAACCGCCTGCCCGTTTTATGGCCATTTCATTACTGTGTAATCTATTTCACCCTTTTTTGTAGATGTCAGATTGCATGCAAATAAGTGGCCTACCACTTTACAGTGTTTAATATTACGATTTGCCATGCCATCAAGGTCAAAGGAGTATGAGAAGATTATGCATCATGTATGTAGTTAATTTTCAAATTGACTTCTCCACAATAGGTCAATCGTCCAGTTGAAGTTTATAATAATAATATGAACAAAAAGTAATTGTTTAATTAAGTAACTCATTACTGTCTAAGATCTGAAATTGCGAGGAATTTTGAAACTCTTTAGTAATTAATACTAATTAGAAGTTTACTGTGCAAAATAATTAACAGTAATTTGTGAGTGTTAGCACAATGTTTAGTACTTAAATTAACAATCAATTGCCATTTAACTACTATGTTAGTAGACAATTAAGAAATTATGTTTTGTACTTCAAAAGTTACCTTTTAAACGAATGCAATCAACACAGTCATGTTTAACACGTTCGTACTGCAACATCGATATTAAATTTGCACCAACAGATTACTTTTTTGTTATGAAGAAACGTGCCAAAACAAAACAAAGAGGTGAATAAAAGAAAAGTGCGATACGACAACGCGTTTGAAGCCAACGGGCTTTCCCGCGCTACTGGCGGACTGAGCGGTCTCCCACCCACTACTTAAGTCACAAACTCCTTGAGTACAGACGCACTCAATATCTGAGTCTGACATCACAGTTTCAGCTTCGGCTTCGTTAATCGTACTAATATGTAGTGAACATGCTGTTAGTGCTTAGCTCCTAATACCTGTTGGTTATTACCTACATTTCTAATATTATAACATTATGATTCAAATATTACAATATCAATAACGGGGTTAATCGCAATAACTATGGATTTCTATTAAAAGACTAGCTGTCCCGGCAAACGTTGCTTTGCCATAATAATATAAAGTACCTATTTCGCACATATTATTTTTTTGAAGTGATTAAATAAGTATGTTACCATAGCAACGTCTATCGCTGTCCCGTCGCACAAACCATGGTCGCCGTCAGTCTCGAGTTGTAATAATTTACTATTATTATTTATTCAACAAATGCACTTATCAATAAGTATATAAAGTACCCAGTAGCCGATTCTCAGACCTACTGAATATGCATATAAAATTTGGTAAAAATCAGTAGAGCCGTTTCGGAGGAGTTCGTGGACTAACATTGTGACACGAGAATTTTATATATATTTTTCTATTAAAAGATTTAAGTACTTAATAGAGATACTTAATAGAGTACTTAATAGTCATATATATTTTATTAATATTACTAGCTGTCCCGGTGAACTTCATGTCACTTTAAAACCTTCCCTCCCTCGACTTCTACGAATATATTAAGACTAAAATAAGCCCAATCGTTCAGCCGTTTTCGAGTTTTAGCGCGACTAACACATTTGAAAATCCATTTTTATATACAGAGTGCAATTAAACCTTCCTGCCAAATTTTTTCCAGGGCTTATGTATCATTAGGAGAACCTATTTTTAAAAAAAAAATGGTTGCCTGTAAAGTCGGTTTTACGGGCGAAGATTTTACGTGACAACGTGTGGGAGAGAGACGCAAGGCATTCGGCGGGCCTCTCTCTCGTTCGGTGACTCATCGTAACGTTACCGAGCGTTACACTTTTTCATAAGTGACTCCCAGCCGCAGCCTAATTTAAGACGTTGTCACGTCAAAAAAAAATTGGGTGTTATTTTTTTGTTAATGACAAATTTTATCCCATTTAAAATCGTTGCAGAATGCTCACTCGCGGCGGTGGGTATGATCGGGGGTGACGCGAGGCGAGGCGCGCGCGCGGGGGCAGCTCACGCGCGGGCGACGCGTGGTGTCCATTAATTGTAGTGTTTTTTAGGATAACTTTCAGAGGCTATTTCTCAACATTTTAGTACTGAGCGATTATAAAAGAAAAAATACGTGTATTTTTATTTTTATCAAGGATCAATATATCAAAATTTGGCAGGAAGATTTAATTGCACCCTGTATACGATTAATAGTATTATTGTAGAGATTTAAGTAATTTAAATCTCTATCATACGTCTTTATGTACTTAAGTATACTTACTTATAAACTGAAGAAGAATCATATTACCATATTACTTTCAGCGCGCTACACCGTACACGAATATTATAAAGTATATAATATACTTACCATATTATAACCTCCTCCTTTTTGGAAGTCGGTTAAAAACTAAATACTTGGCCGAAAGATATTAAGTAAGTAAGTAGGTATAATATTTTCATGTTGCACACAGTCCACATCATTCATCAGACTTCGAATAGTTGTCCCTCAGTCGGCCCCTGATGGAGCAGCCTACAAAGTTAATTAGATCCGCTCTGCTTTTGACACTTTTTTTTAATAATTGAAAAAAAAAACATTTTATAAGTATGTATGTAGGTATACCTACTTTACTTAAATGCTTTAACAAAATACAATAATATTAGTCCAATAGTCTATTTATTTTATTACTAGACGTTCCGCGCGGCTGCGCCCGCGTAAATTAGATATTATTTCACAGAAAATTAGTCCACAAAAAAAAGCCTATGAACCTTCACGTGGTCTCTACTTCTTATCTAATCCAAATAAGTAACAGAAAAAATGCTCTAGAGATAAGCCCTTTTAAATAATTTTCCCCGTTTTTTCCACATTTTCCTCTATTTCTTCGCTCCTATTAGTCTTAGCGTGATAAAATATAGCTTTTAGCCTTCCTCAATAACTAGGCTATCTAACTGTGAAAGAATTTTTCAAATCGGACCAGTAGTTCCTGAGATTAGGGCGTTCAAATAAGCCCTTTCAAATAATTTCCCCCCGTTTTTCACACATTTTCATCTATTTCCTCGCTCCTATTAGACTTATCGTGATAAAATATAGCCTATAGCCTTCCTCGATAAATGGACTATCTGAAAGAATTTTTAAAATTGGATCAGTAGTTTCTGAGATTAGCGCGTTCAAACAAACAAACAAACTAACAAACTCTTCCGCTTTTAAATAATATTAGTATAGATTATAGATAAATAGCAATCTAAACACTAAAAATACCATCTGAAATATTATACAAATCTATTAGATATCAACAGCTACTTATCAGATAACATAAATACAAATCTTTAAAAAATCGGCCAAGTGCGAGTCGGACTCACGCACGAAGAGTTCCGTTATCCGTACCGATATTGAGCGAAAGTTGGCAAAAAATTGTATCTCTTGTGTGGGAGCCCCCTTTAATATTTCTTTTATTTTAATTTTATCTTATGTCTTTAAACGAGCAATCCTTGTATATGAATACAGGGTGCAATTAAACCATCCTGCCAATTTTTGATGTAGGCTAAATGACTAGTAGATTGGACAGTACTAGTCATTGAAAAAAGCACAAAACACCATATTTATTAATGTTGCTTTAAAAACTGACTGTTTTTCTTTAAAAATACGCGCTGTTTTACTTTAAAAACAGAAAAATTTTGAAGCAACATTAATAAATATTGTGTTTTTGTGCTTTTTCCAATGACTGGTACTGTCCAATCTACTATAGTCATATTTTACCTTATAAGTATTGATCCTTGTTAAAAATAAAAATACACTTATTTTTTCTTTTATAATCACTCAGTAAACTAGGTGCTCAGTAAGTACTAAAATGTTGACAAATAGCTTCCGAAAGTTTTCCTAAAAAACACTACAATTATTAATGGACACGATGCATCGGCCATACGTGACGTGCCCCCGCGCGCGCGCCTTCCCCCGCGTCACCCCCGCTCATTCCCCCGCGCCGCGAGTGACCGTTCTGCAACGATTTTTAAATGGGATAAAATATGTCATTGAATTAAAATTACACCCAATTTTTTTTTGTTAAATGGACTCTCCTAATTATACTTAAGCCCTGGAAAAAATTTGGCAGGAAGGTTTTATTGCACCTTGTAAGTATATAATTGGAATCTTGGAATCGGCTCCATCGATTTTCACGAAAAGTATATAGGGGGTTTCGGGGGCGATAAATCGATCTAGCTGGGAATCATTTTTAGATAGAAATGTCATTTTATTCGTTTTTTAACTTTTATCGAATACCAAGCAAAGCTCGGTCAAATAGCTAGTTTTTTATTACATATTAAAGTACAAATATAATTAGGTAGCTACCTACATGACGCCCGCAACTCCGTTGCGGCAAAATCCGTTTATCGCGCGGGAACCGTACATTTTTCCGGGATAGAAAGTATGCTATGTCCTTTCCCGGGACTCAAAGTATCTCCATGCCAAATTTCAGCAAAATCGGTTCAGCGGTTTGGGTGTGAAGTCGAGGTAACAGACAGACAGACACACTTCACATTTATAATATTAGTATGGATATTATGGAAGTATGGGTATTAGTATGTATTTAAAGTGCCTAGCTGCTACCATTATTAATTACGATCAAAAAAATCACGTTTGTTATGTGGGTGCCCCCCAATGATATTATAATATGAAAAACTCAAAGTAGAATATCATTGGGAGCCCCCCATTTATTTTGTATTATAACGGCAACAGAAATACACAATGTGTAAAAATTTTGGAAAATTTCTGAAGTCTAGCTATAGCGGTTCTTGAGTTACAGCCTGGACACGTCTCAGTAATAGTGTCCCGTTTTTACCGTTTGGGTACGGAACCCTAATAAAAAGAAAAAATTGTGTCGAACTTACACACGGTTTCTGAACGAAAAAATTAAAAAAATAATCACTGACATTAATTATTACGTGTTGCCATTATTACATTCTAACACAGTTATTGGGAAATTTTTTGATTGAATGTGAACTGAACAAAACTGTAACTCAAGATCTTTTTGAACAAATCAAAATAAATTTTTTACATATTACTTCAATTATTGAAGTTTAAGTAAAATTTTAGTAGTTTTAAATTTTAATGACGCATTGTGACAAACTGCAAATTTCAATAAATCCACTCCAACGACTTGACGGATCTGCGGTGAAGCGTAGTAGGTAGTAGTAAGTAGTTGTAACTATTATTCTACTATGGAATGTAAATTTTGATATTATTATGATTAAGAGGCCGGGTTCCATTGAAATTCTCATAGTAAATTTAATACAAAATATTTAAACTCTAAAATATATTTTTTAGTACTTAAATAAATATTTAAACACTAAAAAGATTTTTTGTGTTTAAATATAATATTTTCGTATGAGAAAATGATTTTGGTTTTACGTATGTATGAGAATTTCGATGGCACCCGGCGCGGCCCCTTAAGTTATTACTTATTATAAAAAATAATATAATTATTGTATATTGTAAAATATTAAAGTATAATCAATTTGCTACATTTGAACTTTATAATTTAATCAATTAAATAATGTTGAAAAAATTTTAATATTTAAAATTATACTTAATATTTTTGTTGCGTAGTAACTTATGACTTGTTAGTTGTTAGATAAAAATAGAAATATGTTATGGCAACATTTTACGTCTGCCATTAAAGTTCGATCACGCGAGAAAAAAAATGTGAATTTGTGACTAAATTATTGTTTTTAAATAGTAAATAAACTTGGAACGTTACATATTATTACCCAAATAAATAGTCTCATAGGAGTCCTATTCAAAAATTAGGGTTTCATAAGTGTAATTGTAAAATAAACATGATATTTTTTTATTTTAACACATTGGAACTTGTTAAAAAAGTGTTTTTTTGTGACGTCCAGTGAGCTCTCGGAACAGGTATTTTTTCCTGCCATTCTTTATCGATTGTTTTACGTCCTCGTACCGAAAGGACACTAGTATGTCTCGTAGCTGTAATTACTATGATTATTTAATTTGGCAAAAGTAAATAAACAGTTGTTAAAATATTCCTTTCAGAGGAAACATCAGTTTTATCTCGTTTATAAAACGAAAAGAAATTATGTTTTGACATTTAAAAGTTTTTAAGGTATGTTAATTATTTGTAAAAGTTATTAATCTATACTTATAAAATTACAAGTCCTGACTGACTGACTCACTGATTCATCATCGCTGAGCAAAAACTGTTAAAGTTACAGCAACGAAATTTGGTGAGTAGGGTTGTTTTATTAAGTAGACACTCACTAAGGAAGGAATTTTGAAAATTTTACTCCGAAGGGGGTGAAATAGGGGTTGAAAGTTTGAATGAAAGTCCGCCATTTCTTGAGTTAGAAACATATAACTTTATTTTTGGGTTACTGATTAAAAATGAATGGATATGTATTTAAGCGTTTTTGGAAATTCTACCCCCAAGGGGGTGAAATAGGGGTTGAAAGTTTGAATGAAAGTTTGTTATTTCTTGAGTTAGAAACATGAAATTTTATGTTTGGACTACTGATTAAACATTATTGGATACGTGTTTAAGCGTTTTTGGAATTTCTACCCCCAAGGGGGTGAAATAGGGGTTGAAAGTTTAAACGTAAGTCCGTTATTTCTTAAGTTAGAAAAATTAAAGTTTATTTTTGGACTGCTGATTAAAAATGAATGGATAGATATTTAACCGTTTTTGGAAATTCTATCCCCAAGGGGGTGAAATTGGGGTTGAAAGTTTGAATGAAAGTCTGTCATTTCTTGAGTTAGAAACATGAAACTTTATTTTTGTGCTACTGATTAAAAATGAATGGATACATATTTAAGCATTTATGGTAATTCTACCCCAAGGGGGTGAAATTAGGGTAGAAAGTTTCAATGAAAGTCCGTCATTTCTTGAGTTAGAAACATGAAAGTTTATTGATGTTTGCTTAAATAGGGTCCCGTTACTACCCTTTGTATAAGGAACAACAAAAAGGTGAAAACTAAACCATCTTTGTTATTATACTATGTTAACGCGCACAAAGTCGCGGGGAACAGCTAGTATTATAATATATTCAGAACTCACATTATTAAATTTACTTCTGTTTTTCAGCCCAACAATAATGGCTGAAGATTTTGATCCATTAAGCTATGGCTGTGCTGTTTATAATCAATTTATGAGCTGCCAAGATTTAGCAAACTCTATTCCAATCGATCAGCAGCTCACAAATGGTGGACAACTGGATCAAAATGTTTATAATACTTATGAAAATGCAACCCAATCACACGCAGCGGAAGCACTCACAAACTGTAGTAATAATGAGGACGTCAAACCTGACATATCAGGCACAAGCAGTAAGAAAAAAAATGGTCGACTTAAAAATATGTCTGTGAAAATATCACAGCCGGACTTCAAATTTTACGGCTGCTCCCTGTGTAACATCTGCTACCCCACGCTGCCCGAGCTAGACGTGCATGTGGCCTCGCACAACGACCGCATCACCAGCTACGATCTGAGGATAAAAAATCAAATCAAAAAGAGGAAATTAAAAAAAGAAACAAAAAAACTTAAAAAATTAAAAGATATTGTAAAAAAAGAAAATGAACTCTTGGACGTCGAGATTAAGCCCGAGGATGGTTACATCGGGACAGAGAAAGCGAATGAAATGAATTATTCCAAAGAGAAAGAACCCACGGAAGAGAGGGATGTCACTAACGGCCAGAATGATCCAAACGAACTAAATGCTAGTGATCCAAATGAGCTGATGGCTAAGAAGCAGGAGCTGCTCAATTTACAAAAAATATACAAATGTTTTGCATGTTTCAAACAATTCTCTCTTAGCTACTACCTAAAACTTCATGTTAGATCTCACACAGGTGATTGTATTTTTATGTTTTTATCAAGCCTAGTGCAACCTATCAGTTGAAAAAAATAACAATATTAATGAATGTATGTGCGAATGTCATTTAGTGTATTATTAAACAATTAAATGATATATTTCAGATGAGAAACCTTACATATGTGCCCAGTGTGGACAGTCGTTTATCACGGCGAGCAAACTCGGGCGACATAACAAGAGGTACCACCTGGCCATCAAGTATCAATGTAGGATATGCTACAAATTATTCTGTAGGTTAGTTGTGTAATCCTTTTAAGTAAACTTATATTGGTACTGTATTAACACAGAGTATAAGTAAATCTTATTTTTTAGATTTGAATTCTTGACGAGGCATTTTGACAACAAACACGCTGAACACAAATTAGAAGGAGAGCCATATGGTGTGTAACATTAATTTACTTTCTCTAAAATTTTGTAAATGTTTGTTTTTTGGGATAAAAGTATATTTTGTAACACAAATTTTCAATACTTCAGACTACAATGCTATATTGCCGTACCTTAAAGAATTAGAGGAGCAATTAAGAGAAAAAGAGGAGGAAAAAGAAAAAAATAAGGTAAAAACTACGGACGCCTGGGGAGATCTGTGGCCTACGGAGACTCCTGTGGCCCAGGAGGTTAAAGAAGAACAAATGAAAGAGATAGAAGTTCCCATTAAAGAGGAAGTGTTTAACCCCGAACCGATCACTATAGAAGAAGTCAAAGTTGATCCTATTGATGCCGTTGAGATAAAATTAGAGCCGGAGGAAACTCCCAGGGAGATGGAGGACTGCCGCAGTTATGATGATGATGATGACAATGTAGAGGAGGATAACAAGAGTGATGTGAAGAGAGAGATGGCGAAAGTTGAAGATGATGATGAGGACGTCAAGAATGAGGCGTAAGTGAAATTTTAAAGCTTGTTATTTAATGGGCTTAGTTAAAAAAGTATTTACTCTCCACTCAAATGGTAAAATTTCTTTACAAATGTGATGACAAAAACATAAATTAGCTTAAGTTAATAAAAAAAAAACTCAAACACAAAATTTTTTATTTTGAATAAATTTTTGCAAAAATTTTCTGAAAGTCTACATGATGCCTACCACCGGTTCGGGAACTAACCCGGCGAGAAGAACCGGCGTAAGAAACTCGCAGGGGGCCCACTTTATTTACCAAAAAAAGTGAGAAAAAAATTAATCTTTTAAAATAAAGTTTACCATGCTGTAACTTAAAATTATACAATGAATTATACAATAAGACGATGTTTTCATGCTAGAGGCAGCACCAGCATGGACAACATTTATTTATTTTGAAAATAAAAAGATTACCAATGATCATGAGGTTGCGACGGTCTTCGAAAAATTTTTTGCTGACATTCCGGTCTCAACTACGAAAAATTTAAACTCCTCACCTGCAGCTGCTGAAAAACTACTCAGAGACAATGTAAAGGAATGTAATGTCAATTTTAGGTTTAGAGAGATTGTCCCCAAAGATATCATTGATACTTTTAAATTAATAAATATTAAAGATACTACTGATCTCTGGGGCATGTCTACTAAAATTATCAAATCAATAATTGACATCATCCATCCCAGCTCCTCATCTATCAATGATTTTTAATGACTGCATAAAGAGTGGTGTTTTTCCTGACTTGATGAAGCACAGTAAGGTTGTAACTTTATTTAAAGCGGGACTTAAATCTGATCCTACAAATTATAGGCCTATATCGATTCTACCGACTCAAAGTAAAATATTTGAAAAAATAATTTTAAATCAGTTACTATTACATTTTAACTTAAATAATTTATTGCACAAAAATCAATATGGTTTTACTAAGGGTCAATCCACAACGGATGCTGGTATAGGTCTTCTTTATAGTATATATGAAGCATGGGAGGACTCGCAGGATGCCCTAGGGGTTTTTTGCGACCTCTCCAAGGCTTTTGACTGTGTTGAGCATGCTACATTGATCAGGAAATTGCACCACTATGGCATTAGGGACTCAGCACTCAACCTTTTGACATCTTACCTCAAAAATAGAACTCAAAGGGTGGACATTAATAGTAAAAGGTCCAATGGGACCAAAATAGAATTAGGCGTCCCACAGGGATCCATTTTAAGTCCATTCCTTTTTCTCATCTACATAAACGACTTACCTTATCTTGTTAAGGATAATGATAATGAGATAGTACTTTTTGCTGATGACACTTCACTTATTTTTAAAGTGAAGCGACAACAGTCAAATTACGACGAGGTAAATAGTGCTCTCTCAAAAATAGTACATTGGTTTAACGTTAATAACTTACTTCTAAATTCTAAGAAAACTAAATGTTTAAAATTTACTTTGCCCAATGTTAGGCAAGTTAAAACCAATATACTATTAAATGATGAGAAGATGGATTTGGTGGACTCCACCATTCTTAGGCATTACACTAGATAGTAAACTACAGTGGGGTCCTCATATTGCTAATCTTGCAGATAGGCTCAGTTCTGCAGCATACGCAGTCAGAAAAATACGGGAAATTGCTGACGAAGACACAGCAAGACTAGTTTATTTCAGTTATTTTCATAGAAGATTGTCGTATGGCATCCTCTTATGGGGAAACGCTGCCGACATTAATACGATTTTTGTGCTGCAGAAGTGAGCTATACGTTCAATTTATAAAATGTCAGCTTTTGAATCTCTGAGAGAAAAGTTTAAAGAAATTGGTATTGTAACTGTTGCTTCTCAATACATTTTGGATAATGTTTTATATGTTAGAAAGAATCTTAGTAAATTTACAACCAAAAGTGACATTCACGGAAGAAACACTAGAAATAAGTACAAACTAGAAATACCGGTGATCAGACTTAGTAAAGTTAGTAAATCTTTTAAAGGTCAATGTGTACGCCTTTACAATAAAATCCCAGAAAACGTTCAAAATCTTTCCATTAATAAATTTAAAAATGTAGTCAAAGAACGTTTGTGTGCCAAAGCCTATTATAAGGTCAATGATTTCATAAACGACGGCACATATTGGGAGTAGGATGGCTGCTTGCAAGGCTACTTCTACATTATTTTATGACTTACAATTATGTATGTATGTTGACATTGTATAATTTTAAGTTACAGAATTGTAAACTTTATTTTAAAAGATTAATTTTTTTCTCACTTTTTTTGGTAAATAAAGTGGGCCCCCTGCGAGTTTCTTACGCCGGTTCTTCTCGCCGGGTTAGTTCCCGAACCGGTGGTAGGCATCATGTAGACTTTCAGAAAATATTTGCAAAAATTTATTCTGAATAAAAAAATTTGAGTTTGAGTTTGAACAATCAAAAACCGTTTGTGTTATAATATAACGTATACAACATGTGGGATTATTTACTGCATGTGTTTGTAGCGCCCCTTGCTCCGATCTTTGCGTGATATTCTCTATGGGCGCATTTTCATTAGTCGTTAACTCGTGCGGTATACAGTATGCGGGGAGTCTATGACAACTAATGGCGCATTGTCATTGGTCGTGGCATGCGTTTCAGAAATCTCCCGAACCCCGCATGCGGGCTCTATCGACCAGTGAAAATGCGCCATATTAGATGCTTTACTAAAACTTCACCGTTCAGACTACTCCAAAAGATATAGATATGCTGACATAAGTCTGTACAAACATTTCAGGACCTCAGATGAGGACTACTTCCCGACGAACACCTGGGTGTCGAGCCCCAAGGACGAGCCGCCGGCGAAGGGCAAGGGCAAGCTGGAGTGTCCCGTGTGCCACAAGACCGTGAGCTCCGCGTCGTACATGCGCGTGCACATGCGCACACACTCCGGCGAGCGACCGTACCGGTGCCCGCACTGCGACCTCGCCTTCATCACCGCCAGCAAGATGCACCGGCACGCGCTCACGCATCCCGAGACCTGGGAGGGTGAGCAATAATACCTACAGTATTTGTACTATCAGAGAAGTTGACTAATAGGTAGATTTTTTTTATGAATCTATACTATACCACTGCTGGGCAAAGGCTCCCCCAAGGTTTTCCATCTGTCTCGCTCCAACGCCACCGCAGGCCAGCCTGGCTTGTAGGGATCCAGTTCATCCCGCCATCTTTTTGGAGGCCGCCCAAAGGTAGAATATGGCGGATATTCATAGTTTGGTCTTGTTAAACCCAGCGATCACATCACAACTAAACTATATTGCATTGACATAACTCTACTAAATGATATAGGTCCGTCAACCGCCTATGAATTAATTTCTTCAATGGTACTTAGTACTTAGGCGTCCATTACATGGTCATGCAAGCGACAGTCAATTCCGTCGATTATGTTTGACTGATGGACTGACGAATGGTATTAGACGGTCACTCAATTCTCTTCAGTTTTATGTTAGTCAAAGCCAATATTTTCAAAGGTACCTACACATTTCTAATTTTTTTCCAATTTTGTCAGATGTGACAACACTCACTCAAAATTCGTGACTGATGGTTGTATGAAGCAAAAATCAAAATATCCAGATTCTCGTCAATCAGCTTCATGCAACCGTCAGTTACGCTCTTACACGGTAGGTTCAGTCACAGCCATGACTGTGGTAAAACTGACAGCAAAACCTACCGTGTAATGGATGCCTCGTGCAAGTTTTACGTCTTACATAAATATAGTTCTTGCAATCTACGAGTGCGCGTCGCCCTTAGTTGTGTGAGTGACCATAACTATACACGCGTACATGGCTCGCTCGCTACTGACTGCTCCGTCGGGTACGCACACTAACGAAAATGTCTATTCACATTTCCAACTACACATAAAGGCGACGCGCACTCTTAGATTGCAAGAACTATACTTGTAGAGATGGAACTCGAGAGAAATACCGTTGGCAGACCATGTGTGCCAAAATTCAATTTGGTTTGGTAATCCTTTCGTAAATCGTATATTCTATTTAATTTTTTTAAATTTTTTCCAGACAATGTAAAACCAGAGGTTAAAACAGAGACGGAAGATGGAGAAACCGACAAAAAGTAAGTTTCAGTACGATATTCCCCGATTCCCCGATTTAATAAAAATAAATTAAGTGCATGTATGAAATAGACCTGTAAATAACATTGTATAATATTTTGATATAAAATGATTAATTAGTAAAAATCTTTGTTGACAGAAGAAAAATGAAGAATGGTCTGGCAGATTTTCTGAAGAAGACCAAAGGGGAGAAGAAGAAGAACGGCTACCAGAAGCGGCCGTTCTCGTGCGAGTTCTGTCAGAAGCGGTTCTTGCACCAGGCTACTCTGCAGGTGAGGGTACACTCAATACAATCTTATTCTACATGTCGGGAACGGAGCTTTAGTCACTAACCGCCTTAGCTGTTGCCCTGTGTGATGACTCGATGAGTGTGTGATAGTATGTTACAATAAATATGTATAACACCTCATTTGGGAGATCAGGTAAAATTCAAAGCAAGCATAACAATCAAGGGCGTCGCCAGCCGATGTGGCATGGGGGGGGGGGGGGGGGGGGGCGGGGCAGGTTGACTTTACCTACTACAATTCATACTTTTCTCATTCTCCATGAATTACAGTGGAATTAGTGAATTCATTCGAGTTTCGACGTACGGGAAGGATTGTTCAAGGCTTGAACTTGACTTGGGTTGCATTATATTTGGCAACGTTTTTTGAATCTCTAGCGTTGCCCCTCCCCCTTGGCGACGCCCTTGATAACAACGCTTCCTTAAGTGAAACTCTGGTGTAGTAAGATTGTGGTGTCGTATTTCAGGTCCACAAGAAGTGTCACGAGGGCGAGCCGCTGGTGTACAAGTGCACGTACTGTCTGGCCGAGCAGCCGGACGAGGCGGCGCTGCGCGACCACGAGGCCACGCACGCCCCCCCCAAGCCCTACCTGTGCACCGTCTGCGGGCGCACGTACGCCAAGCGCGAGACCATGGTGTACCACCGCAAGTCGCACGCCGAACACGCGCCCTACATCTGTGACGTGTGCACCAAGGGCTTCTCGTCCGCCGGCAAGCTGGAGCGCCACCTGGCCGGCCACCGCGCCGCGCGCTTCGTGCTGCGCTACGAGTGCCCCGTGTGCGCGCACATGTTCCACACGCGCTACCACGTGCAGCTCCACCTCAACACGCACCAGCGCGAGGGCCTCATCCGCGAGCAGGACCGGCCGCACGTGCTCGCCATGGTGCTGCAGAACGCACGCCGCCTTCCGCGCGCCGGCGCCGCGCCCGCCGACCCGCCGCCCGACGAGCGCAGCCGCGTGTGCAACATCTGCGGCGAGGTGTTCCAGCACTTCTACTACCTGGAGGAGCACCTCAAGTCGCACGGCGCGCGCATCGCCGTCGCCGATGCCGCGCCCGAATCGCCCGACGACCGCAAGCACGTGTGCCCGGTCTGCAGCAAGAGCTTCAAGCTGCACTACTACCTCAAGCTGCACAGCTTCACGCACACCAAGGAGAAGCCGTTCATCTGCCAGCAGTGCGGCAAGGGGTTCATCACGCGCGGCAAGCTCAAGCGCCACCTGGAGACGCACTCGGGGCTCAAGAAGTACCAGTGCCACATCTGCTGCAAGTTCTTCACGCGGCCGAGCTACCTGCGCATCCACGTGCGCACCATCCACGGCACGCAGGACTACAACTTCCGCCTCGCCGCGCCCCGCCCTCCGTTCGACGAGTACCCGCCCCCCGACGACCCCGCCCACCCCGTGCCGCCCCCCTGCTAGTCGCCCCGCCCCGACTGTCCGGCGCTATTCCGACTCGACAGGGCGTTGGTGCATTTTTCCAGCTCCAATATTTTGTTATATTCTTACATTACGTTCTATTTTAAAATGAAACCTTGCCAGTTTAAATAATATATTTCGTAAATAATTGTAGCTTCACCTAAGCTATGTGATATCAGCCAGTTGAGTTTTAAATTCTACTTATCAATTTTATAATATTCAAGTTGACTGTTTCACATAAACATGTTGCTACATCACTGCAAACATGTTGGTACATCACTGCAAACATGTTGCTACATCACTGCAAACATGTTGGTACATCACTGCAAACTTTACATAATAGCTGTGAGTGGTGACTGTATTGAAACATATTGCTCTCGTAATTTTCATAAGTATTTATATTTTGTATATCATAATTATTCAACTATAACTTTTGTGTATATATTATGCTATTATTTTATTAAATTGTGCTATTGCGCAGTCATTTTTATGCTGGGGCGTAATACAAAATAGGTATATTAGTTTTAATTTTTGCACCTGTTTTAAAGTTAGAAGCGTGAGTCGTGACTCGTGACATAGACCAATGCGGCTACCAATCGTTAACTATGTCTCAAATAGAACCGTACTTAGGCATGACCTTACATTATAATATTTTGTACTTACTTCTTACCAGTTGTTAAGATTGTTTTAAATTATTTTTCTCGTTATATGAAAAACTTCAAGAGTTTTGTCGTTCTCTCAAGCAACATAATGAAGAATCTTAAATGTTGCAATAAAATCAGCATCTTACCAACTTGTATTCTACAAACGACAGACGATGTTTTGTCTTTTGTCTGTTAGGACAATTTGTTATAAAGTATTATAAGTTTGAAAACTACTGCCTTTTGTGGAGTTGTTCTGGTTATTAGGGTGTTTACACACGCGCCGCGGCGGTAGCAGATAAGTGACGGACGTGACTCGACCGCTGCGCGCGGCGCCGTGTGTAAACAGCCTTACAGAGTAACTGGTGGGATGAACATGATGGTAATTGGGTTTTAGATTTATTTAATGATTGATGAGCTTATCTCTTGTTGGTGGTGTTAATTTTTGTCGGAAAATTACCAATTACTGTGGTATAAAATAAGTCGGGTGTGGTGTCGCCGTAACTTAGATACGGCGGAATAAAACATTAGATTGGCAAATAGACTTAAGTTTAAACCAATTCAAAATAGAAATATTTGAATATTGTTGATATTTTTGTAAATAAACAGTTGTAAGTATAATTGTAGATGTGTAAGTAATTGTAAATATTTAATTGTTTGTTTCGTAGATTCCTTCTAAAGAATCGTCGATTCTTGTAAAGAATGTTCTAGAATCTAGAATCTAGATGTATATTTTTACATCCCATGTTCACACATTCGGCCAAACGTGATTGATATTATAAATATTATTGATATTTTTTTATTGTTTGATAATTGATATTTATTGATATGTGTTTACTTATTTCATGTCTACAAATAAATTTTATGAATTTAATCTTTCGATCGCGCATTCTTGGAAATCTATTGTTATTCTATTGTTGTCGCGATCGCCGGTGTCCTTATGGGTGTTGATAGGTTAAAGTCAAGTCAGTATTACTCTGTTTAACAATAATTGAATTACTTATGTAGTATTATGATGTTTTTCTGCTTTTTACATAATAAGGGTGAACGCAGATTTGGCCGCACCGCACGCACCGCAGTCGCCGCATTCGCAATTCTTCATATTATTATGAAGTTGCGAAGACTGCGGCGCGGGTAGGTATGCGAGCTTGCCTATAACTTCATATTATAAAGAATTCGAATGCGGTGACTGCGGTGCGTGCGGTGCGGCCAAATCTGCGTTCACCTTAAGACGTAATAACTGATGCAATCGACAGTGTAAGGGTGTCTTGAGTGCGGTCTCACACAATATACTCACTCACACACAAATATTCTAAAAATGTAATTGTTTTAAGTATCATTCTAGACGACGCCCGCGACTTGGTTGCGCCAAAAATCGTTTATCGCGAGAGAACCGTACCCTATGCCCTACGTGTAAGGCCCCCTGGGACACCAGTTATCTGCTTGCCAGATTGCATGAAAATCGGTTAAGCGGTTTTAGCATGAAGAGGTAACCGGCAGACAGACACACTTTTATAATGTTTATTGTTAGTATGAATAGTTTGGTCATACTGGTGACTATGTCGTTATGTTTGGTCGAGTGTGAGCTGTGACCGTAGAATAAGAAACAACCAGTTTGTTAGTTGTTACCATAGCTCAGTAGAATTTGATACACAACACAACTTGTTTTATGACTTATTTGTCATTATAGAACATTTGTAAAACAATACAAATAAAAAGGTATATAGACAAGACAAAATATTACTACAGATCTTGCAATCTACGAGCGCGCGGCGCCCTTAGTTGTGTGAGTGACCATATCTATATAGTCCGTCAAGAAAGTGAAGAAATTAAAAAGTGGCACCATCGTAGTGTCATCCCTTTTTACTTAGATTGATTTGAAAGGGATGATACTACGATGTTGCCACTTTTTAATTTCTTCACTTTCTTGACAGACTATATACACGCGTACAATGTACATGGCTCGCTCGCTACTGCTCCGTCAGGTACGCACACTAACGAAAATGTCTATTCACATTTCCAACTACAAAATAAGGGCTACGCGCGCTCGTAGATTGCAAGAACTATAAATAATTAATATGAAGATTTCAGGAACATTTTAAAAGATACAATTTTGAAAGATACAAGGTCAAAGTAGTAAATTGTGAACCTTTTATTTGTAATCGTTTAAAGTGAAACGACCAATGTTGTTGAATCATGGATGTATAAGTTTCTTACATTGTGTATTTATATTATACTGTATTATATGTACAGATATTGACGATATTGTTAGTACAGGGAGCCTCACCGCACGGGATCTTCCACTTTTGTTTGTTACTGAATTTTCAATTTTCTCACGATTTTCACTTGTATTAACGCCGCGTGTGAAGCCGACTGCCGGTTGATGGTTTCTTCATTATAATATTCATAAACATAACTCCTTACACAGATTTACGTTGTCTAAGGTCCGCAGTTTTTTCTACCATGTAACTTTTCCAACGTGCAAGAGAAGCAGACCTTGACTTCGCTGTGTAGTTTCTTTATTAGTAATGTGCGTAAGGCCGTGTTCCACTGATGCGGAGCGGAGCGGAGAGGAGCTTAGCGGTGCCCGAATTGATCAATCGTGCTATTCCAGCGGAATGACAGCGAAGATTTCGAGCATGGTGATTGGTCAATTCGGCACCGCTAATCTCCTCTCCGCTCCACTCCGCATCAGTGGAAACACTGCCTTATACTGGAGGTGCGGCAGGCGGCTCCACAGACGATGTTTTAAGGCTCGGGAATTTTTATGGTGACTTAATAAAGTTTTTTGTTATTAAACCGCTTTTGACTGCAGTCTGCACCCATACTGCTTCTGAACGTATCCATTACTATAGTTACTACACATAGCTGCTTTTAATGAATTGTTGCAGGTTTTGTTCATGCGTGAGATCATAATATCAATTGGCTTGTCATTGGTTTATTTGGTTATCGCTATATCGTGGCTTAGGCTCAACTCACACTGGGACAGAGTCGAAGCGACGCGTCATGTTTTTCGCCAAAGCAAATTTATCTCAATTGTTCTATCATTTAAGTACCCGCTATGAAATTATGAAAGGTGGGATAAAAAAAGCAGAAAAATATTTCATTGCTTTACTTGGATGGTATCACAGATGCAGTCGTAGATATGTTTCATACAGTAGGCACAGAGAACTCTGCTGTTCTGGAGGAGGATGAGCGCGCGGGCGAGGGAGGTGCAGAGGACTTCGTGTATCCTCTCGTTGTAGCAGCCGTAGAAGAGGCCCTGGGCTTTGCCGGCGAGCGCCTGCGCCTGACCAGCTAGCTCCAGGAGTCGGGTGCAGCAGGGCGACTCCGCGCCGCTCGATGGGTTACTCTTACTAGACGTTGTCGTTGACATTTTGGGTTTGCGCTTTTCTGTCTGGAGATGATGACAATTTAAGAAAGGATTGGCCACAGTAGACTATATTGTGATCAAAAAGTGATTATCACAGTACAAGGATTAGCTACCTTTATGACGTGTCCATCAACAAATTCCATGGTATCTGATTCTTATTGCATGTTTAGAATTAATGCATTGCATAAAACTATTGCGTTACATTTTTGCAAATTATTTTATCGGATACATTGTTGAGGTAGGTATGCTAGTGTCAGGCATACATCACTCGCAGATGTCTATGGATTGATAATTGACTATAAAAATATATGAAAAAAGAATAGAACACCAAATTCGCAATAGAAGGTATGGACTATGGAATGGACTCACTAGAATACATAAAACATTAACCGATTCAATGCGGCGCACATTTTTGAAGACTTTCAGTCGTGGCGGCATACAATTTTCTCGTGACACGTTAGCCGTGTCATACGCCATAGAAGTAGATGACACGGCTACCGTGTCACCCGCCATGTTCAAAAACTTTTATTGTTTTTTTTTGGCTTATATTAACTTGATTTATTTGGTTGAGCCCAAATCATTGATGTTAACGGAAGGCTACATTGTTTTGAGTTGATTTCGAGTAGTTTTACTAAGTGTTAACCTGAAAATGGCAGGTAAACTATTTTTTATGCAGATGTTGCAAACCTTTTGTAGGTTTCAAGGTTAGAAAAATGAGTACCTATATTAAATAGATCTGGGTTTTCGATGTAAATTATAAGTTTGTAGATAAATTTAAAGAAGTTCGTTGTTAAGTTTTTTTAACCGACTTCCAAAAAGGGGTAGGTTATACGTTCGGCTGTGTATATTTTTTATGTATGTTCAACGATTACTCCGCCGTTTGTGAACCGATTTTCAAAATTTTTCTTTTGTTGTATAGGGTATTAATTGTTCCGATTGATCCGGTTCCGAGTTGGCACCATGTTCACAAAAGTGGTGGTCTGATGATGGGAACCATGAGGCTAAAAAAGGAGACAGCCCCAACTTTTTTCAATTCACAAAATATTCAGAAACGAAGTCTATAGGCTTGTTTTACGTGGAAAATTGAGACGGTTTTGTTCAGAGTAGAACCTTCTAAAGTGCAATTTGAGGGAGATACAATCGCTTTCTTAATGACACGGCTCACGTGTCAAACGCCACACGTTAAAAACCCATAAGACGCGGCTGCCGTGTAATACGAAATGAACGCACCTTTAAAAAAGGTTGGCGGCCCCTACTTTTTTGCAATTCACAGAATATTCAGAGGCGAGGCTTGTTCTACGTGGAAAATTAAGATGATTTTGTTAAGAGTAGAACCTTCTAAAGTGTAATTTTAGGGAGATACAATCGTTTTTCAAATGACACGGCTCACGTGTCATACGCCACACGTTAAAAACACGTATGACACGGCTCCCGTGTCATCCGCACTGAATCGGTTAATAACTCAAACGAGCATACCACCTCGCTCGGTCGGAAGATCTCCCCGGCCACCACGCATACTCCCACAACCTATCGCTCTGACCTCAGCAAGACAAGGTCTTGCTGAGGCTAGCTTACCTAATCTATGGTTATACATATTACTTATATTTACCATATTTATACCATAAACATTTATTTGTAACGCGTCGGCTTACATAGGGAAAAACTAATTATCGTCATTAAAAAATAAAACAATGATTTCATAATAAAGTTTCAAACAGTATATATTGTTGAAATAAAAAAATACAAGTTCCAATAATTAATAAACTCTTCAGCTAAAATAAACTTATCGTAGACGGGCGGAGCCGCGGGGCGGGGCCGCGGGGCGGAGCCGCGGGGCGGCGCGAGAGGCGCGTGAGACGTGCGAGAGAAATAAAAGTCCGTTTAAAACTAATAATTTATTTTTTATTACAAATACACGAATTGCATAGAATGCCGGTGTCATAGTTCCACAAGATACTAAATAATCACTTAAACATTACTCATAAGCTGTGGATCGGGCGTCGGCCGCGCCGCGAGTCGCGAGTCGCGCCGCATACAGAATATTATGTACAACTGAACATCGCTCGTTATTTTAACATTCAAACTAAACACGACGTCGACGGATACAGGCACTACATCGTACTCGCTCAGAATGTTCGTGACAATCGCGGAGAATTGCGGAAACACCTTCGTACTCGTACTGGCTACTGGCTCGGTGCCATTTGTCCTCATCTGTTAATATATAACACAGAAAATGGCAGTGCTGGAGGAGGTGCGCGGATATGTCGGAAGGTATTCTTACGGAAGTGACTACAAAAATATAGCGATAGAAGAAGGATTGACGGTTTCCCGGGGGGCTACTGCGGGCGCGGCTGCGGCCGACTCCCGCCACGTTTAACATACAATAAAAAATCAACTTGTCATTTTAACAACTCTAGACTTACTCTAGGTAATGTCAAATTGATGGGCCCGCCCGGGTGCGGCCGCGGGGCGGGGCAGGGCGGGCCCGCGCGGCGCCGACACGGTCGCGCGCGACGCGGATGGCGACCGTCAGCCGTGTCGGCCGCCGCGACTGACGAAAATAATTTAATCTACGAACGTAGGCTAGCCGATAAATTTAACTTTACATATAGAGTGCTATATTTTATATATAATTTAGAGTCAGCAGGGTCCGGGCAGCGTGCCCCCGGCGCACCGGGCGGATGCCGCCCGCGACTCTGTCGAAAAGCACGAATGGCGCGGGGAGGCCCCTAACACGAAAAGCATTACATGCCGTCCGCCGTCGGCTCGCGCGGGGCGGCGCCGGGCGGCGGGCGCGCCGCGGCATACAAAATCTATCGTAACCTAGAGCATTATATCGACACTTTACGTTAAAAGCTACCGAATGGTCGGGATCCGAGCAAGAATCGCGAGTGCGGCGACGCCGGCGGGGCGCGGGCGTCGGAAGTTGAAACTTTACAAAGTAAACTTTTAGTAGTTTTAGGTGAGGCTTTCGGAGTCGAAAGTCGAAACGAGCGAATAAACTCGACGGCGTCCTACGTCTAAAGCTAAATGCTCTCGCGTTTAAAACAAATGAAGCATAAATATATTATAACTGTCGCGGGTCGCAGTACCGCCGGCCGCCGCGGGCGCGATGCGGGAAGGTACGTATACCTTACGTATATAAGCATGCGGTATATCATAAAAAACATCGTCATATTTGACATAAATTTTGACAGGGATAACTCTATCCGTAGACACGAAATAACATTTGACGGGGGCGCGGCGGGGCGCGGGGGGGCGGCGGTACTGCGAGCGGCGGGGGTGGGTGCGGTTGTTCCCGAGTCCTGTCCGCTCCTTCGTTAACTCGTAAGCGATGGCAGTGATGGTGGTTGAGTTTTATCTGGAAAATAATAATTTATAACAGTTATTTTTTACCAAAACACAATTTTAAAACGAGTATAAAGTTAATATGTCTATAATTTTTCAGCAGTACTCATGGTCGCGTCTCGCGACTAACTTAAATTTAAATAACCTTTGTAACAACAAAACAAACCTATCCAAACATACTTAAGCTATTATAATTGAAACAAGACACCAAAATACATAATATCATATTACATACCTCTAGGCGGGCTGGGGCGTGCTGGACTTCTCCTTCTTTTTCTCCTTCTTCTTCTTGAGGAAAGAGGGCGTCCGCAGACCCTTCTTCTTCTTCTTGTCCTTCTTTGGGGAGTCTTCTGTCGACACTTCCTTCGACGGAGAACCCTGGAAAATTATACATAAATATTTTAGTACTTTGTAGCATTTAGTAGCAAGGGTTAAAAATATATATATTCAGATTGTGTGTATATATTCAGAAGTGACTTGTGAACTTAAAACATTAGAACAATAGGTTTCTGCTTTCCACAGAACTACTTGGTCTGTAAATTTTTCACAAGTGCTTTCGTATAAAATAATAATTAAATAATATAAAAAAATAAATAAAATAATTGACACAGATTTTTTACCACAATACAAAGTTAACCATAATAAAATATTTGTATTGTGGACAAAATATGTGTTTGAATTGTGGATAAATAAATATTGTATTATATTCTGGGTTATATTTCGTATAGATTTTTTTTAAAGTATTTTTTAGTATTTATTTATTTGTTACCCACCACAATACATAGCACACAATTACAGTAAATATTAACACAGAATTTATAAAACAATACTTAGCTTAATAACATTTAAATACTTTGTGAAATATAATATTATGTTGTACAATTATGATCTAGCTGTGGACACCAAACTAGGCAAAGCCTGTATCTTGGTGGTCCTAGTTTTACAGAATTAATTTCACAAGAAGCAATTAGACGCGCTTTCGGGGTTAGATAGTTACCTCTTTACTGCTGTGTGAGAAGGTGCTCTGGTGGGCGTCGGAGTGGTCCCCGTTAACCGTGTGCTCGCCTGCGAACAACACACACTCACTATTCAGTAATCAGTATAACTGTACGTTAACTAACTATATTTTATACATTCAAATTGACTTTACCCATTTTTCAAATGTTGGAGGAGTATTGATAAAGCTTTAACAAAAACCTCTACGAGTATTACGAAAAGTATGAGTAAAACTGAGTAGTTAATTTTAAAATTTTACACCTCTTAAGTTTAAATTTAAAAAAAGATTATTATTTATTCTGTTTCAAGATTTTTTAGAATGATTATACATTTATACATTAAACACAAACAAATTTTACTATAAGTGCAACTTTTGTACTTTTAGACTTTTATTTCATACTGAACTGCTGAAAAGTCGCTTATATTTAGGAGTATATTCATTCTACAACATCTAGAAACGGCATAATTAATAACTAATAAAATAACCGCACGTGCAAAACAGACGACTTGAGTGCAATGTACACGTTACACTAAACTATAGCTAAACTTATAAATTCATTCGGTTTCACAAACACACAAAATATTCGTAAGTAAGTAGCTTACACGCGAAGCTTCAAAGTGTAGAACGTAATAAAAACAGCACGGTAACAAACAAATAAGCACACAACACCACAAGTGCACTGTTCCACTCCGCGCTCGTACCAACAAAACTCTGTTATAATATAATCTCAGCCAATACTTCACCAATTAACTATATTCTACTATCTGACAAATCTGCTGAGAGTTACAATATAATATACACAAATAAATGCGAAGAAAAAGTATTTTACGGGCACACTTTGAAAAAATATAGATTATCAAAATCTTCATTATAAATGTTAAATAGGTAAATTACTAGTAGATTGGACTTGGACAGTACCAGTCATTGGAAAATGCACAAAAACACCATATTTATTAATGTTGCTTTAAAAACTAACTGTTTTTCTTAAAAACAGGCGTTTTTTTACTTTAAAAACAGGATTTTTTTTAACTCAGTTTTTATTTTTTAAAAAAGCACTCACTTACTACATATTAAGTCAATGTATTGTGTTGAGTATTTATTTAATTTTTAGTTTATATGTAAAAACTTATTAATGGCTCATAGTTAATTTTATTAGTTTTAATTGTCTTTATTGCATAGCTGTAAGTTTTTCTGTAGAAATAAAATAAAATAAACTTTTAAAGCAACATTAATAAATATTGTGTTTTTGTGCTCTTTTCAATGACTGGTACTGTCCAATCTACTAGTCATTTACCTTAATCATCAATCGCGATTCGCGCGTTTCCCGTACATACACAGGAACCAAGCGGTTAAGTGTGAACGCTGTAATACAACGCCTTTGTAATAAGTTGCGAGAGTTTTAACCGCGCGGTTCCCGCCGTGTCTGAACAAGCACTAAAAGTCTCTGTTTAGTCAGTGGCTGAGATTATAAACCGGAGCATACAAACATACAAAGTGCGAGCGACTCACCGGCGTACGGTATGACGAGGAAGCTCCGCTGACGGAACCACCCGTAAGCTGTGCAGTGTGCAGGGCATGCCACACGATCGCAATTCATTCTCACACAGATCATAGTTGTCAATTGTCATAGTTCATTTGGCCGGATTATACCGAAATATAACATGATATATAGGACCAAAAGCGTATTATCACACTGATTATACTTTATCGGGATGAATTATACCAGAATATACGGTGATTAACAGGATCAAAGGCCTTAAGATATTTTTTTTTCTAGAAATTTCAGTGTTGTTACTTGTTTCTCATTTTTCAATCTTTTATAGTAATTTTGATCCGTGTAAAAATGAATTGCAATCTCGCAATAAACAGAAAAACATTAGTAAATAAGCAAAACATCGCAGTGTTAGAAAAGTTATTATTAAAACAAAAACATACAATAATAAAACGTGCAACATCTTATACAACATAGCAACACAAGAACGAGACAGCACAAAATATTATGTAAAGACGAAACAAACATACAAATGCATCAAGAACATTCCAAATTAAAAATTATCCCAAAATTTTAGTAATTGTTTTACGAATCAAGCAAAAACACAATTAGCAAATTACAACAAAGACAAGCTCTTATGTAAAAACATAACAATTAAGAAACTGGATTGATTTGCATTATGGTTAAATCTAGCAAAATAAACAAGAAAACGTTTAAAGCAAAAGCACGGTTCGTTAGTGGATCAAGGAAAAGTAAGGTTAATACATTTATATTTTATATGGTCAGACAGTTTCGCAATATTCGTCAGACTTTGCCTGAATCAACTGACGAAACATGTTACAGTTCACAAATGTAACAGATTAATAATTTTCTAGTGATAAACATATTTCGGTCTGCTATAAGCTTTTTGGCCTAAACATTACAATTAGACAACACGATACCGGATTGTAAATGGTTCTAACGATAAGCGAAATACACAAATTGACGAGTCAGCGCGCGTGTAGTTTATGTTAGCTATACCTACTATTAACAATTTAATATAACCTAAAAATGTGCGTAGTTTATACCATATAAACTAAACAGGAAATTACAGTAGATTCATATAAGTACGAAACAGTCTTAAAATTGGAAGACCTACAAGAAACTCGTGGACTTGTGTGTCAATTAAAATCGAATTTCACATTCTCCAAATCGCTTAAATCGAAGCTATCAGTCAGCCTGAACTTAGATATGATTCTATAGAACAACGTGTCCTCGAATGGCGGCCAGCTGTGGTAGCCGCGAGTGTTGTCGCTGGAGGTGAACAACAGTCGCTCGGTCAGATCACTCTCCGCTCGCTCTACGTTCACTACGCGAGGCACCGTGTGGCAACCCGCGTGCTTCAACCGCGTAGTGTTAAACCGTGCCTCATTATCGGAAGCACGACCAAGCTGCGCTTGCTTTTCTCTAATTCTTTCTGTTTTGTCTTCATTATCTAGGTCTACTACAAGAAAGCTAGGCAGTTTTCTTTCAGTAAATCTCTTTACAAGTCTTGGTTTAGGGTCTTTGGGTGGGGAGACATCGTCGAAGGATAGCCAGTATTTGATCCCACCACTGTGCTCTGTCTGTGACATCGAAAGGACGTTAGACTTCTTAACAAACGGCGAGCCTAGTAATGTTTCGTCTCTCTCGTAGAGTGCACTCCAGTCGGCTTTCGTTTCGTTTCGTTTTATTGGCGATTCTGTGCACTCTTGTAATATCGTGTCAGCTAGCTTGTTGCCAGCTAAATCTGAGTCTATGAAGGCGGTATTAAATTCGTCGGTCTGCTCTAGAGTAAAAGTTTCATTCAAAACATCAGTGACATCAGAATCTTTGTTTTTTTCAGATGAAACCATTTCTCTATCATCGGCGTTGCTAGTCTTTGATGTATTGGGAGCATTCAAACAATCCAAGTAGCTGTCGCTTTTGCATATTTCAATACGGTCTAAATATTCAAACTCGTCGCAGTTTTCGAAATCATCACTACTCTTGTTATGTGATCCGCACGCCTCGGTAGTATCGTAGGTAGCTGTAGAACTATCCACGTCGGAGTAGTTCTCTGTCGCTATTATCTCTAAAACGTTTCTTGTTAGAGTATTGTTACAATTATCGATAATATTTTGAATGAAATCAGGATTGTTATCATTTGCTACGTTATTATTTATGTCACCTGCACCTAAAAAATGATCGCTTTCGGGTTGAGTCTCGTATAAATCGTTGTCCTCTCGTTTTAAACAAAACCAATCGCTCGATGTGGTATAAAGAATATCCTCGTAGTCGACTACGGTTACGACCTTACACCTTTTCTCTTTCCGAACTTTACTTTCACAAAAACTACAGGACCTATCGAACAAATAATAAACGATAGCTTCGACCACACGATTCGGCTCAGTGAGGTACAAATTACTAGCTTCAGTCGAAACGGTTTCGCTCAAATTCAAATTCTTTCCAACATCTTGCACTAAGTCTGCCATTGAAAAATTAATGTCATCCTTTGATTCAGTGCTACTTTTACATGACGTGTTATTATCTGCATTAGCAGATGTGACATCTGGCTCCGCTTGCTCTTCGAGGAATATTTTCTCATCAATCAGAGTACAGAACCTTTCAAATATAATACCAAATACTTCTACAATTACTTCTTGTTTTTCAAATTCACTAGTAGAATCGAAACTGCATACTTCATTGACAGAACTTGATATTGAGGCCCTAATAATATCATTATCGTTTGCAACATTAACGAAGTTAGATCTACTCGTTTGGTTCACATCTGTTTGAAATTGAGTCACTATATTTGGCTCACTCAAACCACTGTTTATTTCAGATATATTTGTAATTATTTGGGTTGTTTCCGCGGTTAAATTTTGCGTATCATTATCTAATTTAGTATTACTGTGACGAGAGGAATCATCGGAAGAACTTTTAGATTCCTCTAAAATAGGCTCGAGTACGTTTTGTTTCGGTATTATTACTATTTTCTTTGGCGAAACTTTCGGGCTCCTGTTGAATTCTTCACAGTAAACGTTGATAGGGATAGAGTAATCTCTAATATCTTTTTCCACGAGATCTTTTACAGGACTCTCGTAGGCCGTTTCGTCAAAATCGATATGATCGGAAAAGCTGTGATACTCGCCATCATTATCTTCTTTCAAATCTATCTTCCAATCCAATTCTGTGTTGACGCACTCCGCTCTGTATATATCGTCCGATTTTATGTCATAGCTAAGTGGTGCTACATTTTCAACATCATCAGAACTACTGCGTCTTGTTGTACTTAATCTTGTTACCTTTGGAGGCGTTTTACTGTCTCTCATCTCTTTATTGTCACCGGCGCTGGGCGACAGATCTTCAATATAATTATCTTCATTAAATTCTTGACTTTCAATGAATTCTGTTTCAACTTTGAGCACGGGTAGTTCGAAAGCTTTTACTTTGACGATCTCAAATCTATTCGACACATTCTCCTCCTGGCATTTGTGGAAAATATTATTTAGGGAGGAGTAAAACGAGTATGTGCCTAGCTGGTTGTTAATTATACCTCTTCTCAACTCCCACAAGAACGGGTTACTGTATTCGCCGCACGAGGAGCACCTGGGCAGGTGGAAGTGGGTGGGTCTCTGGTACTCGATGCACGAGTTGATGAAGCCGCTGTGGGACCGGGTTCTATACATTCTATTTTTCTTGGAAACGTTAAGAGAGAGAGATTGAGAACGAGAGCGAGCGTGCCACTTGTAGCCGTCGGAGTCGAGGGAACCGAGGGAAGCTAAGCTAGTTCGACTACTATATCTATTAAGAGCATATTCATTCGCAGAGTCCATGTTGCTGCCTAAATTCTTTTTACATTTGGGTCGTTCGACAGTTTCGTATTTTTGGATGACGTGGCTGAGGTTTTCGTTTCTGGAGTATTTATGTATGGAGCGCTTGTGTGCCGACAGTGCTTCAGCCGGCTTAACTTCAAAGTTCGTACCTGTTAGTAATGAGTTGTTAGTAAAAGCAGGCATGGGAAAGGCAGGCATAAGCAGTTAAGTACATTTATAGTAATTGCAAACAGTGGGAGACATGTCAATGCAACAACATTTTTGAATTATAATTTTTGTATATAATAAAAAAAATTAAGAACCAATAGTGATAAACTCATGACTTTGGACATGGCATATATTATGATGATATGAAGGCAGACAGACACAACACCTAACAACCTAGCGATACATCGATATGTCGTAGGATTATTTGATAAATCGAATTTTCGCGATAATTCTAGGGTTTTCGCGAAAACACGGATAATTAGATAATGTTGATTATATTTTTTAATCTTACTGACAAAAGGTAGTGTTTTCGCGAAAATGCGAGTCGCCTTAGTACGATTGCGAAACGAATCGTTAGTTATTATCGAAAAAAATCACTGATTGGTCGGTTTAAGCGCCTCACAACAACATCTTCTCTGATTGGTTGAAGACTTGACGTTTTAAATGTCAATTCATTGTCAGGCATTGTTTTGTTTGTGGATATTTTTGTAAGCGAGCTAGCAGTTTTTGATATTAAATGTGTTTAAAATTGCAGTTGGACTTGAAAATTAGTGCGAAAAATTATCTAAAAGTGTGCCTGTAAATACAAAATGACTGATACATGTTAAATTTGTGCTGAAAGTTTAACAGAACCAGAAACTAATTTTGAGGTTATGTCCTTTATAGTTCTATGGTGTATTACCTCAACGATACATAGGAAAAGATAGTAACCAATCAGAATAAGAGTTGGCTAGTAAGCAAAAATCAAGCCAATCAGCGTTAAGAATGTGCAATGTTACTAAGGCAACTCGCATTTTCCCAAAAAATCTATTTTTTTAGGATAATTGAAAAATGTAATCACCATTATCTAATTATTCGTCTTTTCGAAAAATCCCTAGAATTTTCGCGAAAATTCGATTTATCAAATAATCCTACGACAGATACAACCAAACGACACGGACGACGCTGGACATACACAAATACACAAAAACACCAATCTAAACACATCATATAAACATTGCGAACATTTACGAATATACTAATGTAAATGGTATTTAAATGTTTGATAGTTTCTAAATTAATTTAAAGTGAATAAATACCATATTGGTACTTAATGACACGAATTTAAGGAATTTTGTCAATGACGACGAGATGAACCTCTACCACATAACGAAGAAACGAGTGTGGATCAGTAGGCCTACTACGCAACTGTTTTGAGACTCAAACAATCGGACGAGAATGCCGCGTCCTGCTCTAACAAACGTCATTTCACGTTTGTTAGAACAGGACGCGGCATTCTCGTCCGATTATTTGAGTCTCAAAACAGTTTCATGGTACAAGCTCAGACTCGTTACTAGCTGCAGTAGAAACTCCCTACGATTTGTGAGTGCCACTCTTCACGTACCTACGATTAGTTGAAGTCATATGAATGAACTCTTTTAAAGTATCATTAAGACTTCCAATTCTTTAAATAAATGATGCTCCCATTTTTTCGCACTAAACTGGTACGTCGCGAGAATCATACATTTTCCGCAACGAATCTTATCTCAATTTATTTCCCGATTGAAATAGTTTCAATGGTATATTAAATAGCTTTTAAATTTATAATACTTCTCCCCCCCACGTCTCACAACCATCAAGTCTAACCCACATCAATGGTATAAACGTGAAGACATAATAGACACACAAACAGACACTTTCACATCTATGGTATCCCCCCCCCCCCCATCTCACAACCATCTAACCCACATCCCCACCACCACCTCACCTTTGCCCACGGAGCCGTGTACGGCGTGGTAGTGGGCTCGCACGACGACCTGCGCGGGCGCAGTCACCGGCAGCGACACGGACGACGGCAGCGACGCCGAGTCCACGAACACCTCGTCGTCCGACAGCAGGTTCGGATCGCGGTCGTCTGACACGATATCGGACACGACAAACGATAAATCGGATCGCCTGATTGAAAGCGGCGACGCGACGTGGACACTCGTAGATGTCAGAACATTCACGTTGTATCAAAATATGACGAACCTAACTTTCATACCCAAGTTGCCGTAGACCGAAATTGTCAACTAACTAAAGCTTACAGTGGGTTACTGCTTTTCATTTCCGAAATGTCAACATCTCTTTCACTGTACACTGTGTGACCCTAAAGAGACATTATATTAAATCTGCAATTCTTAAGTTTATCCCAGGTGCAGCGTGGGGGTAAGTGTCACATAGCTACCCTCAATTTTGAAATTTACATCAGATATTAGTGTATAAATAACTTTAAACCGGTGCATTTTTCATGCTAACATTGAACTGAATTTGCGCTTTGCTTCCATGGGTTTCCATAGACAATTGTAATTTTTTTCTCAGCCAAACTTTGATAAAAACTTAACTATTAAAACATGGATGCAAAGTCCACAAATCTGTTCAATATTTTTGTGGGTAGTTAGTAAGCGTGTCTGTACAAATGTACACAGTGAAATATTTTTATACCATCAGACAAAACCCATTAATAGGCAGATAACATAACTTGGTCGGGTTATCTCAAGTCAACGTTAGACGAGTCAAGTGTAACTTGAAGCTGGGATTAATACAACCCGACCGAATTAACTCCACCATCTGCCTATAAATCGATTTCCATGTACAAGTAAACTAACTAAAAGAACTAACCTCTGGTCCGGTCGGCGTGCGCGCGCTCGGCGGCCAAGAAGTCTGTCGTGTCCACTACAATCAAACAATACCATGCTAGCTACAGCTACTGTATAATACATGCTGGAATATAGGACAAAATTGTACCATAAAAGTTTCTTATTTCTTTATTACCAAAAGGGCTTTTTGGTCGTAAAATAATAAAAATTATTAGGCAGATGACGAACCTACGCTTTTTTGATCGCGTTATGTCAAACCCAGATGACTGATCAGGGCTAACCATAAAGTTAATATACCTATCGGAATAGAGCAACAATCTCGAGCTGTCAAACGTAACCAAAATTGGTTTTCATCTGTGTGAAAAATATGTGTACGTATACAGTATACACTTACACAAGCATGATTGAACATGAATTCTATGAGATTATATTGACAACGTGCGGCACGTGCCGACTGGACGTCAAAAAAAGAGTGCTGCTGTCATGTATCACACGTCTCTTATTACCACGCGGTGTTACTGATAGTGGCATCTCGCTTGCTCAGGCCTTTGTTTCTCTATTCCGCTAGGTATATTAACTTTATGGGGCTAACATTGAGTTGACACAATCCGACAAATGACGCGTCCGCCATATTATAAATCAATTTCTTAGATTGTACAATTTTCACTCATTGCTGGATCCAAAAAAAAATCTCAATGCTGGATCCAAAAATAGTAACATTAAAATATTATGTAGTAAAAATCGGCATGCTAAAATTCAATTATTATTCAAAGAAACACGAAAAACTGTAAGTTTCGTGATCTAAGGTAATAAAACTGTTCCATTTCTTGGCACAAAAAAATATCCAAATCACAAAACAGTTTTATATACAAGCACTAGGTCACGAAATGTTTAGGCACTAAAATGCTTTAGACTTTAAACCGATCCAGAATAAAACGACTTACATGCGATACTTTATATTATGTCACGCAATTTTTATATCTACTTTTATTACATAATTGGTAGCTTAGATTAAGCAGCAATAAGCTGATCTAAAAATATTGCGTACCATAATATTATCAGCAGTAAAATGTAACTTGTAAAATGCGAAAAGGACAAAAACTTGAAAATTACATACTATGTCATAAGTCATAACACTAGCAATAAGTTAGAGTCTAACTGTTAGACGTATACGCTCTGTGCGTACGCTCAGTGCGTACGCACGTTACGTATAGGTTAATATTTACAGTCCTACTTAAATGTTTACAAAGCGGATGTCTTATTCATATTTGCTGCCTTGTCTGTAAAATGAGATATTAAACATGTCACACAAGGAAATATTGTAAACAAGTTATCCGCTTTGGTTTTTTAAGGGGGTAAGACAATATACAAAGTGGTGTATTTATATGTATGCGTATTGTGTATGTTGTGACGTCACTCACCATCGCTGAGCACGACCTCGGGCTGGCTCCTCACAGGCACTTGTTTCGTCTCTATTCTGAGGACGCGGTGCTCTGAAAAAGTTTTACGGTCATGTCAACTACTGACAAATATATTTTTATCTCAATACCATCATTTGCACTCCACTATAACTTTAAGCGTGAAGAGGTACCAAAAACAGTACTTCGTATTATTAATCCACACCACACCAATATATTAACGCAAAAGTCTGTCAGTTTGGTATAGTATAAAAGACAGACTATGATCATAGTGTATGTTAGTAAATGTGTTATTTACCATCTCGCGACTCCTCCTCAGTGTCGGAGGGCGCGGTGTTGGGCGACGTGATCTGCGCCGCGCTCACCGCCTCCGACTCCGATATGTCCGTGTCGTCTGAAATAGCAATTAAACACCACTTAGCCAATAACTGTAGGTAGGCCAATCTGCCTTATTATAATTATTAATTATTATTATAATCGATGACGGGTAGGTTTCGCAATATAACCCAGTATAATGTCCAGTGTTCATGAAGTCAAGAATCGATGCTATGCTGCTGATTTTAAATGATGGTTAGGGCTGTGACGTATAGACTGGCACATACATAAGTGTGCGTGTGTTGTGGTGTGTGTGTTTGTGTGTGTGTGTGTGTGTGTGTATGTGTGTGTGTATGTGTGTGTGTGTGTGTGTGTGTGTGCGCGCGTGTGTGTGTACTCACAGTCGCCGCGCTGCTTGCGCTCGACGGTGCGGCGATACTCGTCGATCTCGGACTCGGTGACGTGGTCGAAGGGGTTGCGGGCGTAGGGCGCGCTGTACATGGTCGCGTTGTGCTGGTAGCCGCGCTGGTGTGTGTGTGCGTGTGTACTCACAGTCGCCGCGCTGCTTGCGCTCGACGGTGCGGCGGTACTCGTCGATCTCGGACTCGGTGACGTGGTCGAAGGGGTTGCGGGCGTAGGGCGCGCTGTACATGGTCGCGTTGTGCTGGTAGCCGCGCTGGATTATGCCCTTCGACGCCGCGCCCATCAGCACCTGGTATACATTATTAATATTACTTGTAGTGTACCTCGTAAACATAACATACTCTAGAATCCAGATTACTATATCCAAGGAAATTAAGGAATATCCGATATACAAGTGATAGGCGACAGGCGATACCGAAGGCGTTCTACGACAGTAGAACCACTCAGACTCGCCTTAGACAAATAAGTTTCAGAGTTTTTCTGTTAGCCTAGTTATAAAAACATGCATTTTATACCTTTTGTAAGCAATTTGCGTCGCGACGTTATAGTGTACGCAACGGGTTCGTAGTTGAGTTTTAAGTTTTAAAATTCTTGAATTTGTCCTAACCAAAAACCGCATAGAACTGCATAGAATTGTTGTGTGTATGTAGTACTTGCTACTACTACTACACCCCAGTGTTCTACAGGACTAGCAGTAACTCACCACGTGATCTCCGGTGTGTGTGTTGGCGGCGTCCTCGCCGACGAGCTTGGAGGCCTCGTCCCACGTGACGCCCTCCAGGATGTGCGACTGCGGGCCCGCGCTGATCTTGTCCGCGCGACGGTTGTCCTTGATCTGAGGTAGGAATATGTTAGAGGGAGTTCCTTGTTCTCTATCTATATGTGTGTTAGTAACTGTGTGTCTTAGCAAATACATGTTAAAAGTGGTGTAATGTGAATGATAATACAAACAACTGTCTCTTATAATTATTATCCTCTAGAGTAGTCTAGAGTCTAGACTCTAGAGTCTAGACGTTTCTTATGTGTGTGGTGTGGTGTTATGTGTGTCTGTAACTGTGTTTGAAAAATGTAAGTTTGTTAGAAGTGTCTTATGTGTGTATCAACAACTGTATTTGTCTTGTCTTTTAATAATCCCCTTACTGATGACAAAAAAAATTGACAATGAATAGGCTGTATTAATATTTCATCTGTCAAGTGACTTTTCTTACCTTCCTAACAGTGACAAACCATTGTATAGCTTCTCCATTGTTATTTTTATCAGTAAGGGGACAAATCAATGAATGTCTTGTAAAATTGTATAATATTAAAACGTTATCTCACCTGCTGCTGCAGCGCTTTGAACTCCTTGGGGTTTGTGTTTTTGGGCACGAACTGTAGCGTGTCGATTTTGACCGGCGTGGAGTGAGCGGGCGAGTCGCTGTCTTGCACCCACTACACGCGCGACACCGGGCGGGAAAACAAGATAGAATTAGTGAAAATGTTGCCAGCGAGACGGGGAGGACGGGAGCGCCCCGGCGTTGACATCGAGAATGTACAGTTTCGGGGAGCGGGCGAGACTCGACGCGGGGGAGGGGGCGCGGGGCAGCGGGCCGGGGAGCGGGAGCGTCGTGGCAACATTTTGACCAACCATCTTTCGCCCTACACTGTACAGACTCGATATAACACCATGGGACTATGAAATGCTGTTGAATATGATCAGTGAGTGTTAGAGAGTAATCGGAAACGTTAGGAAGACCCAAAACACCGCAAAAGAAACGAACAGCCAGCGAAAAGTGTTACCTCGTCGTCGTTAGCGCCCACCCACTGCAACACATTGTCGGTATTAGTAACACGCACACACACGCGGCAGTGTTAGTAATATTCAAAAGCATTTCATACGAGAGCTCGCGAATAAATACATTCTGTTATTTATATATTATTTATTTGTATTATAATCTTTAGAAGCACAAGAAATTATATAAGCTGCCCGACGTATTTAAATATTATCGTTCAAATAGATTGCGAGAGAATCGATACACTCGTTAGCTTACGACTAATATAAGGGCGTCGCCACACCGAGTGCGATACTGCTGCGGTCACTTTTCGATGTCGAAAGATTATTTTAATAATATAATAAATGCAAAGAAACTTATGATCAAAATATATTTTCCTCTCTGATCGATATTTTAAAACCGACGCTCGACTGTTTTAATAAGTCTTGACACTGTTTCTTATTATTATGGAAGCCAATTTACCTTACTTATGCACTTAAAATTGCCCAGGCAAATACGCAATACCTATTTCCACGTTATATCCCCTATTGAGTCCCTTCACCTAACAAACTAACAATAAATACAAAACCCATATAAAAATAAAATATGTCCGCGATATCGCACTCGGTATGAAACGCCTCGCTTTGATAAACCTCTTATTATTAAACATCACTATAAAATCATAAAATTTGAGCTCAAGTGTTAGAAGCTGGAATGTATGACAAGGTCCACTTTGAACACGCCACTCGGCTAGGCCAGTGCCAGGCAACATACTGTGCCATTTTCTATGACGACATGGCAGGGATAACCAACCATTGGTGTGGCCCATTTAAAGTTAATTTTGCGGCTGCTTTTCAGTGTGTTATTTTCGTCTCAAGCAAGAGTAAAATGTTCACTCATGATATTCAATGTCGTGGATGATGTTATTTTTTTAAATGTCAAGCAATCTCCAATAGGAGGCGCTTAGGGTAAGCGGTTGGAAACCTCTGCGATACAACATATAAATTAGAAATTAAATAATTGATTCAATAAATAAAAGGAATGTGATGATTGAGGTGATGCTGGAACTGGCCTATCTAATAATATAAACTATTTACTAATATACAACATAATACACATCAGTATGAAAGTCTCGCAAATATACATATAGTATGGCCGCTCATGTCCTGTGTTAGCTCTCGCCATGTACATAATATACATCATCTATGTCTACACATGATTAAAAACTTTCCCGACACTATTTTAATAATAATCTACAGATTTGTAACGTTGGGAATGGACAGAAATATCCCTATTTGGTGAACGTATAAGATTATAAACAATTATAAAAAACCCAATATCAAATTACGTATAAGAGTAAAAAGAAACATACAAAAGTGGACACCCAAATTGTAACATTTTTTAAAGATTTGCTTTCGTCTACATCGCATCCAGTTAGAAACAGATAAAGTTACCATAATATGTTTCGTACGCCTAAAGCCTATTGTTGATTCGTATGTCTTAAAATTATCAAGATCCAAGCGAGAAAACTCTAAAACTATTAGCTCATGGTACTAATAGTATAGAAATTGGTGTACAGTTTATCATTTTAAGACATACAAAATCGTTTTTGACATAGTAATGATGACGCGTACTACATCCAAAGATCTACTACACAGATCACTTTATACTATGACGACTGTCCGGGCAGAGTATAAACCAAAAAAATATCATAAAAACTGGAACTCAATGTTTTTTTTATTTTATTAATTTTTCCAATTGAACTTTACAATCACTTATCAAGTATTACACCATTAAGGTCCCTGAAATCTTTATATTATTTTTAACAATAGACACAACCAAAAACCTTTACATTTTTAACGCACACAAGGCTAAAGCTTGTAGTAAACAAACAAACGTTACGAAACATTTACATTTGACGACCACAAACACATTAAAAGATTACTAAGTAGATAATAGATATTTAACAAAGGCTTTGAGTTTTGACAGAAAATCATTTTATGTCAAAACCTTCACTTGATCCCTTTAGTAATCATTAGTCTCCGAGTGCAGCCGTTAGTTTTGAGACAGAAAACGTACGCGAAGAATCTTTAGAAGATCAGAGTACCCTCCCAGACAGTTCGGGACGCAAGAGAAGACAGAAAGTGATCCATGAGTCGGTGAACAGGGCCCCGATTCACAACGCGCAATTCGAATCAGATTCGGAAAGTTCGCGCGACAACCAATAAACGTTAGGCATTGACCAATAGCTGCAAAGTTTCCGAATCCGGGGCCGTACAACGAAATCGTTTTGAGACTCAAACAATCGAACGAGAAATCCGCGTCCTACTCATAACGTAACGTTGTTAGAGTAGGACGCGGCATTATCGCTCGATTGTTTAGTTTCAAAAAGGTTTCGTAGTAGGCCTCCCGAGTCGAACGGGAATGGTGAAGCGGCCTGCCGGCGTGCCGGTCTACTCGGCCTCGACTCTCAGGTATTCTACCTTGGTGATCTTCTTGGGGTCGCTAGTGCCGGTCTCCAGCACCTCCACCTTCTGGTAGACGTTGGGGGAGTTCAGCCAGCGCGTGCGCTCGCCCGTCTTGCCCTGACCCTTCTTCCATATTCTGTGGACACAAAATTATTGCATTAGAATTTAGATAATATTATAATAAAGCTCAATAAGTGATACAAAACCGCGAAGTGAATTTGCAGCTGTAATGTGAGATAGATATTATAAAGAAATAACATCGCAGCTATTCGCGTCGGACATTCAATCAACCGCCAAGACGCATAAAGCGAAGGCCGAAAACAAAATGGAATAGGATTTAACAAAAGAAATCGTAAGCGACCATGCTATCACGTAAATTAATTATATATTGATATCGAACTTCGGAATTGTCTTATGAGTAATGAATCTTGAAACTTCTTGATTCTTCTGTGTTACTTTGCATCACCATCGCGATTTGTGTTCTTATCATAACTTGTCAGCCTGATGGGAATAAATTAAAGAAAACCTATTCTAATATTATAATGCAGTCTTCAGTTAGTGCTATGTAGCAGTCAATTATATTTTGTCTATATGCAGCGATGATGTAAGTCTATCTACCTAAATATACACGTAATACTCTTGTGCATGGTCAATTTATGTTAATTTATGATTATGTAAAGATGAAACGACGTAATGAGTTCTGTGTATTGACGTGAACTTCATATTTTGCATTATACATGATTAAGTACAGAATTAACATATTTACTACATTCCGATTTTGTCATTTTGATACTATTCCAATGATACAATAAAACATTAAAATTATAGTTTAAATTAGGTAGGAACTGTGTATAACTAGGTGAATACTAGACGCATATTTCATCTTTTTTTATTTATATGTTTTACATACACATTTAATTTTCATTTTACTTTTAAGTTATTTGACCAGTAACATAAACTTTAACTGTAACACTTAGTCACAGAAACTTAAAAAATAATAATACGTGTGGGGTCTGCCGGGGTAAAGCTATTGCATAGCATCTAGTCCATACGCATAAGTCTAATCGCACGCACACAAACACCGTGTCGAACTCTGCTGCATGCCGCACCGCTGTGCCGGTCTTTTAAAAATAATATCTTGATTGAAAGCTATAATAAAAATCTAAATTTGAAGCTATTGCATAAATAGCTTCAAATTTAGATTTTTATTATAGCGAGACTGCATTGAAATCTTATCGAAACTGTAGTGTAAGTACCTAATTAAATTTTGGAATCAGAGGGCAGTTTGCACGTGTCAGGTAGAAATTTGCACGAGCAAGGAAGAAGAAGGAAGAGTAGAAGGCAGGTGTCAAGTAGCAGGCAGGCAGGTGTCACTCACCCCATCTTGTACATCTCCTCCTCCTCGAGCAGGTAGCCGAGCGAGGAGACCGCCGGCGGCACCTCCACGTCGTTCTTCGGCTTCGGCACGTCGTTCTGATAACGAAAAAGAAAATAAGGAAAATATTTCTTGGTCCTGAGTTTCTTTACTGATATTGTGTGTAAGAAAAGCTAGAGTGTGTTTAGAGTTTGGGATATGACATGAACTTTACATGTCTTATCCATTGTACCATCGAAGAAATTAATTCATATGCAGTTGTATGCAGCAAAGTCATTTGGTCGGATTATGTAAATTCAATATTAGTCGTGATCTGACGGCTGGATTTGACATAACGCTACCAAATTACATGGGGCCGCTATAGACTGCCCATGAATCAACTTCTCTGATAGAACATTATTGAAAAGCGCACCAGCAGTCTTGCGTGACTAACTCCGCATAACTCCAAAGATATGAATTATACCGAGTAAAAATTCTGGTGGTATTACCTTGGATTTCAGAATTTATTCAAATTCACTAGTGACTCTAGCAAGTGATTCGAGGACTCCTGAGATTGTATCAAAAAGTCGTAGTTCGTAACTTATCTATGCTGGCTTAGGAGTTCGTGAGTGAAGGCAAGTGTCAGGCTTATAAGCCTGACACTCAAGCATATATGCTTATAGGGCATGCGTGATAGCTATAGATTGGGCATTTATGGGCGTTTCCCAATCTTTAATAATGGGAAAATGTTAATGGGTATTTTGGCTGGTGGTAGCCGTACCTTGATAAGCGGATGGCGGTAGATGTATCCGGTGCGGAAGCCGGCGTTGTCGAGCATCCGCATCAGCGCCTCGAACTCCTCCCCGCCCACGCGCCACTTCACCGCGTCGCCCGGCGGCTTGCGGGACGACTCGTAGATCTGGACATAGTATAGTGGATACCTCATATACAAAATGATGAGTTTGAATCCACGTCTTAAAAATATTTATACTCGAAATAACGTGTTTTTTTTTTATAAAGGTGTGTTTTTGGCAAGATAGATATGTATAAAGTTGGCCATACATAAGCCACCCGAATAACGAACTTTTCTTTATTTAATCCTTCGATCGCCAATAGGCTACTTGACCTATATTCAATTTCATTGAACAAATGCATATTTCTAGTAGAACTTGGCCTAGGAAACCGTATTTCACCCTTATTATCAAATAAAAGCTTATGATTGATAAATAAAGTCGATTTGAAAATATGATTTTATGAAAATAGGAATTGTACTGACGAAAACGCTTTTGCGGTACTTCCGATTGGGATGTGACGTCATCCTCATACTAATTTAATATCTTTTATTTATCGCGCTCGCTACATGTAAGTTTATTTGTACATAAATAATAAGAATAAGCCTATTTTATTTTCTTCAATAATTCAAATAAAACATCAGTTTTATATATATTACCTCCATTTATTGTAGACGGGAAATGAAATGGCCAAAACTTTTCTCCAAAAGTTTTCAACATTACAAATGATTTCTAATTTCTAATATAATTATTTTATAATTTTTGGGCACTTTTAGACTCGTACATTTAGCACATCAAAAAAATTTCAATAAAGAGAGTTTAAAATACAAAGCGTATGACGTCACACTATGGCGGACAGTGTTTTCGGCGCCATTTAAGAGGCATATTTTTCAATAAACATTTTTATGGGTTTTTACTGTGTAAAATATTAAAATATTAGTTTTTTTTTTGTAAAAATGAATGATTATGAATCGATTCTTGGAAATTGGAAATCTTTTCTTATCTCGGCCCACTTGGGCCTTACGCGGATTTATGGGTTAATTGACCTCTTTGATCTTTCTTAGTGTTTACGGAATGATTTTAAACTTTTAGACTGCAAACATGCCATTTGCAATGATGGATAGGCTTGCTTATGGCAAAGTTTAATAACATCAGTTGCTTATAAAAACTATAGTTTTGTATCCCACCTGTCGCCGAGTCTCCTCATCAATGATCTGCAAGTCATCGAGCGGGAGCGCGGCGAGACGCAGCTGGACCTCGGCGGCGGCGGTGAGGTTCTTGGCGAGGTAGAAGGCCTCCTCGAGCGTCGCGCCGCAGCACAGCGCGCCCGCGCCGCTCACCACCAGCACGCGGCCGTGCGGGCCCAGCGCGCGGAACACGCGGTCCTGCTCCTCCGCGTCCAGCGTGCCCGCCGGCGCCGTGTGGTACGCCACCTGCAATAATGGAATACAAATGTTACAACTTTGCATCTATTACAGAAAATAATGATTGGTTAAAATTTTATGAAATAACTAGCTTCCTCCTCTCGATGTAGTATTCTTCGCATACAAACTTTGATCCTATAAAGCCCCCCCTAGGGGAAGAATTTCTAATAACTAACTCACCTCGCCCAGCAGCGCCGCCTCGTGCGAGAGCGGCAGCAGGCCGCGCTTGGTGCACGACACCGCCAGCGCCGCCGGCGAGCGCACGTGCAGCACGCACCGCACGTCCGGCCGCGCCGCGTGGATGCCCGCGTGCAGGGGAACACTAACTCACCTCGCCCAGCAGCGCCGCCTCGTGCGAGAGCGGCAGCAGGCCGCGCTTGGTGCACGACACCGCCAGCGCCGCCGGCGAGCGCACGTGCAGCACGCACCGCACGTCCGGCCGCGCCGCGTGGATGCCCGCGTGCAGGGGAACACTAACTCACCTCGCCCAGCAGCGCCGCCTCGTGCGAGAGCGGCAGCAGGCCGCGCTTGGTGCACGACACCGCCAGCGCCGCCGGCGAGCGCACGTGCAGCACGCACCGCACGTCCGGCCGCGCCGCGTGGATGCCCGCGTGCAGGGGAACACTAACTCACCTCGCCCAGCAGCGCCGCCTCGTGCGAGAGCGGCAGCAGGCCGCGCTTGGTGCACGACACCGCCAGCGCCGCCGGCGAGCGCACGTGCAGCACGCACCGCACGTCCGGCCGCGCCGCGTGGATGCCCGCGTGCAGGGGAACACTAACTCACCTCGCCCAGCAGCGCCGCCTCGTGCGAGAGCGGCAGCAGGCCGCGCTTGGTGCACGACACCGCCAGCGCCGCCGGCGAGCGCACGTGCAGCACGCACCGCACGTCCGGCCGCGCCGCGTGGATGCCCGCGTGCAGGGGAACACTAACTCACCTCGCCCAGCAGCGCCGCCTCGTGCGAGAGCGGCAGCAGGCCGCGCTTGGTGCACGACACCGCCAGCGCCGCCGGCGAGCGCACGTGCAGCACGCACCGCACGTCCGGCCGCGCCGCGTGGATGCCCGCGTGCAGGGGGACACTAACTCACCTCGCCCAGCAGCGCCGCCTCGTGCGAGAGCGGCAGCAGGCCGCGCTTGGTGCACGACACCGCCAGCGCCGCCGGCGAGCGCACGTGCAGCACGCACCGCACGTCCGGCCGCGCCGCGTGGATGCCCGCGTGCAGGGGAACACTAACTCACCTCGCCCAGCAGCGCCGCCTCGTGCGAGAGCGGCAGCAGGCCGCGCTTGGTGCACGACACCGCCAGCGCCGCCGGCGAGCGCACGTGCAGCACGCACCGCACGTCCGGCCGCGCCGCGTGGATGCCCGCGTGCAGGGGAACACTAACTCACCTCGCCCAGCAGCGCCGCCTCGTGCGAGAGCGGCAGCAGGCCGCGCTTGGTGCACGACACCGCCAGCGCCGCCGGCGAGCGCACGTGCAGCACGCACCGCACGTCCGGCCGCGCCGCGTGGATGCCCGCGTGCAGGGAGAACCCTACGGACAAACAATTATTCATCATTCCCCTTTTCCTCATCCACAAAGGTTTAAGTTAACTTATAGTTTGTAAACCTCAATAAACCTTGATAGATTTATGACCACATAATATTATATATCCATAGCTGATCATCAGCCTCTCATGCCATTAGTATTATAAGCGTACCTTCAACGTTGACGGGGAAGTTGGTGGTGCCCTGGTCCTGTACGGCGCCCTGCATGTCGACCTTGACAAGGGAGGAGGCGGTGACCTCGTGCGGCAGCAGCCCGCGCGGTGTAGTCAGCACCTGCTCCACCGCCGTGTTCAGGCGCGCCGTGATCTGGCCGGAGTACCCCGCTGCGAACACAAAAAGTATTTTAATAACGTCGTTGGTTATTGAGCAAACCGATAGCTGACAATTTCCAGTCTAAAATATACTGAACCGAATCAGAATGGGAAAGAAGACTTATGATAGTTTTTATCTCGTAAGAATGTACGGATCGTTTGCTTTAAACGACTTTCGGCGCATGCTGCAGCCTGCAGGCTGTGCAACAAGTAGGAATTCATATTTTTATTACAGACTGTACAGGTGTAAGTATAACGGTGGACGGTTGAAATGAAGTGGTTGGAACTCACTCTGCGTCCACCCGAACAGGTCGACGAGGCGGTAGACGGCGGCGAGCTTGCAGCGCAGGATTTTCTCCCCCTTCTCGTAGCCCACACCCTCGATGCCGCGGATGTCGTTGATGGGCAGCACACAGCTCGGACCCTGGAATTGTACAGGTATACGTTAGTTACACTGTTTCTTGGATACGTCGCTTGTGCGGTGAGCAATCAAGATTTTCGCCTTACTCTTAGTAGAATTGGCCGTTCTTATCAACCGTGCCTTAAAATTCCTACCTGCCATTAAGGGTTACTATTTCTTAATATTCATGCCTTATATTGTGTCTCCTTGGAGCTGGTGTCACATAAGCATGGTTAAAGTAGTTATTATCAGAGATACATGATCTAAGATTCTTTAGAAGATCGCTAGCGGGCACCGAGCTTTACAAGAGGCGGTTAGTAAGAATGACGATTGGAAAATCTTGCAATGACGAGGCTGCCTGTGGCTCTAGATTTTCCCATGACGCAACCGTCACAGTGGTCAACGCTGCTGGTCCAGGGTGTGACTCACCCGCAGGCTGCCGGTGTGCAGGCGGCCGCCGACCATCTCGCGGATGCGCTGCAGCAGGGGCGCGTCGCCGCCCTCGTGCATCTGCTGGTCGAGCACGCGCTCCAGCTCCTCGCGGAACAGCTTCGACGACATCAGCGCCTCCACGCGCTTGCGCCGCTCCATCTCGCGCACGTCCTGCACCACAACACACATTATTGTACTGCGCATTTTACACGCGTAACTTATATCATGCATTGTTTTCTAAAGAGATCCCAAGAGACCAAGTGATAATATATTGAATAGAATTAAAACGAGCCAAGCCATAATATTCAATAATGGACGTCCGAGTCATCGGATTATATTATGATTTGTCTGTGTATCTGCCTGTCTGTTACCACTAACCCAAAACTTGCTGACCCAGTTTTGATATTTGTTGTAGAGATAATTTTGAGTCCCTGAAAATGATGACTATTGTGAATGTCGTGGCATTCCACATTTCACAAAGAAATTACAGGCAGCATCAATTAAGTAGCTCAAGGAATTCACTAGAAACTAACTATTAAATTATAACCATAAACCACTTATTGTACAGTTGGGCAGACGGCGACATGGCCACTTCAGACAACCAGCATATAAATCACTCAACAATAATTACCGATTACCGACGAATGACGATAAGTGGTAAGTGCTGACTCAGTAAGTGGTAAGCAGAAACTCATATCAGCGTGTTAATGTCACCGTGTCGTTAGTTTATTGGCAGTTGACATCTAGATACTAACGAGGTTTGATTACACCTAACTTGTGATTAGCGAAATCTGTTTAGACCTAGACATGAGACCGGTTCTTCTAGTTAGGTAATCTTAAGTGTGTTATGTATCTTTTGCATCTACTATGTATCTAGTGAATAGTGACTGGATATTATATCGTACAACATACTTTAAGCCACTTGCAACATTAAAATCGAAGGCAAAATTAGAGAAGTCCAAACAGCGAATCGTATCAAACTTCTGTCAAAAGTATGGAATTCTGTGCTTCGTTATTTAGTATATTTAGATTATAGTATCGAGTCTGATAAGGAATAACAACGACGAACTGTCTGATAATGTTTGTTTTATTTATTCAATTTTTATTTCGCCACGCTCGCTCACTCACTTCTCCCCCACCAGAGATCAAAAATATCCCCTATTCCCTTCCACTTACGCTATGCTTAAAGTAATGTGTAGCCTATAGAACGATTTCACTCAACAATCAGACCACCGCATCTAAGCAATTAAATGTAATGACAGGTCGTAATGATGCAGCCCACGCCGGCGCTCGTTCACCATCGTTATGCCCGCTGTACACTCTCGCCGAGAGCTCTCGGGCGAGAGTCTCGTGCGAGAGCCCCTTGCCCGAGTGGGATCATGTACATTCTCGCTTAGTTCAATCGCAGTAAAGAACTCAGACAAGATGGAGGAAAACGACCATTCACCATTCACCATGCATCGAAAGATATCATTGTAATCCAAAGATTTATAATCATATTTAATTTTATTTCTCACAGATAATGACTCATAATGTCGTTTAATATTGTTATTTTTCTGTTCTACACTGTCCAACGGCGGGACTAGTACTGAAAGACGCGAGAGTGTACAGTAGTGCGCTCGTTTTCCTCGCGAGACCCTTTGTCTCGGGCGCAAAATACCGACAACGGACCGAGAGGGTCCGAGACAGGCGAGACGAGGCGAGCGCACCCATTTACACTCTCGCACTCGGGCCGCCTCGCTGTGTCTCGGCGAGAGTGTACAGCCGGCTTTAAATCACGGCGGATTCTACGCCGATGGCTCAATCAGCTGCGGCATGATTAGGGTCGTGACACAACAGAGGGCTTAGCCAATACGTTGTTTGTAGCTACTTAGAAACGCCGATCTTTATGGAATTGACATGAATCAAATATCGACTTCATATTGTCGAACGCCTATGTCAATTCCATACATTTTGATCAGCAATTCATAAAGAAGCGACAAAGAAAACGTGCTATAGTCTGTTCGCAACTAGTTGGCCGCTCTGCCCATATACTCACATACCGGCAGAGCGGCCAACTAGTTGCGCACAGACTATAGCTAATCGTCCCGCTTCGGTATGTTTAGGGTCTTGCCACACCGGGTGCGGCGACCGCACTCACCGCGTCGATGTCCGCCGGCCGCTGCTTCAGCCGCTCCTCCTCCTCCGCCGACAGCGTGCCGGTGCCGTTCGGTAACGTATCCGTGTCTGTGTCCGCCATTTTATTTGTTTATCTGAAAATAAAAAAATTACATGTGAGATGTGGGCTACTTTAATAAATATTTTTTGCGTATGAGATAGCGAAATTGTCACGAATACTTGATGACATAATCATAATATGAAATGTGGGCTACATTCATAAATGTTCTTAATCTTAGCACATAGGATTACGAATTTTCAAGAAGCAGTGAATAAATATTTACATAGAATTTGGATCTGGGACATAGTAGCATGTGTAGAACCTTACACAATGTCCAATCAGTACGAGCATCAAAATTCAGAATACTCTATCGCGGACGTCGTACATAATGCGGTGACCGCAACAGACGCGAAACAGTGTGACCTTTTCCTAATCAAAGTTCAGCGAGTATTTCGCAAGGTGGCTGAGTGCTGACGGCTCCGTATAATTTTTCGCAACGATATTGCCCCACCAGCGCCGTGCCGGTCGGTGGGAAGAGCCGACGCGGGCGGTGACTCAACGTGGTAACGTTAATAACAGCTGATGACGGGAGGTCACGAGGTGTGACCCCGTAACACGAGAAGGGGCGTGGCATCACACATTCACGGTACGTCCTCTCTCTTGATGTATTACTGTAGTGTATCCTCTCTCTACTCTCTCTATAACAAACGTACGATAAAATTTACCAATGTACGCCCATTTCATAAAGGCCGGCCATGTTTAAATAGCATTACATCGGCAAATCTTTTAAAACTGCCATTCATTAGAAGACAAATACACAAACTGAAAAAGATATTCCACATTTTGCCCTAAACCATATGCGATTTCACTTAAAAGGTATATCTATGCTGATGTATATTATTATCCCCCGTTAGCGCTATACCGCAGTCCGCGCCACCGCAGGCTCCGGTCGCTGTCAAAACGCGCGTCTTGCGGTCGCGTCACGCCGCACGCGTGGTTATCGACATGCCAACACTATCTGTGCTATTTTATATTAAACATGCATGACGAAATGTTTACTGAGATTAACCAACGAAATGTACCAAAAGTTTCAGAGAATATTAAGGGTCTTTTATGGTACAAGTGTAATTCAAAAACATAATAATCTGACATTTTATGTCTTATAGGTTTATCGCGCGGAAACCGTAAATTTTTCCGGAATGAAAAGTAACTAATGTCCTTTCCTGAAACTCGAAGAATCTCCATGCCAAATTTAAGAAAACCGGTTCAGCGGTTTCAGCATGAAGAGGCAACAGACATAATATAGACAGCCACAATTTCGCATTTATAATATTTGGAAGATGGAAGATCCATAGATAATAATAATGACGGTTATGATGACTGAGTGTTGAGTACTGTTGGGTAATGAACAAATATTATGAGTAGTGATTGTATTATTATCGTGATTGTTTCCGATATAAAGTCAACCACTTAGCGCTGACGAGTGCTGACTGTTGACGACACTGTTGGTGCGCAGGGCTGGCGCGACTGTGTACCAAGTACCAACCCTTAATTTTCTGTACCCCTTACCACTCAAAATATAGAGCAAATAATTACGTCTTATCTGCTTATCTTTGTAAGGCAAATTGTAAAAATTACAAACAAAGACCATGAATTACGTTATTGCTCAAATAAATTTAAAAAAAAAAAATAAACAAGTCTTAAAAATTCGCTGAAGCATAAAACCTGAAACTAATTATGAATCTTGGGCTTGTCCTTTTTTTCCAAAACTTGGCAAATCCCAACAAAAAAACTAGAACATAGATTTATTAAACTTTTATCCATTTTCAATAAAATATGTTATTCAATGTATGTTTGCCACATAAAAAGCATTAGAGAAGAGTGAAGACACATTCTATTGTGTTATCTTCACACAGAGCTCCCGCAAAGGTAAAGGTTAAATAAATAAATAACAGTTATCAGGCACGCCTGCCGACACACAACTCCCAAATAATAAGATAAAGCACGAAGCATGTTCCTGGAAAACTGGCGGTGTTTTGGCCGAAGTCTATCTTTTCAACAGTGTGGTTAATTCCTTAATATTTTGACGTTAGCTAATCAACAAAGCTGTTGAAAAGAACTCCTGTCAAAAATCACTAGGCGTTTCTGTCTGCAAAAGTTCGAGTAAAAAATTGTGAAACAACGACTTAACTTTTCCTTGACCTATATAGGAATTTTTATTTATTTATAAGCAGACTAGGTGGAAAACACCGAAAACAAAAAAAAATAATATTTGATGACTGACGAACCATCGCGTCGTGAACATAGCTTACAGCGAAAGCGCGAAAACAATCCAGCAAGAAGTTTAACTGTTAATCAGTCATCAGTCATCACTGCATATCAATCATTAGCAAATCTCTGTGATCTGTCAGCCCTAGCGCGTAGTAATGGCGGGAGGTGAACGACCCCAATACCATGACATTTTGACATGAGCACATCGCGGCTCCGAGACGCCAGCCATTGCTCATTGCTCACAATTGATGGTAATTTGTATCCGACTGCGCCGTAAAGGAGGTTAACGCGTTTGATGAATCAGATAAAGATAGACGGCCGTTACGGGCTTACTTCTTATAGTTCTTATTCGAATTAATCATAGTGCTAGTGGTCGTAGACTCTGATTGCTTTAGCTGTAATCGCTTCAAAATTGTTGGACCAAACTTCTTGAATCTGTGTTCTGCTTGAAGCTTCTCAGGGCTCGTTGGAACACAGTTTAAGAGGTGAAGATGTCATGAAGTCAGGAATTTAAGAGGCGAATAAGTCAATCATTTAAGAGTTGAAAAAGTCAAGAGGTCAAGAGGTCCACACTCCACAGGTCAAGTTGTCATTGCGTGTCAAACGCTTAGGAACCTCTGCCTCCAGCACTCGGGCAGACTGTGGACTCCTCATTACCGCGACCAACGAGCCGTGGCGACTGCGAGATGATCGCAGTCATTACATATTTCGCAAGCGCGATGTGGGTCACAGAAAAGTACTCGAAAATGCTCTATCGTAATCTTCCATTGTGTCTAAACTCTAATATAATCTAGTCTAGAATCTTAATTGCGCTTTTTATGATCCATAAAAATAACGAGAATATAATACAAAAATGTAATTAATCAACCGTATAGTTTTCTAAAATATTACATAGACATTTTTAAGATTACTGAAACTTATCTATATGACTGGCTCGTAAGTCATATAGCGTCATGGTCGGTCATGGTACTGGCGTCATGATGATGCTGTAAATGACGAAAGCGGGAGATCCGATTTCCGTGTGTCAGGCACACGCCACACGCGCATGTCAGGCTGCCGCCCCACTGGTGCATGAAAACGCCTAGGTCACATCCAAATAGGTCATTGCGAGTATGCTATTAGATGTGACTTTAAATGTTTTTTTCATACAGAATTTCAGTACTGATATTGAAATCTTTGAAAAATAGACTGTAACGCGATTCGAGGCCAGATAAAAGACAAAGGCACTGGAGATGAACGCCGATTCTTTAAAAACGAGTACCGTAATTGATGAAGTCGATGCAACACGAACTAGCGCAGCCGACACTTCCAGGTATGCGGCTGACATGTGAGCTGGGAAATGGTTAATGACAGAATCAGGTCCGCGGGAAGCCCCGCGCCTTAATCCGATAACAGCGGTGACTCGTGTTTGTGGAGTTTCAGGGCGTGCAGAAACTGTGATAACGGCCGACGGCGTTTTCGGTGTGACATAACACCCCACTCGGTCAAGGTGAGATTTAGACGCGTGTGCCGACTGCCGTATGCATATGGCGGGCATTCGTACACATTACGCGGAGGACCGACTCCGTTTGATTACATCTGGCACATGCTTTCGACGTAGGAGCAGTAAAATTTGTGCGATAAATCAAACGAATCCGATTACAACGAAACTCTAGAGATGCTCGCGCTGTATACTGCACTCGATTCAAACAAAAAAACAACAAGGAACTCCTTTAAAATATGGCCGAAGGCATCTGCCAAAACAAACTTATCTCGATATATCCGGGTAAAAAACATACTCTGAATTAATAATTTAACGTCCAAAATAGACGAGACCCGAGAACGGAATGCGTTCAACGTTCCAATTTTAAATTCACAATGTTTTTTTTTACAGGGCAACGGTTTTACGGTATGGGCACGTAGTGCCGCGGCCGGAGGAACTTGTATTCATCGGAGTTCATCTTATATGAATGAGTCTGGAAAAATATCTTGGCTGCGTTCATCGTTCTCAAATCCGGAACGATAAAGTATGACCCAAAAATATAATCTTTAACGACAGACTGAAAGTAGTACATTCGAGGGCGACTCAAATTTTAATATTAAAAATATTTTCGCGGGATTCAAACTGGATTCTGTGCACACAGGAAACGCTCTATCGAAGTTTATCTAGATCAGCGAGACTGCGAGTATCTCGCTTATCTCAGCTCCGCAATGCAGTAGCGTGTGGGTTATGTTTGTTTAGTGTAATACTGTCTAGTGTCTACTATCTTCCACAGAATATAATAAGTACCTATGTATTATCATCTTCATTATAAATATTTACTTCATTTGCCTTAGTATCAGCCTAACCTTCCAGGTAATTAGTGTGTCCATTTAGTCCAATGTACAGCTTTCTGAGACTAGAAAGCTGTACATTGGACTAAATGAATCTAGTGGGAAGGACCTGCCACTCGACGGCCAAGGTCGGAGGCATCCGCCGATTAGCAGCCACATGTAAAACTATGGCCACATGTTACACGTATACAACGATCGGCGTTCGCTCCAATCTCGGCCCTATTCCTCGGGCGGCACGTGTCAATTCAGCCTAGGTAGGAGCACATGAGTAATTGTTTATAATTAACACTAATATGTTGCACATTGAAATAAAACCGGAAAGCCCGTGCCGCTCAAAAATAAGAGTGAACAAAATATATAAATACCTCCGGTGAATGTAGCAAATGTACAAGTCGCAATGATGTAGGTCCTTATTTTCTTCAATATGATAGAGCGCCACATTTTGGTACGTATGTAATTATTTTTGGTAAGTCTGCGTCACGCTTCACAGTTCACACTTCACACCTATCGACGACTTCGTAGGCGATCCTTCTAGAATCTAGATTCTAGACTTTACTATAAAGCAGTCGTATCACATACCAATAGAACTAATACAACAAGGTAAGATAGATTCAAATTCCTGGTCTATTTAAGGGCTATCTTTAAATAAACCACTATCCGTTCAGTCGGTGATCCTACTGAGGAATTCTAAACAACCGAATATAACGAGTACGGATCGCTCGCCTTCCGTGCAGACTTTAATTTTGTTTTTCCACGTAGACCTACAGTTTGCTGATGATAATCTTTATTCATTTATTCGGCAACAGACTTCCGCGTACAGTAATTAAATTACGCGTTAGGGTTGGGCTCAGCGAGACGCAGGGGCGGGTGGTGCACGGCTTGAAGCATCATCGACGCACGCAAAAACACTGTACTCTGTGTTTTTGCAAATTAATAGGGTTTTTACTTTGTATACGAGTGTGCATTTGCCGATGCAAAATATCTTGCTAAGCCCACAATCAGTTCATAGGATTCAACTATAATAAATAACAAAGAGACTCAACCGTATTATGTACAGACGATTCGCTAAAAATTTAAGCGTGGTTAAAAAGGTTTTCTTGTTACTTAATTATTGATTTATCAGACTCATCAAGAAGAAAAGAAACAAAGAATCAGCAAGCGTCCTAAATATCCACACATGGAGGAGCCGCGAAAACAGATAACGCGAAACAAAGAGCCGCCTGACCCATTTCCACGTAACTAAGAACAACGGACTGACTCTTCGGGTCAAGTCGATGGACTAGCTTTTAAACTGCTCTCTAGTCAACTTCCCTCAATTTAATTTACCAGTATTTAAGACGTTATCTTACGAGAAAATAGTAAATTAATTTCAGGTCAAAGAAGTCTAGGGATCGAGGGGATCATAATAAATGTCTGGTAATTTAATTCGATTCTACTACCGAATTGGTAATAACCAGCCGGTGTTTCAGTTTCAGAACAAAGGAGTGTATTAGTGGGGGTTTAAGTCAGCCCACGTTGGGCGCCACTCCGTCCGGGCGCGCGATCGATACCCGCCCGCTCGCCCGCTCGCCCGGCGCCCGCACGCAACTACATTCCTGTACCGAGAAACGAATAAAAACTCATACAGCATAATGAATTGGGAGGGTTACGAAATCAGATTTATAAAAAAAGTAATACTGTTGCCACCGAGCCAGCGTCGGCCAATACATGCAGTATTATACCCGCTGTCGTGTCCACCGTGTTCGTTATGTCGTTAGGACGATAAACTAAAAATAATTACGCGCAATAAACTGCATCACGGATTTTTAAGTGCGAGGGTAAAATCGTCTCGGTGTTAGTACATTCATTTCTTTTAATTACGGGTTTAACTTGCAAATTGCCAACTCGGCGTGAGATTCGGAGTGGGAATCTAGACTTTAGGGGGCTGAGCTAGGGCACGAAATGCGCCAGCGGGACGGACGGCTCGCATAATTGGTAGTGACACTCGTAGGCGGAAGCGAGGGCGCCGGTCGTCGAGGGCTTCCTTCGGGGTAGAGGGAGGGTCGCGTGTCACGGGATGGCTTTTGAGGTGAGGGGCGGATTACTGCGACTTCCGAACGGCTTGTAAGCTGTAGACTTATCCGTGCACTCGTAACCTCGCCGCCTGTAACTTGAGCCAAGGGTCCTGCTTGTCCCAACCGCGACGTAACCTATTTACTACTTAATATTAGATTCTGAACACGTACTATTGACAGTTTTTTGTTTCTAAACAAGGTAAAGTTAAAGCTCTTCCAACGTAATATCGTCTTTGATATTTAACAACCCGTTCAGTGACTCCAGGACCCTCGCGACTATTCCCTACAGGCTGCAGTCGTTTGCCTCCACTTATTGGAATTATTTATACGGCATCAGCACGGGGGTGACGTCACACGATGGTGTACGTACAAAATCGATGGGAGGTGAACGACCACGGCCCACGGCCACCAGACAGACGTGACATTGGCGTGCTCAGATTGGTCTAGCTCCGCAATCTTATGGCCGCCATTACAGTAATTACATGGAGATTCAGAAATAATTGCGTGGGTAGCTGCAATTTAAACACTATTTCGGCAGATTCGGCTTGATTATACTAGACTCTAGAGTCTAGACTCTAGTCGTAATGGAGATTGTCCATTTTTTTTTAATTTTGCTCATTACAAAAACATTTCGAGGAATAAGGTCAGTGATCGTTTTTCTGTATATAAACGAAAAAAATACCTATTAGTTACTTATATTTTTGAACAAATATGTTTAACCTTAGTTTGACCTTCAATGGCGTTAAATTAGCAATAAATTCGACCAACATTACGTTTCGAACTTTTGGTAAGCTTCTCGTATCAGCTTTCACATAATGAGAACTTGCATTTGACGAACCAGCCATTATAAATAAGATTGATAGGAAAAAAACATACTGCAGAGGTCAATTGGCCGCCGATGATGACGTCAGAGCGAAACTTTAAAAATTTATTGAGAAAAAACTAGCCAATGAATTTCAAAATTATTGAATTTATATTCTTAAAATACCCTATTTTAACGAAAAAAATTATAAAAAGTACAATACAATACAATACAACAACACTTTATTGTACACCAAAAAATACAAAATGAAACAATTTTACTTAAAATAACATATTCCAGATGATGCACAAAAGGCGAACTTATTGCTAACAAGCAATCTCTACCAGTCAACCTTTTGTTTATCGGATTGACTATAAGAGATTGAAAGCATCGTGTAGGTGTACAAACCTAATTAACAGAGAGAAGGTTACATGTTATTAACAATTAACTTAATAAAATAAAGATAATAATCAATAATAATGTAGAAACAAATAATTTATGTCTTATTAAAGAAATGGTATCGTAGCTTATTTTTAAAACTATTAATCGTATCAGCGCGACGAATTTCCAGTGGCAGTGAGTTCCAAAGTACTGCAGCACGAACAGTAAAGGATTTGGAAAATAGGGTAGAGGAATGGGAGGGGATTTCAAGAGTCAGATTGTTGGAAGAGCGTAATGATAATTGGTGGGTGTCACGTAGGAAGTTGAAGCGATTTTTTAAATATAAAGGTGTGGAAGGGTCAAACAGGATATTATAGAGGAGTGAGAGAATGTGAGTGTCGCGTCGGGATCTAATAGAAAGCCAGCAAAGCTTTTTGCGGAATTCCGAAACATGGTCATATTTCCGTAAGCCGTAAATAAATCTGATGCAAACGTTTTGAAGTCTTTCTAGTTTATCTAGTAACTCTTCTGATACATCAATAAAACAAACATCAGCATAGTCCAGTATGGGTAATAATATTGTGTGCGCCAGAGCAATCTTTGTAGAGATTGGTAGAAAGTTACCCAGTATACGAAGAGATGCATTAGCCCGAAAAACTTTACAGCTAAGAGCATCAATGTGAGGCTTCCAGGATAAGTTACCGTCAAATATGACTCCTAAATTTTTGACGCTGTCTACAAAGGGAATCGGGGAGCCATTAAAGGTCAATAGTGGGAGTTCCTGCCAAATTATTCGGGAACGAAGCTTTGAGCTACCAATAATAATAGCTTGGCTCTTGCTAGGATTGACACTAATGCCAAATGACTTACACCAGCTGGCTAAATAGATGAGGTCTTTGTTGACGCGTTCAACTGCCTCCTTCAGATTCTCGATTAGAGAGTGCGTGTATATTTGAAGGTCGTCAGCATAAAGATGATATGATGATGTAAGATGGCTGCTTATGGAATTAATAAAAATAGCGAATAATAAGGGAGAGAGTACGCCTCCCTGAGGTACACCTGCTAGAAGTTCAATCCATGCAGAAAAGCTGCCATCGCTGCGAATTCGCTGTCTACGGCCCTTGAGATAGCTGTCGAACCATTTCACTACGCATGGAGAAACGTTTAGAATTTTTAAAGTGGCAAGTAGTATGTCAACGTCAACTGTTCCAAAAGCATTTGTAAAATCAAGAAGGGCAAGGATTGTTAAAAGACGTTTATCCATATTGTTGCGTATGTCCTCTGAGATATTTAATAAGGCCGTGGTTGTGCTATGACCTGAACGAAAACCTGACTGATAGGGATTAAGGAGATTGTTAGTACATAGGAAACGGTTAAGTTGAAGGTAAATTAAACGCTCGAAAACTTTGGATAGGAAGGGAAGGATGGATATAGGACGGAAGTCAGTATAACCGGAAGGGTTAGACTTTTTTGGGATAAGTATAATATCTGCATCCTTCCACAAAGTAGGGAACGTGCAAGTACGGATGGAGGTATTAAAGATATAGGTTATAGGAAAAATTAAGGAATCAACGATTGGAATAATCATTTTTCGTCCAATGCCATCACAACCAGCGGCATCAGAGTCAATAGCCATAATCGCACGCTTTGTATCGTCTACAGTGACTTCATTGAAGGTGAACATAGGAACATCGCGGGCTGGCGTATTAGATAATGACCTAAGCGTATCGCTCTTTGTTGCGCTGTCAAAAGATGGAGGAGATGAAAAATGACGAATAGCTGCTTCAAGGTCCAGGTTGTTGAGTGGAGAGCTTGTGACATTTTTACCAATACCTAGTGACCTTAGGAAACGCCAAACGCGTGCTGGGTCTTTTTCTTCGATAACTGCTTTATGGTAATAACGCCTCCGAGCATCCCTGCAGGCCTTGTTGCATCGGTTACGTATGAGACGATATGTTTCCTTATTCGCATCAGTTGGCAACTTACGAAATTTAAGTCTTGCGTTATTTCTTTTTTGCTGCAAAGATCTAATCTCCTCAGTAAGCCAAGGCGCTGGACGATGCCGAATCTTAATGGGCTGAACTGGAGCGTGAGTATCATACAACCGTATTAAAGCGCTATTCAATAAGGTTACTAGCTCATCTACAGATTGAGTTGCTAGAATTGAGACCCAGTCTACTTGCAGGGCATCCTCCTGTAACTTTACCAGATTAATCTTTGAAAAGTTACGTTGCATGACTATTTAATCACATGTACACAAGTACATGTGATTTTTTTTGGACAATGCCCATTGACGAACTTAACGAGCGTCTAATGTCACTATTCGCTAATACACGCTGCTCCTAGACCTCACCTACAGGCCACAGCTGCTTGTCCTCCAAGTATACCATATTATTATTCATTTTATTTATTTATTTAATAATAATTTATGTACACAAAACAAAATCTAGACACGCGGTAGAGTGTCAAGCCGAGTTCCAGCATGACAGAATGGCGAGCCGCACCGTGTGTAATATTACACGAACCATTTGCAGCTACTTTTGACCCCCTCATAATTCAGAAACTATTTCACATAAGCGTTTCAAATTTAGCTCATATAATGAGACTTGCGAGATAAATACACACTTTAAATTTCATAAGCACAGCTCAAACGGTTGTTGAGATATTAACGTCCGAAAATCTAAATTTTTATCACTGACTGACTGACCTATAGATCAAAATTCTAACCCACTTCCAGATGACCTAGAAGGCTGAAATTTGGAATCCAGCTCGATAATTGTGTGTAACCGTAGGGAAAAATCCAAAAATGGCCAAGTGCGAGTCGTACAGAGCAAAAATTGTGTTTTTTGTATGGAGACCCCCCTTAAATATTTATTTAATTTTACTTTTATTATTTGTTATGAAACAAGAAATATAATTAAGGATTTTGTGAACATTTCAAGTACTTTTCGGCTACCGTTATTGATTTAGAGCAAAAAGGCCAAAAAATCACGTTTATTGTATGGGAGCTCCCCGTAAACATTTATTTGTGAATTAAAAAAAACTTGAAATGAATAGAAGATGACTTTATGAAGTGTGTCTGTCTGTCTGTTACCTCTTCACGCCCAAACTGCTTGTACCGATTGTTCTTTGGTATGGAAATATAGTTTGAGTCCCGAGAATAGACATAGAATTATTTCAATATGTCTGTCCATTTATCTGTCCGTCCGTCCGTTTGTCTGTCTGTCTGTTAGATAGCTATAATAATAGCTACTTAACTTCCGCATAGTAAGTTGTACACTATATAGTTAATGGTTGGAAATACACTTGTGTTATACCGTATTACTCCAATTATGCCTTCTGATGGTAGTAGCTGCATTTTCCATTCGCTTGGATTTTCTTTGTTTTATTCGTCTGATACTCAAGTCTCAACAAGGCTTAGGGGCTGTTTCCCCACTTCCTGATAAGTTTCAGATAGTCTATCCACGACTTATCTGATAGATGAAATATCTGCCAGATAAGTTGCGGATAGCATAGCCGACACTTGTCGGGAAGTGGTGAAACGACACCTTAAGGTTGCGAATTGCCATTGAATATAGTTAAATATTATGAATGTTTAAACTGGGAAGATGAAGGTGTTGGACCCTTGCTCGGAAAGTTTACTTTAAAAAAAGTAGTGATATCCCACCAAAAACATAAATGTAAAAATGCTGAGCTAAGTTCCATACAAACATTATATTTCTTGTCTATGGACTTCGGCATAAAAAGGATGGAGATCTAAATTAGTGCCAAGTTCCATGGAAAATCGAAATAAGTACGTATAGGAACCAAATAACATTATGAACAAATAATAGAGTTTATTTCTTTGCTTTATTGAATGTCTATAACAATTGATGTTATTTAAATAATGTGAGATCTTAAACTAGATTAGATTCTACTTGGCTAGTTTTCACCAGAACGGCGAGGGTGCTCGCCGAGCTGAATCTCCTCATCGCTGAGGGGAGGATGATTGGCGAAGCTCCTTCGTGGGAGATCAGGCGGTTCCGGAGACTCGGAGAGCAGTGGCTGCTGAGGAGGTGGGAAGAGGACCTGGCGCAGACCCGGTACGGTAAACGTACCGCTGAGGCACTGCGTCCAGTTCTTGTGGCGTGGATGCGCCGCAAGAAGAAACCCCTCACCTTCCGCCTTACACAGGTACTCACCGGGCACGGGTGCTTCGGTGAGTACCTGTGTAGGGTTGCCAGGAGAGAGCCAACGCCAGCCTGCCATGAATGTGGCGCTGCGGAGGACCCGGCCCAGCATACCCTTGAGGTGTGCGATCGTTGGGCCGTGCAGCGCCACGATCTCGTGGCGGTGCACGGCCGAGCATGGTGCGCTGCATGCTCGAGAGCGACGAGGCCTGGCAGGCGGCGGTCTCTTTCTGCGAATTTGTTATGTCGCAGAAAGAGGCCACGGAGCGGGACAGAGAGAATGATCCCACCTCTCTGCCGCTCCGCCGGCATAGGACGGGAGTGCGGAGGCGTCGCTACGCGAACCTCCTAACTTCTGTCTAACGGGGCTCCGGGTCAGGATGGGAACCTGCCCGGCTTTGTCAGTCCCGGCGCCGAGGGGAACGCTTTAGTTCGCCTAAGCGTTCCCTTACTTTGGTGGAAGTCCGGTCCGAGGTAGACCGGCCAGTCGTGGAGGGAGTCCCGTGTTTGTTAGATCCGGGATATCCCTCCGTTATACGGCTAAAGGTGAACCGCAGGTGGTTTTAGTGAGTAAGAGTCTCACATACCCCCGGGATACCCAACCCGGGGCACCCATGATGGGTTTCCCCTGCGTAAAAAAAAATTATAGACATTAAATAAAGCAAAGAAATAAACTCTATTATTTGTTCATAATGTTATTTGGTTCCTATACGTACTTATTTCGATTTTCCATGGAACTTGGCACTAATTTAGATCTCCATCCTTTTTACGCCGAAGTCCATAGACAAGAAATATAATGTTTGTATGGAACTTGGCTCAGCATTTTTACATTTATGTTTTTGGTGGGATTAATGTATACTGAAAGACTTAAAACTAGAATTAGTACATTTTAGTACAAAGGTACTACTTATTCCGATTGGAATCTCTTCTAGTAGACCTATTATTTACCAACAAAGAAATAATTTATTATTGATTCATAGGCAGACGGCGGCCCTATATTATTTGGTAGAGTTGACTTAACTCTACCAAATAACAACAAAGTCGTAAATCGTAATCTGTTATCTGTCGGTTGGGCTTTAATTATGCAGATCTGACTTTTATAACACATCCAATATCCATCGATGAATTAATTTCTCCGATAGTACATAATAATTTTATAATAAGACCTTACGTTACTTTAAATTATATACTCCATTGTCTTTGCGATATAATACCTGCCCTGGATATAGGCCATTATTTCAAAACTTCGATGAAGCTATAAATGGAATAATGTAATTATTATCATGTAATCAGCCCACACGACACTCGATACACTCACCACAATCAAATATAGCCTATATCCGCCCATCTCTGAGGTCGATTTGTCTAGACATATTGTGTAAATATTATGTGTCATGAATCTTAATCAATTTCTGTGCCAGTTAAAAGGGTCTTCGTAAATTGATTAACAAAATAAACAAAGGTAAAGTTCAGTTTCAAGGATGTTTTGGATTTGACATGACATCATTGACATGGCGCTAACCACTATCCAACGTCCCTGTTGAAACGACGAATTCGATTTGCCTAAGCTTCCTGACTTTTTTCCATTTAAGGCTTTGCTAAGCTAGACGACTTTTGCATTACAAGCCTGCAGCTATTACAAACAATAATAGCACAAAATCCCCAACCTGTACAGTGTACACCGGTGGGCGGTGGCCCCTCAGTACTCACACACAGGAGCTCTGTTCATGACCTCAGCGAATCAATTCGGAATTCCTGCGGCTCACTAACTCCACTAATTACACTAATCAGCACCTCAATGCCTGCCCATTCACCGACCCGCCCGCGCCCGTGCGCCCGCGCATGTTGATACAACTGATACTCACACCACGTATGATGTGCGGAATCTTCGTGAATCCCTATGACTTATGCTTGGTCTAAGCTTTTTTCTGGTTCCGTATACCGACTCCGACCGACTCAAAACTTTGTCCACCGTTCTGAATTTGGGACCACATTCAGAACGAGAGACAAAGTTTTGCACACAGCATACTGGATTTATCAGTACGATCGTGATAGCAAAGTAGTAGCTCTTTTCTGCCAAAAGTTTTTTTAGGTTCAGTACCCGGAAACCGACAATGATCTAAGAGTCCGGTTCCAATTTCAGAACTATGGACAAAGTATTGCATTACCAAACACAAGCTAAGCTTGAGCTATTAGCAATCTTAGTGGCAAGTGGCAACGATGGTTATTCTTTACGTGACGAGGGGCAGTTTGACTACCACGACACATAACATAAGACGTAACTAAAACAGGCAAATGCTCCCTGCGACACGATGAACGCCAACAAGAGTAAAGGTTACATTGTACTGTAATTGCAAGTACTGGGTCAACAGGTTGTCGCCAGCTCACGAGCACCGAGCACGACGAATACTACAATAGAGGTACTGTTCTGCTACAAAGTAGATGGTTTAAAGGCTGAATAGACATGATTGCAGACATTCTTCAATTTAGGACTCGCGTTTTGCAATAATAGCTTGTGTGTTCAGATCAGAATATTATTTTTCTACTAACATCTTGACTCAAAAAGAAGCACTTTATAAGTTTATCGTTTACTAGATGACGCCCGCAAATCCATTACGCAAAATTTAATAATGCGTGAGAACTGTACATTTTACCACAGCAAAAACTATGCTATGTCATTTCCCGTAGGTATCTCAAAGTATCTCCAATCATATCAGATATCATCCAAATCGCTTTAGCCATTTAGGCGTAGAGAGGTAACAGGCAGACAGATATATATACTATAGTATATATAGGCGGTTGTAACGGCCACTATAGTTTATATAGATATATAAACTATAGTGGCCGTTACAACCGCCGCATAATTGAATATGATATAGGAATATGATTCAAGAACAAGCAAATACAGGACAGGTAAAGTAAATGGTACATGGTAAAAACAATGTAATTTATCCTCAAAACATTTAACTTTTGGCACAAATTACATGTATTTAGGATTGACTGTACCGTCTGTAAATAAATATTGCAACTTGTTATGCTATCGTGTTCAAATAAATACAACTAGCTCTGCGGCTGCTATATAATAGGGTCTCTACACGAGCAAATCAGGAATCGATATCTTGTGGATACGCGTACAACACTATGTTTCCGCCTACGTAACGTCTCGCAAGGGCTGAGTCACCAGCGAGCGCGGTGTCGTCGACCTGCGCGCGCGCAGCCTTCGCCGTAGGGCGCGCCTCCCTTCCCTCCTCTCCCCGCGTTACATAACACGGGCACAACCACGGTCCGCGCTAGCGTCGTGCTCGACGAAAGTAAACAACTGGCCTACTTCACGGGACCAGCGGCTGAGAACTGAGGAAGTAGCCTATTCGAATCGAGGCTGTAATCAGAAATTCATAGAATGCATCTGCAGTCCACAGTAGCAGGCTTCCTGGCCAATACAGAAAGAGAACGACAAAATTAACGAAAACCTACAGAGAACCTAGGCCTAAAAGTAAAAAGTGAGTCTTGTAATAATAACGATCCGCAAAAGGCAACGTACATCAACAAAAAGGTATCAATGCAACGACGTGTGACGGTGATAGTTGGATACCTAATTCCAAATGCAAATTGCCAAAAATGTGTCTTCAAGCACAAAACGTGCATGTGATATATACAATTTCAAAGCAAATTGCATCTAACGGCCCGAATTATAGAGTCGTTATACGTTTAGTGGTCGTCGTCGGTTGCGACGTTACCGAATTGGACGAAACGTTCCGGGGGGTGAGCACAAGAGGTACCGAAATGAGCACCGAACATCGTGCACGCGCGGTACATAAAGTGACGTCACTTCTTCCAGTACACGAGCTCACAATTTACATCTCTCCAGCGAAATGCGAATTCTGACTGACACGATAAGAAGGCAGGAGCTCACTTGTTGCATTCACTGGATTCCGAACTCTACTTTTCTTACATTCTTCGATAATGTCGCCATGTTTTTGATAAGGAGCTCACTTGTTGCTTTTCTGGATTCCAGCTCTACTTGCATTCTTTAATAATGTCGCCAATATCTGAGATTTTCAACGTCTATTTCTGGAGAACCTGTTCGTTTCACAAAATTTTTCATGCATATTATATATTCAGTATGAGGAGCTCACTTGTTGCATTCCCCAAATCCGAATCTACTTTTTATTTTCTGATAGGCGACATTCGCCGAACTTAAATTTGCGTATACCTTGAGAGTTGAGACTTAGATTGCGAACTCTACTTTCTTGCGATTTCTTATAATGTCACCTATGTCCGATATCGGCGCATAGAACGTCTATTTATGGAGGACCTGTCCGTTTCATAACATTTACGCGTATTTATCAGGTCCGGATCATTAGCCGGGGGTCTACCAGTGCGGAAAATGAACGGGCATACAAATAGATTTTGCATAGTGTCGATCGGAGCCGTCAGCCGGCGCTGGTGGAGGGCGCCGGCCGCCGACAGGACGCGGCAATTGGGGCCACGGGAAACGGGACGAATGCGGTAAATCACCGCACGCAGGTGGATAGATAGGATCTAGAATTCTTAATAGGCGAGATAGGTTCAATATTTTTGCACTCCATCATAAATGAAGCCTAAGTAATATTTCCTGGATTTGGTTAAAGAATAAAACTGCACTTTCGTCCATAAAGGATGTAGTAAAATATTTCTACAACAATAGAGAAATCACATTCACACGGGATAAGTCGCACCGACAGAACAGAATCTATGGAATGACCGTTGGAGCCATTAAAATGTCTGTCACATAAAAATAAACTGGCCGATTCCCATCACAAATTCGGGAGCTATTCCGACGAACGCTTCACATGTTAATGGGCCATCGTCTCGGCGGTCAGAACGCTTTATGCACTTCAAAATGTTAAACATTTGCTGATGAATAATTAAAAAAACATCAGCTTCCTGTATGTAGCGGCGACAGGCGACTGCGGACTGGTGAGTGGTGGACATCATTCCACGCTCCGCTCCCGACGACAGCGGACGTCAGGAAGTGTTTAATAGCTTTTTAATTACTGAACACACTACGAGCCGCTTCCGTAGCTTTTGTCGTGAATTATCTAGCCATCTCGACGGTCTGGTTTTTGTGCTTTGTACATAAATTACACTTAATTTTCACGTTTCCTGGAAACCCGCATAAATATTTCAAAGGGCACCCAGCTGTTTGTGCCAAATGTATATTGTTACTCTCGAGCCTTTACAAAAAAATTTACTGATTTGTTTCCAAGCGTGTATCCGTGCGTTAGCTGATAAAATATGCGTAATGCGCGATTTCATTTCACATACATATATCGCAATATCGCATTGAAATGCTCTTTCCATTAGCCAATAAGAAGACGTTTCACTGGAAAACATTTCGAAACATCCCACAAAATGTTGCCAACGCTTAATGGCAATAATTTGCTATAAAAATACTTTATAGCCCTGCTTTTCAGACAGTTGCAATGCAAAAAGTTTCACTATCCTCAAAACATGGGGCGAGGAGTGAGGACAAAGGAGGAAGGACCCCCCAGGCATCTCTGGCGCCGCGCGGGCCGGTCGATACCGCGGAGATACGATGTGACCTGACTAACGAGGGTGTAGGTTCCAAGCCGACGGCACATTGTCGCGAGTCGCGACCATTATGCCATTTCAATGTCACCAGACCGATAAAAGAGGTCGTATTTTCTCGCGACGCCATAATCCATGAGTGTAATTAGTAATTACAAAATTGTTTATGCAGATCGCAGATGTCTTTAAAGAAGAAAAATAATTTAGGAATAACGTTGATATGAGGTATCAACTTCAAGCACTTACATGATAGTGTGTCGATCCGCGCTTATGGTCCACTCATACACAATCTGAAACAACACACAAATATTGAAAAGAGACCTCACTCCATATTACTCTTCGATGCTGAAAGTTATCACAAAATACCACAAAGGAGTAGCTTGACTTATATTATTTAATAAAACATTCGTTTTACCTTAGATCGTTAGTGAAAATTAAAAGAACATCATGCCCTATCTTATATAATTATAATAATAACGATAGAAACTATGATGTAGTTATGTATTAACCCAGAGCCTAAACTGACGAAAATGTACCTTACTGTTCGTAGACTCTAGCTCGCATGACCCTTGCGATGTTGTGTGTAATTTGGCATGTATGTATGTATGTACGAGTATGTAATAACGGCTTTCGTCTCTAACGGTAGTGTCTGGATTTTTATTGGCCTCTAATTAAGCATAAGTCTAGGCGTCCAACATAAAAGACGCACATTATAAAGGTAAAGAAGTACCCTGATTCTTCTTAACAACTTCGATAAAGTTTCTCTCAATTTCAACCATGTTTCGACAAACGCCTAATTTTACTGGTCCAAACTTCAAAAATCTGCCGTTTAACGTAAGAGAGACAGGCACACTTCCGTATTTATAATATTAGTATGGATTTTTAATTATGTTTGATAGAATTTGGACTGGATCAAAGCTATTGGATTAAACTAGCACCAGCAGAATCGAGGTACTGTGCATCGTGCAATTCAATAGAACTGGGTGCTAACTGCTAAGAAGCAAAGTGAAGCAACGGTAGGCGAAGGGCGAAGAACTTAACATTTAAAACATTACATTAATTATCTTGACTTTTTTATTTAAAATTTGTCTTTTTTTTCAAGCACGGGTATATGATATGTAACAAGTATATGCAGGCCTTATACTAAACGTCTAAGTTTTTTTATCTCATAGCCCACCTAACCGGTCCCACGGAATCCTTTAAACGTTAGCCTTTTAGGATGCGCGAGCGAGACCGCCTCGTTGGAGGGAGGGAGACAAAAAATCCCGTTTCGACAGCCATAATAAATTTGGGTTCCAATTTTGGTTGTTGACTTACAAATATTTAAGTTTGCACTTAGAATCACATTCTAAAGGACACATAGCAAAGACATATTTTTAAGCGCCGACGATAGCAGAGAGGTGTTAAGTTTGACGTGTCTGTCTGTCTTTCTGTCTGTCTGTATGTGTGCAGTGTGTCTTTCCAAGGCATCGTAGCATTCGTAGCATAACGAGTCGAGTGGACCCATTGTGATCTAATGTTTTTGTTTGAAAACAGCTTATTCATCATTTGGGATTTTGATTCCTTACCTGATTAGATTCATTATTTTAAACAGGTTCTTTGAAATTGAATTTAATAGTTTATACTTAATTGTAATAGGACTACGTCCCACGTATTCCTAACTGTATTTTGGTGTAGAGATAGGGTTACCAACTATACTGTTTTAAACAGTATTATACTGTTTTTCACTCAATTATACTCTTAACTGTTGAACAAAAATAAAGTATACAATATACTGTTTTCAGCATCAACATGCAAACACAATTAGTAATATAACGCCTTTACAAAACAGACGACTTGGCAGCATGGGCTTAGATCCCTTTGCCTTTCCCGTATAATGGACAATTATTATCGATTAATTTAATTAAGAATGAGCTACAAATTTACTTTAATTTAAGCTATAGTTTTGGTCAAGCGTATGATATTTTTAAAAATGATGATAAATTATTGAGCTGTGCGAGGAGTACTAAAAAATATGTTTAAAATAAATAAAAAATAAAAATACTGTTCATATGTCTGAAATACTGTTTAATTTTCTTCGTAAACCTAAATATACTTTATTTCTTGAAAAAAAAGTTGGTAACCCTATGTAGAGATAAGGGTTGCATCTCACGGCTCACCCGATAACATTTGACCTTGGGGAGATAAGCTCTTATCTCTGTTGATATGAAAAACGAAAGTACCATTTATTTTGACTGTACTTTTTCAACATCTTCGCATAAAAGATCTAATATAGTCCCGCTACAAGACTTTGTAGAATTTGAGGCACTTTCAAATTTCAATATATAAAGTGTATGGAGAATATTCTGGTATCTAATAAGATTTAATGGTAGGTTACTATAGATGCTTTAAAATGTTGTACAAGTGAATAATAAAACAGAATTTTAGAGTAGTTATAGAGTACGTCTGAATTGTAACATTAATTTGACTCCGTTGTGTAGAGTCTAAACCTAAGATTTGATATAATTTTATAATCAAAGGATTTAATTTTTAAATATTCAGAAATCAAAATTTCCGACCTTGATGTATGTTAGTCACGTCTTTTTATAAGGTTTGAAATTAATGCTAAATACAGGATATGACTAACACAACTACACACTCGGAGAGCACATCTCTATGTAAATTGCGACCGCAACTATTGCATACTATTGTCTTCTATTATAGGTCACGTAAATTATAATGTCTACCTTTAATGGTATATTATATTATGCTTACTTGGGGCCTGAAATGAATACAGTGGAGTCTCGGTATTCCAACAAACGTTTTGCAAGGCAGTTTCAGATTATTCGGATAACAAAGAGAACTATGTACTAAGATTGTCCCATAATCTAAAGTTATGCTAAAGCTTATGCATAAGCTTAGCTTAGCTCTAGTATACTAGAAAATATCCTGTTAATTTTACCTTAGTCAAACGGAAACATTAGGAATCAGTGTCACGGCTCACGACTCACGGCAAACTACACATAACTTTCCCCTGACACCATCACCCTAACAATTTCCGACTTCCCAGCCCCCAGTCCCAATAATCTGCAATTTTCACTGAATTTAGGGCTCTTGCTTTTTAGCCAAGAGGTTTTCTTTATGACTTCTTTATAGAATAGCCAATCAAAATGTATGGAAATTACATAAGCGTTCGATAGTATAAAGTCGACATTCGACTCATGGTATGCCAATTGCATATAATATTTGATCAGCGATTCTAAAAAGAAGCGATAGAGAAAACGTCTGGCTAGGCCAGGCTTTCCAAAGTAGGCGATCCCTTGTGGACGCTGAAGGTCTATAGGTGAGCGTTGACCCAGAAAAATACGGGGGTTTAGAGGCTTGGGAGGGTCTTGTAATTTTGGATGCGTTTTAAATTAAAACAATGGGAGCGCAAAAAACATAACATGTATTTTCTTCTCAAAGTGGGCAGTGTGCAAAATAAGTTTGGGAATCCCTGGGCTAGGCCCTAGGGGCTCTGAACAGTCACGACTCATGACTCTCCTCACTATCGGGGCCAATTTGTCGCCAATTGCGGTAAATTTTTAAGCGGGCTAGCGAAGTTGGTACCTAATTAGATTAGCAAATCGGCCGTCGAGCCGATAACCCGCCGATAGCCTGCTATGCCTGAAGTCTAACAATGGGCGGCGGCCGATGACCCCGCGGCCCGCACCATAGATTCTCCTTTTTAATTGGCAAACCTTTGGACACTATAACAGTTGGTGATAGAATTTATGTAGCCCTATATTTGCCTCTTTGTGTTGTCTTTATCTCTCTGTGTTTCAAATAAATTTATTTTTATTCACAACCATACAAAATATTTTCTGAACGCCATCTACAATAATGCCTACTACCGGTTCGCCCAAAAGGTTTCTCGTCCAAAACAACATTACGTCCCCGTTAGGTGTGCCATTTTTCTCTGGCCTGTCCAAATATTACTCAGGGGGTCGGATATCGCGTGATAATTAATGATAGACCATTAATTCTGGCAAATATGACTAATTAATTTAGTTAAGGAGTTATAGGAGTACCACGATGGACAAAGCATAATATTTTGTTTATTACTGGAACGACGAGTTAATATAAAGCAATGCAACATTTAAGAACTACGTAACCACATCAAGTCTAAAATAGAATAAGCGTTATTTCCCGTGCGTGCCGGTACATCATAACCCGGCTTAGACCGGCGCGACCTTGCGGCCTTGCGGAGTGATTCCGCACCCCAAATTAGGTAATTTTGCGACATCAAACACCACTTCCTGTTTCAACAATGCTGCATTTGAATAGGATTTAAATTTAACAGTCATCATCTGTAACAACCTACAGCTCGCGTATTGTAAGCCAGTTGAACCGCATTGAATATCAACTGTCAAGGCTGGAATAAATTAGTGGGTCGCGCTTCCAGTTCGAACCTCGCGAGTGCCACAACAACCACGGTGCTCCGTTCACTCCTGACTTCCGATCCTGGCGATGCTAGAGTAAATATTACCGGGAGTGCGTCAAGGACCCGTTATTGTCCGGCTGACAGTCGCGCCGTGGAGGCGCATTATGCAGGCGCATACATAATGCAGGCCCGCTCTGATTGTCGCGCGTGCAGTCGGACGTACCGCCGGCGCGGGGGGGGTGGGGATACGCTCTAGTAACTAAATTGATGCAGGGTCGCTGACGTCACCCATTACGGAGTACGCTCGGTCCGAGCGAGCTAATGAATAGTAGTGGAGTGAGCTATAAAATACATTGTTGCTCGGGGCTGCCAGACGAACAGAGGCAAATTGTCTAATTGTATCGGAAAACAGTATCAAGGCAGGCTTTAAGCATTGGGGTTACATTCTGGATGACCACTGTTGTGTTTATTTAAATGATCCGAATGAATCAATTTTATGCCACGTCTTTAAAAAGCCGAAACTGGAAAACTAGCTGCTCTTCATTAATAATAATTATGAATAAATCTCGCGCCTTTCTAAAATAGCAGCTCGAGTGGCCCACAAAACCTCCAGTTGTATGATGTATCCGTTGGACTCTAGACCAAGACCACGCATTTGCCAATTGAGCGGCGGCGCGATCGAGAAACGATTCGACCTTGTGATAATGAGCTGATGTCATACACACTCACACAGCGCGTCTCCGCGGCCTTGGACGAGTGACATAACCGGTGACCTACCTCCTGGCTCCTGCCGTCTCAGGATGAGCGTGGGATACGACCCTCCGGCCATTTAACATTGTCCGCCGTATCGTATCACGAACGCTGGTACCGATTCCGACTACTACATGAGACGAGTGTAACCACTATGTAAAACGAGTTAAGGAGTAGATCAACTTTCAGAATATGGTCAGGGTTACGACACGCATAACTGGATTATCAGTCTACAGTTCTAAGGCAGTCGACAATCTGCGCTGTGGCATAACAATGAAGCTTATTAGCTCAGCCTCAGCCTCGAAGTCACAGTAACGATGACGCATTTCTAATATGAGAATTTTTAGAGCCAAAACAAGTGCCATCCCCACCCCGGCAGTTCTTATGTCGTAATACCATCACATGCACTCGTGTCAGAACAAAAGCCTCGCTGTGCCCGTGAGAGTGAGCTCTCGAGATTCGGCGGACGACTCATTACTGTTGCCGCTTGCGTAAACAACCGCCCCGGGCTCCAGACAGCCCGTCCCACCGGTTATCCGACGTCCCCACCACCGATGGGGCAGGGATAATCCAAGCTACGAGGTTGTAGAAAGTGCAGATTAGATCTGTCGTTTATCATCAAAATTCCTAATATTTCTTATCCCTATTTTTAGTTTTCTTTGGAGACGATTCTTCTGATTTACATGGAGGATCAAGCAAGAAATTTTCCGAATCTGAATTAAGGTAAAAACTTGAGCCCAGGCTCCGGATTTAGCCAAAATTGTGTGCTAAATTAGGCAGTTTAAGTCTGCCACCTCCCCGTTCGCTTACGGTACGCGACGAGGTTAAGCAAACCGGGTGCGCCTTATCCTCACATTTAGTACAATTCAAACTCGCTACAAGTCGACGATCGCCAATTTTATGAGTACCGGCTTAGAACGATATCGCCTCCGGCCGCTCCAGCCTCCTGGTTATAAATAGATAATGATTACAGAGTAATATGCTACATAAAATATACCCCACTATTAAACTGATTACATCTACACGTTTTAGTGCCGAATTTAATGGCTACTTAAAATAGAATCGTGTTTTAAAAAAGCTCTATATGTATGGATTGAGACTTAAGCTCGATTCACACGCATGATAAAGCAATGTGTTACATCGCTTTTTTTCCACGTAGTCGGGCTAGTACTTTTTAAACTTTAACTAATGACTTGTTCACGAAGGACTTAAAGATTCTTCCATTTCAAATAACTGTGCCCTACATTCTTAGTACTCTCACGTATAATTGAAAAGTCAATAGTAATAAGTATTCCATAAGCGGTGAGCTGCGTTTCTAATTTCATTAATAATTAGCATCGGGTGCCTCATCAGTGGGAGTTTGGTGACTTCCTATAGCAGCGTGGCGGATTTTCGCGTCGCCAAATTCATGCAAACGTAAAATTATGTCATTTCTTAGTAACGCATAGCGTGCCTTGTGCAAGGAAAAGTTAACAGTGTTTATTGACTTTGCGATTTTTAGCAAAACGTTTGTGCCGAATTCTTTCATTTTATCTACGCAACAAAAACTATCCTAATAATAAGTAGCCGCAGCGTACTGACAAAGCGAGCCGTCTCGCCGCGGCTGCCTCGCGCGCATTTGCTCGGTCGGTCAGTACGTGTTAGTGCGCGGCAAACGTCCGGAGGCGCCTTTGAGCATCGACCAAAAACCGACAACTTTTGGCTCGGCCGCGGCACGCTCGGGCGAGGCAGCGAGGCGGCTCGCTTGGTCAGTTCTCAGTACGCGGCGCGGCTAGTAATATAGCGCTACCTCTCGTTAGCCCCGGATTTATGAATAGGCCGTATAAGACACGGCCTAGGAGCTGCTGCGTCTTAGGGCGGCGGCAACGTCCTAGAGGGGGCAGCGTCCATAGTGGGCCGACAGATTTCGTACATGGGGCGAAATACGGCGGAAATAAATGGCGGCCTATACTCTCATATAAAATATGGCACTGCCTCTCGTAGTCGTACATGTATCAAAGTGGTTGTAAGTTGTAATTTAAGGGTACATCCACCAGGCTCTAGAACTTTACTAGATACACCAGTCACCAACTCACCACCATCACCAATATACCACTGTTCACCAATGGTCCAAACGCAATATCCGCCATATTACTAGTGTGAACTGTGAACCAAGTTTTGGCAGACCCATGTTTTGGCAACGTTCCAGATCCCGTACAAATAATATTTCAAGTTTCAAGTCCCTATGTTTTATATTCCTTGATGTAGTGTTGTTTCTAATGAATCATACGATACGTGAAACGTCTGTTTTATTAAGTAATTTATTTACCGTTAAACTTTAGAGTTTAAACCAGAGTGTACAATAAATATAAATTTGTTTTTGTAATATTACTAATTACCACAGTCCACAGGTTTATAATAATTAATAATCAATTATAAATTATAATATTAGTACTTTGATTATATTATAAAAATTCAGATTGTTTTTTAAAATAGATCGGCGCCCGCGCCGTATTTGGCACATACAGAGATATTCTAAGTAAGTACTATTAGCGATACTAATACATATAATATAGCCATTTTGGAAGAAAGCTCATTACTGAACATTCGCCACTAATATTGGTGCAAACAAACATACACTGCCAAAATCAAAAAAAAATTTATTTTGGCTTCGCCAGGCAATCTTATGGCTTTGCCAAGAAAGATCTTAATCCATAGAAATATTACAAACTGTAGACCTACTGTTCATTGCCTCTTCAGTCTTCACGCCCAAGACACTGAACCTTGTCATGGAGATACTTTAACAACGGGAAAGGACATAGGATACTTTTCATCACGAAAAAATGTACGGTTCCAGAGCGATTAACGAAATTTGGCGCGACAGAGTTGCTAGCGTCGTCTAGTTTCTCCATAATAATATTATGGTTCTCATTTATATGGCAAAGTTTTATACTCATACAAAACCAGAATTACAGCTTATTACATCGGTTGTGGTGGTTTTGGTGTCGTCGTGCTATCGCCTGATAACGTATCGCTAGCTCGATAGCTCAATGGAAACACATTTTTCTTGTCCTTATCGTACGATATAACAATCATTATTTAATGTAACGTCTTCGGAACCTATTACAATACTTTTAAGTATTCTATGCAAGCAAACATTTAAGAGTTGTTTCAGCTCTTACTACAAAATGCCAATGCAACCATGATGGCCTCACTCCCATAGAATTTCAGAGGTAGGATAACTCTGAACGCTTAAAAATTATAAGTCCTACTTACCTGCCAAATATGCCAATACAAAACATTGTGTGGAGCTAAGAGAAATTTTAGCAAACACATAAAGTGACTATAAGACGTTAAGAACAAACACAACACGCCTAGTACCAACACATACAGTAATGTCAGCAAAACAAACATCTTTAGATAAACTTTAATAGGTATATCTCATAAAGCATGTTGTTTGATTTTGGTGACCATTATTAAAAAAAAAAACCGGCCAAGTGCGAGTTGGACTCGCCCATGAAGGGTTCCGCAGCAGCAATAAGAATTATTTCTACACTTTGGAAGAGTCTCTCTCGCAAACTATTCAGGTTAGAAAAAAATGATATTAGAAACCTCAATATGATTTTTGAAGACTTATCCATAGATACCCCACACGCATAGGCCAGATGAAAAAAAATTTTTATGTTTCATTTGTTAGGTACAAAGGTTTCAATTCAAAACAATTTTTCCATTTTTGTATCAAAATCTTAATGCGGTTCACAGACTACATCTACTTACCAAGTTTCAATAGTATAGCTCTTATAGTTTCGGAGAAAAATGGCTGTGACATACGGACGGACAGACAGACAGACAGACAGACATAACGAATCTATAAGGGTTCCGTTTTTTGCCATTTTGGCTACGGAACCCTAAAAATGGTGTTCGAAACTCCAAAATTTATTTAAACTTTACATTTTTCAGAGTTAAAAAAGTATGCTATATGTCCTTTATTCTATCTTTATAATATTATGTACCTAGCAAAATCGGTTCATCGGTTTGGGAGTGAAGAGGTAACAAACAGACAAACGGGCAGGCCAAGATATTGTGTTAATGTGCTACCTGCAAGTGCAAAAAAAGTTTGCAAAAAAAATATCTAGTATATTATGTGTACATATACTGACAATTGTTTGTTTTACTACTATCATAATAATTGCATAAGATTTTGTGAACTGAGTGAACTAAATTAAATACCTTAACAATGCTTTAGTAAGTTCAGCAGTTTAAGAGTGAAATATATAACAGATAGTCACTTTCGTATTTATCAGTACAGTCACAGAATATAATAATAGTACTCGTACAGTAGAATTGAATATTATATTATATCAAATATACGCATTTTCGAATATCTGGATATTAAATTATGCCTAACAACAACAATAAGTCCGTTAAATAAGTTCCTACTGTATACTTAAGTAGTACTATTACTTATTTTATTTTGATACTAGCTGTACTTGATGTGATTGAATTGTAAATAATGCTGTTTGACTCAAATATGGGCTGGTCGGGCCGACGCCGTACATGGACATTGTGCCCAAAGACTACTGCTCGGCTTTTCAGGTCAACTCTATTGAGTATGTAAAATTAAAAGTAGTGTTGGGAATATATTTTAAACTTGTGTCCTATATATATAACTGTTATCATACTTGTTACCTACTTGTTTGACGACCTATGTGGCTCGGTGGGTGGGCTGTTGCTTGTTTCTTTAAAACCTTTGTTGTGTGTAAAATCAACATTACATACAACAACATATTATTTGATTTTTCTCTTACACAATGAACATAACTTAAACTACAGAACAGCTTTATAAAATGAAACAGTTCAATGTCTAGATAGCAGTATTCTTAACCTTCTTATTGAGTATGAATTGAAGTTGAATCAAGGTTAGAGTGTACAAGCTATTGAACTGCACTTACAATGATGGGAACATCATTCCATTATTAATAATTCATTATGTGAGAAAAACACCTACACGATTTAGGTCTAACCATAAAAATAAAAAGTTCAAATAATTAATATTATACTTATTCAGCGTTTACAAATCTTCCTATTGGTATTATATTTTAATGCTTCTTAATCCCTCGATCGTGGAAAAAACAAGAGTACAATAGATTTGTATTGTTATCTCGGTCGCATGCAACCGCTTGGGGCTTGAAGCATTAAAGTAATTTATGAAAAGAACATTTCCTTTGAATGATCAACATTACCATGCATTATTAGCAAAAATTAGTAATAATTTATAAGTGAATGCTTTGTGATTGTTGATAGACTTATTTAAGTAAAAATTTTTTGCACAAAGCCTGCTATTTCTGGGCAAATTTAATATGACCTCAAAAGTTTTCCAAATCCTTTCTTTTATCCTTCAATCGGGTATTCTTGGAAATGCTATTTTATTCTATTGTTGTCGCGATCACCGGTGCTCGTACGGGGCTTGATGGGCTAATGAGCTAGTAGTATTTCATACTTCAATAATTCATAAGTCACAAATGTTATATTTCTTGATGAAAGAGCATTTATTATGTTGTATCATGTATGTCAAATCTGTGTTTTATGATAATTAGCACTATTAACATTTGCAAATTTTCTAAAAACTGCAGTGAAAGTTGCATAACAGAATGTAGGTTAAGCAGTCATGCTAAAATAGTCTAAATTCAAAACAGGAAAAAAGTCTAGGTTTTGTGACTTTACAATTTCTTAATTAGGTACCATTTCTTGAGGATGGCTTAGCTTTACTTCTTCTGATTATCATCATCATTATAAATAGCAGCTTGTCACATTATTAACAATTATCCAATTTATTGTAATGTAATTATAAACCAAATAAAATTGATAAACGGGCAATTACTCTTTTAAAATGTTAATTAAAATAGCTTTATATTTTATGATCACAATTAGTATAATCATATAATGAATACCAACCAATGTTTCCTATTTAACAGCTCATGGATTTAATTCATGAAGCCCCAAGCGGCCACATCCGGCCGCGATAACAATGAAAAAGCTATTGTGTCTCGTTTTGCCACAATTGATGGGTTAAATTGTGTGACACTTGACTGATTAAACTATCAGCAAAATGAAGGTCTTGGATGTAGTCATTTTTAAATTTCCTAAATTTTGATTAAGTATTCAATAAAATTAGTTAATATTCTCTTAAGATTACATTTTAAGTAAACTTTGAGCGTTAACTATATTAACCCATCAAGCCTCAAACGAGCACTGGTGTTTGCGACAACAATAGAATGCAATAGCATTTCAAAGAATCCCTGATTGATCATCGTGGGTATTACAGACACAATAGATTTTCAATTGTTATGAGGCAGCCGGCTGCCGCTTGGGGATTGATTGGTTAAGTAGCCCCATAAAAAAAAAACAATTTTCAATACTGAATCAATTGCAGAATAATTGTTTTTTTAAATATAGGTACCTAGTTTATTTTTCTCATGAAAAACTCATTGTATGAACAACATTTGTACGCGAGCCAAGCGTTTTTTCTGTTAGCGCCGATTAAATCACGTCGAAAATCAAGATACAGCATTTATTTCGCTCGTATAGAGCGCCTATTGCTTAATTGAAAGTCCGACCAAATCGAATCACCGCCGTAATCTACTTCGATTCGAGACGATGGAGCTCTTTTGTAATCCGTCGGGTTATTATGCCATCCGCGCCCTAGCGGTGACATCACCTCTATTGAACTAGATAACAAGTAATAAAATAACGTCACGCCTCGTATTTGGCACAAAAGCCGTAAGAAAAACAATACTACAATATAGTAAAAGGTAATTGGTAGTCCCAATAGTGCAATAACGCCGCTAAATAAGCAAATTTCGGCTAACGTAAAATCCTCGGAAGGAACACCAAAAATTTGTAAAATTTCTATCGCTACAGGCAATAATAGTCTTAAAATGTACTGTCTTATTCATTACGATGATATTTATATAATAATTGCGACCCAAATTCGAAGCTCAAGAAAACCACACCCAAATTCTAGGTTGATAAGTTTCATATATTCGTTTCGAGATAATGCATTCTGATACCAGTTTCTTTACAAAAGATAAGACAAATATTGTCAAGGAACTTACCGGCTTTTAGCTCCCGTAATAGATCCGTCGATTTCTGATCTCCACACAGATTCACTACTCTTGAGTACGATAAAACTTACACTAAGCACACCTTCAACATAATACCATAAAACTAAAAAGCACTAACGTTTTTTAACGTTTTAAAGCACTAGCACCACCATAATACCGCTTAGCGCGATATTTCTTCCCGTTTACAAAAAATATATCCGAGAATCCGTTCACACCGCTTCCGTAAATCGATGTCGGCTAAAATTTCGATTCGTTTCCAGTTTCCACAATCTCTCTATGGTCGCTTTTGGCGTTTGTCGACTTTGTCGTTTTGAAACTATTTTTGACAAATAGCAAAGGTGGCGCCACAAACTAGTATTGCCAAATAAAAAAATATATTTTCCTTATATAAAGATAACAATATTAAAATAACGTACTAGGTATTTCACTTACATTAGTGATAACTGATAAGAGTTAAGGCCATCAAAATCTGATAATTGCTTTAATTAACATAACATCTTGTAGAAATATGTTAATCTTGATTGGTACAAAAATTCGTCAATAGAATTTCAAATTTTTAGATGTCAAATAATAATTGGCTCTCTATCAAAAGAACACCTTGCAGCTCTATACTCTATATTAATATTTAATAATCATATTATGTAATAAATCTAATTACTTGGTTTATTTTCAGTCCCTTTCTTTTTGAAATTCATGGGAACTGTACGTTTTCCCGCCAAAAATTGACTATGTCCCTCGCTGAAGTCTATGTCTGTGCCAAATAAAATAAAACTAGCTCCAGTAGTTCATGAGATTAGCGTACAACCAAGATCAAACAAGAAAACTACAGCTTTTTATAAATTATTATAAATGTAAGATACATATTATTATTACGTAATTGTAAATTATTATAAAACTATGGAATTCCAAATCCCAATTGAAGGATTTGTGTTTGTGTGCCAAAGCCTAAAATACATTACAAGGTCAATGATTTCATGAACGATACATCTTGGGAGTAGGATGGCTGCTTGCAAGGCTACTTCTACATTATTGTGTGATGTATGTTGACATTGTATATAATATCAAAAGCTACAACATTGTAAATTTTATTTTAAAAATACTAATTTTTCTCACTTGTCCCGTGCAAGTTTCTTACGCCGGTTCTTCTCGGAGGGTTAGTTTCCGAACCGGTGGTAAGCACCATGTAGACCTTCTGAGAACATTTGTTTCAAATTTATTCGGAAATAAAACATTTTTTTATTTATTTATTATTTTATTAAGGCTCAAAGGTGCTTCAAAGCTCATTTCCCAATACTTAGGGTAAAAAATTGTATTTGGTAACATTTTCTACGTTCCAATGTTACGAACGACTTTCGTTACTGACGTAAAAAAAAAAAAATTTATTTTACTTTCAGTAAAATAAAATATTTTCAAAAAACACTTCAATTCGCTTGTAAAATGTTCAATAATTAAATAAAACGTGAAATACATTGCTAAAATTGGTCAAATTATGTTCAAAAAAGTGTTCAGAAATATATTTTTAATGTATCTATACTCTATGGCTTTTATGTACGTATAATGGAACGTAAAGGTTTAAGTGCTGCCAATGTGTAGAGAATTACCCAAACTACAGGAATTCAAGATTCAAATTGATTGTGGGCTTTTGGAAATTATAATTATTATTATTGTTGTATGTGTATATTTTGTCATTTTATTGTACTTGGATTTTTTAAACATGTATCATCAGTATAGTAATTTTTAGAAGGTTTATAATAAAAATGATAATATGATTATGGATATAAATAGTAATATAGTCCGTGCGGAACTAGTTGGCCGCTCTGCCGTGCCGGTTTGTGAGTATACGGGCAGAGCGACCAACTAGTTGCGCGCGGACTATAGGTCAAAGATGTGTTGGAAACTGGATAAATTAGCATTGCAACCCTGCTTTTGACATTTTATGATTTGTCATCTGTCAGAAGTCAGAACAAAATTGTCAATTGTCAAAAATGAAACATTCATTTTCAAAATGGCGTGCAACTAGGTTGTGTGTTACTGTTAATATTTTTGTTTTAAAATTTTACACACTGTTATCCTGATATTTAGGTTCGTATATCTCGGTTTTATTCTGCATTTACAATTAAGAAAGCCGTGTTGTACTGTACGTTTATTGTTATGTGAATATTTCAGTTTAAATGGGTCGCTCGCCGAGTCCTCGGCGGCGTGACGATAGAAGAGACCGCCGCGACAGAGATAGGGACCGCGACAGGGATCGCGACAGGCGGCGGCAGCGCACCCGGTCCCGCTCGCGGTCCCCGGACCGGCGGCGGCGCTCCCCGGAGCGGAGGCGGTCGCCGTCGCCGCGGCGGAGGCGTTCCGTGTCCCCGGCGCCCACCACATCCTTCGTCCCCAAGCCGAAGAAGAATTTCGGCGAGCGACCGATCGTGACGCCGGCCGACCTGGAGGGCAAGACGCCCGAGGAGCAGGAGATGCTGAAGGTGATGGGCTTCTGCGGCTTCGACACGACCAAAGGTAAGAAAGTCGAGGATAATATCGACGGCGAAGTGCACGTCGTCCTAAAGCGCAAATATAGGCAATACATGAACAGGAAAGGCGGATTCAATAGGCCGTTGGACTTTGTCGCGTAGTTCGGTAATGCACAATCTACTCATGCTACCGTTAGACCTGCAGGGTCCGTGTTTTTAAACACTTATGTGATATTCACTTCTCAGCTTGCCTTTGTGCTTTATTTTACTCGGATGCTCAGAAAAGTCAACCATGTTTACATACTCAGTCCTAGACGGCATACTCGAAGCAGATAGTAACTACAGATAAAATATAATAATAATACATTTGGCCCTGCATCTGCTCGACACATGAGAAAGGGAACTGGTTCATGACCTTTTGTTACTTGACATTGAGCACATCCCTCGGGCGAGCGGGGGGAGTATGAATAGTACAATATAATTAACTCGGCTCTGTTATCGCTTTCTTTTCGCACAAAGGCAGGCTGGAAGCCACCTTTTACTTAGGAATAAGTGTTAACATTCTGTTGCTGATGTTTTTGAGATGCAACTGTGGTATTACATTGATATTTAAGTTAAATATTATTGAGTAAAAAGATAACTACTGGCGACATACAGACAAATTTTTTATTGAAAAAAATCTTAAGACTTTTTCTTTAATTAATATAGCTATTTGGCAAATTACACCAGGCTGATAATATCATAACATTATCACATTTGCATCCTACCATAATATAAATCTGCCACAAAACACAAAGCATTACATTCCAGATAAATAGCAGCAATGAATGCTATGCCATGACTGGAAAACATTTATTTTGTCGTAACCAAACCACATTTTAGGCCACCTGTAGTTCTGGGTTAAAGGTAACCCTGGGTTTAATGTAATTATTACCTTTCATTTTCATAAAATTTATAAAATTGAATATTTGATGTTAATCCCAGGGTTAACTTTAACCCTGATCAATGCGAGAGGGCCAAAATTATAATGTTGTCTTTTGATGCAGACCCAGAAATTAGTGTACAAAAGCCGTTTGTTGTTTTGTGGCATACACTAGTCGTAAGTTAGATTAAGTCTGTTATACAGTGCCCGCGCGCTGCGAACGCCCGCGCGGGAGCCGGCTCAGCGCAACTGCGCACCAAGAAACCTGACGGAGTGGATTTGAGAGCGACATATCAACGTCCGAGTGACCGTAGGACAGCTGAGCGACGATTTATACACTTATATAGATATCATGTGCACTCAGTGTAATACTGCTCTCTCAGATGCCCTGTAGTGTTGCATTGTGTCGCACTACCCTCCCGTTGCGAGGCTCTCTACGGTCACCGGACTGTCCCATAAGACTGACGCTCGCCGCGTCCGTTGAACGTTGCCCGCCCGACGCGCCACACATATAGTCATAGTTACAGATATATTTATACACATATACACCACTCCTCTTCCCCTTGTCCTCCATAATGTACAATAGTCAAGCCCGCTCCGTCGGAGTGTGCTGTTTTCAAAACATCAAAACGGAGTTCTACATTTTTTGGTAGATGACCATTTATGTTTCGAGAAACACTGCACTCCGCCGGACCGGTCTCCATAGCCCATATATACAAAGGTTGCTTAAAATGTGATATTTTTTACATAATGTTTAAGCGCACACGCGTCGTGCGGGGGCGCGGCGGCACTCGCGCGCGCTCACACCCACTCCGCCCGGTTTGTCACACCACCCGCACTTTCAGAATGAATCTAAAACTCTGTTTTGGTCTCTACTTTCCACGAAAATTACGGTTTCTCCAAATCATAAAGCATGAAAATAGCAAATATCCAAACAAAGATGCAGTTTGGATAGTGTGTGTTTGTTCAAAAGTTTCAGCAACGCAAACACAAAATATGATAATGACCAGTCGATGATTTGTATTGAGACGTCGAAGTTATTACATATGATTTTCGGATTATTGGATATAATATGCCCTTTTTAACGTGACTGTAAAAAGGCTGTTGTTAAAATTTCAAAAGTTACAAAATTATTCTGAGTTGACTTAGAAAATTTTGTTTACATGAACAAAGTCAACCGATTCGTTCTCCATGTAAATACCACAAACCCTAGGTATTTTTTTATTTGTAATAAAAATTTGTACACTTTGGTATTGTATTAAAATTATTATTTATATTCTGTAGACATTCATGAAAATTGCCCTTGGATGCCACTTTAAAAATAAGCTTAAAATTGAATTTAATAAGTTCAAATGCTAAATATGTATTGTCTAAATCTGTTGTGGCAACTGGCATAATAAATATATTTCTTTAAAAACTCCTTCAATGATAAATTACATGTATTAGATCTAAGTTTCTTAATTATTATCTGAATTAAATCTACTCTACACTTTTCTCATAGAAGTATTTTGAATATTTTGATGTATGTGTTGTGACTCTAGTATTACAAAATAATTTCAGATTTTTGTTGTTACTCGGTGATCTGTAATCTGTGTCTTGTAGTATATTTCGTGGTGTAATTTATGTTTTGTTCAATATTATTGTCGTAGGCATGACACAGAGTACATTTTTTTTTTGTATTTCTTGAAAACTGTAAAATCCAAGGACTTAAATTTCAAATAAATCTTTTTCTGGATCAAATAATGTTTTATTGTGACATTTATATTTTATGAAGTCGCCTCCAGCCTCCTATGTTGATCGTTCTACTTCGCGTGCGAGCTCCGAAGAAATGTGGAGAATGTGATTATTGTAATTAGTTACAGACTACAGTCACAGACCACAGTCCTGCTTCTCAGCTCCCGATTCCTCGGACTTCGGAGCTCGCGAAGTCATTAATCACTGTATCGACTATTATCTATGAATGTATAGTCATATTCCTGTGGAATGAAAATTATAATAGAGACAGATCCCTCTCTAGTCTCTATTAGGGCCTTATCACACTGGCGATTAGAGAGCGACGCGACTGCGCAGCGCACACGCTGCGTTGTGCGCTTATAATATTATATTTTGCATTCCATATGCAATAAAATTGATAATTCATTTGAGAGAAGCATAGGAAAATATTAAAATATCTAGCCGCCATCTAGTGACAAGTTAGGAAAGTTGAGATTTGAGAAAACCAAAATCATTGTCAGCCATAAAATTTATTTAATTGAGATTCAATTTAAAAGCATTTAAAACATTTCAAGCTTAAAAATAAATAGGAACATACATTTTATATTCAACAAATAACCCAAGTTTAATTGAAGGGGTTTTATAAATTAAATAAAGTGCACATAATATTATTATACATATAGGTACATTTTTGTGGATTTCATTTGCATTAGATTTATTGAAATTACTTATGTACAATAATTTAATTTCCTAGTTCTAGTATAATTTCTGAAATCATATTTTGTAGCAAAATGAGATAAAACTAATGTGCGTGATTGCAAAATAAAGATTGGATACATATTGTGAACCTATTAATTAATATATTTATTCCGTTTAGCATATTTAATAGCTGATAGGTCGTAACTTATTAACCCAAATATGTACATACAAACAACAATATTGGATTGGGTAAAACATAATATAAATTATTATTGCCAACAATGTTAGTGGAAGTCACCACCGGTAGTTGCTAAAATTACAATATCAATTTAGAATAGTTACCCTTACAGACTCGATATTTAGCACACATTGCGTCATAATATTATTAATACTAACGGACATGCACAAACGACGCCTCGTCTTACCGTGCGTCCACATTTGTATCATTTGCGCAATCAGATCTCCGTCGCGTATCATCGAAGTGTGTCAAAATGATACGCGTATCATGATACGCCCCGATCGCTATTAACCGCGTATCTGATAGAGATCAACTACGATAACATGGCGCGCCCCTCCAAAATTCAAAACGTTTGAAGTGCGTTGTCAAAACGTTTGAAGAGCGTTGTCTTGCGCGGTCGGCAAGTTATGATTAGTTGACAAACAAATCTTGGTAATAAGTGACATTAACTGAAATATTACGTGTACTGTGATTGGTTGAATACTTACTACATAAGGATGTGACTACACACATTGAAACAGTCATTTGGAGGGGCGCACCATGTTATCGTAGTTGATCCTCTACGTGTCATATCAAATACGTGCATGATCGGCAAAATGATCTAATAGGCGTCCACACTATGATACGCATACTTGATACGGCACGAGATCTGATCGCGCAAATGAAACAAAATATGTGGACGCACCCTTAGTGACTACTGCCTGCACACAGCGAAAAAGTTTATGCAAATTACAAAATCTTCACGACTGGTAATTGGTAAATCAATCTTCGAACATTTCAAATATTCACAAATTTTGAAATGTTCAATATAATATTATAATTTGGCAAATATGATTCATGAGGATATTTTGGTGTCACAAACAGTCACCGTTTGGTGTCACCGTTGTTTTAATTTCGAACCCTTTATGAGTTAGAAAAACTGCTATTTTTAACTGAATTATTATACACAAATTCATAATTATTATCTTTAACTAGACACACGTCTTGTAGGCAAGAATTTTAGGCTCAACATTTTTATGAAATAGAGCGCTTTCGCACTAGGTACCTTTGTTTCGAAAGGGTGGAAATACGGCCCTGACGTACGACGTACGACGAAGAATGTACCTACATACCTTACGAACCTACTAAATCCGACTTCAAATATTATGTATTTACCTCACTTCTTTCTATGATGATCAGCGAATCTCATCGGGTTCGAATTGAATTACCATCGGACAAAAGCGCTCTAACATTTTACAACACTTACGACAATTATTAACAATATCAAAATCACAAAGGAGATAAAATTACACACTCAGGGACAATTATACAATATACTATATTTTTACACTTAACAGCTCTCAACTTAGGCTGTTCGCACACCTACGACGCGAAAAAGCTGCCGTCAGATCTTTTGACGTGATAACGTCTTATAATTCGATATGGGGTGCGCGCCCGAAAAACATGACAGTTCATGCGGCGTTACCTCGCTGACAGCTCTCAATAAAGGTACAATTCCGTGCATCGCGATCGATCGCGGTCGCGCACGACCTACGACTGTCGTCGGCCGCTCGCGACCATAGTCAGCGTATGAAAATGTATGGCACCGCTTCCGAGGCCCGCGACTGTCGCGAGCGTCCGACGACAGTCGTAGGTCGTGCGCGACCGCGATCGATCGCGATGCACGGAATTGTACCTTAAGGCTCACCTGGGCCGCGCTCTTTGTTTCGATTATATTACGTATTTCGATGACTTAGAGAATAGTTTTGTATGAAGAAGTTTGGTTAGTTATGACCTTTGATACATTGACCACACTCTGAATGAAAAATAATTAAACAATCTTTGAGCTATTAGTATTATTTCGGCTATTCAAAATTGTGCTCTATTTCCTACGTCAAGGTTTGACTTGTGCTTTGTTCGAAGATTTTACTAGATTTCACAAATTTATGTAGAATAGTTTATTTTATTCATTATAAATATTTTTAAATTTTTCGGAACTGAGGGGTTATGGCTATGACGTCACGTTCAACTATCGTCAGTAAACCACTTTACAGACCACCGATTTTTTATTATAGATCTGCCGTATGATATCTGCTGATATTGATTTGCAATATTATTTAGAATTCTGTTGTACACAGATCGTAGTAACTTTTTAATGTCTACCTAGATAACTTTTCAAGGTCCTTTGTCTGTCATATAGCTTTCAATGTGCCAGACAGAGATATGCAGACCTAAGGGTCTATACAGACGAACTGAAATCCAACCGCACGACTGCAATAGAACTGCAAACCATTATCAACTGCATTCAAACTGCACTTGAACTGCAATTTGCGGTTGGATTGCAGTTGAAATGCGGTCCGTCTGTATAATCTGTATAGAGTAGACCCTTAGTGGAAAAACATTTTTGTTGTAAGAGGGACAGGCTTGCTATCTTACTTTATATTTCGCTCTATCGCGGTCCGCAGCGTGTGCTAACGGGATTAGGAGGCTATTCCCTACGAGTTGCGACGACAACAGTTTTGTCGCGTAGTTCATCATAATGTACCGTACCGAATACCGATCAACGCGGCGAGCGACCGCGACCGACTAAAAATTCAAATAAAATGCCTCTGCGAACTGGGCTATAAGTTTAATTTTCTACCGACATTGGTCTAGTCTCTAGTTACCGATGCCGCCGCTGCTTTGTAGTGCAAAATGTAACTTATAGCCTATAATTCTATATCATAAAGTGGCATATTTTTTGAATTTTTGCGTTCGCGGTCGCTTGCAGGCTGCGGCAAAGTCGGTAAAGTCACCTTTACACAAACACCTTAATTATACATACAATACATATTGTATATCAGATATAAGACGCAAGATTTGTGCTCACCTCTGTACTCCGTGCGGGACTTAAATATATTGGGTTCGGACATAAATTAGGTTCTTAAAACCTTTACGATGAAATAAATTTAAACATATTTTAATACTCTACCTACACAATATAATAAATGAGATCACATACAATATGATTTATTTAAAACTACCTCCTGTCTCAATACTTTGTAGTAAGCGGAGTAAGTAATACTGGCACAAAACATAAGCTCTAAGAACGTCAAATCCACAAAATATACAAATAAGTTTTGTAAAAAAGCTATAATAATAAATGACTAAATAATCTTTCAACGGAATGTTTTCTACATAATTTGCACTAGGATTTTTTTTTAATTTACAAAGACTAAGGGCCGGGACACAAAAAAACGGTACGACGACGTACGACGTCGTACGGCACCGTGTCGTAGAAACTCACGTAGAAATTCAAGATGAGTTTCTACGATGCGACGTCGTACGACGCCGTACGGCGCCGTGTCGTAGAAACTACGTAGAAATTCAAGATGAGTTTCTATGATGCGACGTCGTACGACGCCGTGCCGTGGTTTTTTTACGACGCGCGTCGTGGATTCCCACGACACGGCGCCGTACGACAGACGTCGTGCCGTGTTTTTGTGTCCCGGTCCTAACAGATAATTTATTAATTATTGAGATCTTTTTTGAATAGCGTCATATAAACGGCGGCAGAGATATATTGTAAGTGTAGTGTGTACGATGCCACAAGCTCTATCGTAGTAATCGTAACACGTCAAGTGTCTCTCTACAGTCTTCACTCTACTTATGCTACATTTACATTGCGTCGCCCGAACGCGCGGTTTGGCGATACACAGCGAGATTATAATTTATAACTAAACTAGACGTTCCGCGCGGATTCGCCCGCGTTTATTTTCACGGAAACCGTTTATATTTTCGCAAATCGTAGTCCATGTCCTTCCAAGTGGTCTACTCTATATCTATACCAAATAACATAAAAATTACTCCAGTAGTTGGTGTGGTAAGCGCTTTCAGATAATTTCCCCGTTTTTTGTACAATTTCCTCTGCTTCTTCGCTCCTATTAGTCCTAGCGTGATAATCCATACTAATATTATAAATGCGAAAGTGTGTCTGTCTGTCTGTCTGTTACCTCTTCACGCCCAAACCCCTAAACCGATTTCGCTGAAATTTGGTATGGAGATACTTTGAGTCCCGAGAAAGGACATAGAATACTTTTTATCCCGGAAAAATGTACGGTTCCCGCGCGATAAATGAGTTTTGGCGCTACAGAGTTGCGGGCTTCATCTAGTATGTAATATTTGTATAGCCTTCTTCGATAAATTAGTTTTCTAACACTGAAAGAATTTTTCAAATCGGACCAGTAGTTCCGTTAATTAGCGCGTTCAAACAAACAAACTCTTCCGCATTATAATAGTATAGATATATAGAAAATGTATGTAACTATTCAAATAGCGGCGCTGTAATATTCGCGGTGTAGCCGCCAAGCCGCGCTTTCGGGCGTATAAGTCGAGACTCATGATTCCTGGTAGAGCTACATCCAGATAAAAAAGGGACGGCATTTGGCGAGCCATATTCGCATATTATATTCTTAACTAAATACTATTTCGTCACAATACAAAATAAACCGCTATAAATAAAATAATATCCTGTTGTTATTTAAAAAATAATAGTCTCAAAAAGCTAGTCTTAGTCTATTCAATATTGTCTGTTCAGTTTAGGAATATTATGGAATTCATCTGAGATCGTATAACATGTATATACTATATCTAATAAAATAATACCTACAAATTATATTACCGTCAGAAGCTAAAAACTTTGTATGTAGGCCTTTGGACCACCTGAATGGTGCAGTAACGTTGTTTATTATCTGTCATAATATGTTCCTTGACACTTCCTACCATATTATGCGTCTTACGGGCCATGTTCCACAAAACATAAGTGCCAATACACCAATTGTAATGCATTTAACCGTAAGTCGGGCTGGTAGAGTGGACTGGTTTTGTGAGTAGTTTTTTAATCTCGATCTTGCAAATGTGTTTTGTAGAATGTATGGAAATGTGTGTATAAAAATATGGTAAAGTGTTTGAAGTTTCTGTGCAGGTGTTTGAGGGCATGTGATGGTGTGGGGAGATGTTAGATTGTCTGCGGAGGTATAAGAATGTGTGTGAGGGTCTGGTGATGCATGGAGTCGTTTTGTGATATTTGTCTGGGGAGGTACGAGGGTCTGAACGCTTGTGGGGGGACGGGGAGGTATTCGACCATTTGAGGAGAGAGTGGGAGATTTGTGGAGGGATAGGGAGGTGTTTGAGGAGAGACTGCGATGGTGTGTGGGGTCTAGAATGGGGGTGCGTCGTCGAGGGTGTGCAGCCAGTTGAATATCATCATGTTCCGCTCGTACTTGGAGAGCGGGCGGCCGCGCTCGCGCTCCAGGTCCGCCGCCGTCAGTGCAAGCTGCGCCGCCTCTGGATAATACAGTTTACTCGGTAAGTCTATGATGTAGCGGACCAAACAGTGTTTAGGGCTCCCACCTTCTCCCACACAAAATTGCGAATGCGCATCGCATCGCAAAAATCTGCGACAAAACTCGTACTAAAAATTACATTACGAAATACGATGCGAATTCGTAGTTATGTGTGGGAGCCCTTACGCCTCTAGTCCACCGACGCTGCGAACTGCGACCAATGCGAAACATGAATAGAGCGAGATGCAATATAACGCATTGTCGTGTGGCGGGTGAGACAGTAAATCGTTTCGCCGCTGTTTCGCAGTAGCAGCGTCGGTGGACTAGAGGCATTAATCTTGAACCAAGTTGACGTGATATACAGTATCTGATCGAGCATAGCCCGTAGCTCGGTCGGACGAATCAAAATCTTTCGTATTTATCTTCAACGTTTTTAACGAACACACTAATAATTAAAGGCAAGAGATGAGCTAAGAGTTCAAGGAAAAAAAAAGAATAACGTAACGAGTTATAGCAAATGTGTGTACGTACCTGGATGCACGAACTTGGCGTGCGGGCGCGGCACCGCGAGCGTCGTCACCCCCGCCCCTGCCCCCACCCCCGCCGCAGCCGCCGCCGCCGCCTGTAATACAAATCACGTTAAGCAAAACAATGAGTGTCTAAGTAGAACACCAAGCCGAATTAACGCGGCGGAAGCGGCTATTCTATTCTATTCTAATGTATTAGTTTCAATGCATAAAAATAAACCTCTTGCTTTTATAACAAAAATAAAGGTATACTGCAGGGTGTTTTAAATAAGTTAAAAGGGGGTCATTCTGAGCCGCGGAAAGAAAGCTCACGCGTTCTCGCAATCCTGCGTGCGAAGAGAGGAAGAATATAGAGGGGTTTTAGTGGGTAGGGCTGCGGTCAATTCCATCATTACGGCCGCAGCGAGTCCTACATACCCGGGGGAGTGCCCCAAACCCTCCGGCATGCGCAACAGCATTCCTCGTCTCAAAAAAAAATAATTCTGAACAACTTTTGTTCTACGATTTTTGGAAATTCGCGTTAAAGGTAATATTGCGCCCACCTCCAGCTTGTCGAGGTTGAACTCGGACTGCGACATGCGCTCGAGCGCGCGGTACGTCGTCAGCAGCCGCCGCTTTATGTAGTTCTGTCGCACCTGAAAATATTACGTACACATACTGTAAGTTCATTTTAACCACTTCATACAAACGCGCTCGAATAGGCATCACGACTTTTTTTATTGGTAATTAAAATACCTTTTAAAAAATAGAAACATCGGTGAAAGAATTATTTTCTTTATTGGAACAAAAAAACAGTTACCTACATGTTAAAATCTAAAGCAAGTACAATTAGATATACAATATAGATTATAGACAAACACATAACCCCACTCTATTGTTCGCGGCTTAATAATGAATGACTGATAGCTTCAAAATTCTTCAAGATGCAATGTGACAATTCAAAAATCACTGCAGACATTCCTAAAATGCTCCATACAAAGTTTCAGCGAGCTATAATGACTCGCAAGTTAAACAATAACACTCTGCTGTGCCAGACTCCAGAGTAGACGGAATGATATGTCTATTGTGGCTGTGCAAACCACCAAAAATATTAACAGGGCTACCTTTTTTAGATTAAGATAATATCATAATATTATACAATATTTAATTTCAGACCGTACATAACACATTTTTCTTTAGCGTATTAGGTAATAAGTGAATACCGTAAATAAAATAGGGTGTAAGTGCCAAAATTTTCGAAACGTATTTTTTACCGGAAATGTATTTTATTTTTATTTATTTATTTAAACATTTATTGCACACAAAACACTGTTTACATAAAAATTGACATAGAAAGACGACACAAAGGACTGCTTATTTCTAAAGAAATTTCTTACAGCAGCCCTACGGAGAGAGATGTGATATAAGACATCAGATAGAGCGTGCACAATAACAAAATTAAACTTTAAATCTACATTATACACAAAACTAATAATAACAATAATAATAATGAAACATACATGTATTAAGTTAACCAAAATAAATAATAGTACAATATTAATAATAAATTATAAATACTATACAATATGTCTATAATACATATTTATATGGATTGAGATTCTTGAAGATAATGCTCCTTCAAGCGTTTCTTGAACACACCGATGGTAGAGCTATCACGAACAGTGTGGGGAAGCGAATTCCACAATCTGACTGCATGAACGGTAAAGGAGTAGGAGTAAAAATTGGAGCGATGGGATGGGAGTGAAAGATTCATTCTTATATTGGACCTGCATGGATTATGGAGTGGTCGTGAAAAATTGAAACGTTCAACAAGGTAGGAGGGGGAAAGGGGGTTATACAGGATATTATACAATAGACAAAGGATATGGGAATTGCGACGGAGGCGGATAGGAAGCCACTTAAGTTATGTGCCATCGCCAATAATCTAAAATAAGCATTAAGTGACTAGCATAGTTTTATTGCTTGGTTTTTACATCTTTTAATAAAGGTGGAGGACCGAGACGCAAAGCACATTGTTATATACTATTTATAAGGGTTTAAGTCCCTGCCAGCGTGCCGCCAATGTTATGAAAATGGTGGACATAGCACCTGTTGTTGTTACCGGTTCGGGAAGAGAAACTCTTTACGAAGCTATTTTAAATAGAATAGTATGAATAATGTTTTATTGCTTTCATTATTTTTACTTGGTATTTTAATATGTTGACTCAAAAAATTGGTAACTTTGTTGTTTTTGGTTATTTACTTATGTACCTAATATCACGTCACTAGTTTTTGTGTGTCTAAAACTTTTAATGTCCAAAGTGCCAATTTACCTAAACAAACATTAGAACTTAGATCTTTATTTAAAACATATAGTAATTTTGTTGTAGTAATTGATAAGTAAAATACTTTGTTTTTTCTACACAAAGTGATTTTATCGTAGTATAATTATTTCCCTCAAAAAAATAAACATAATTTATTCCGAAGATGAGCTACTATTTTGATCAACAATTCCTCCACATTTTGTTTTTTGGCACTTACACCCTATTTTATTTCCGGTATTCAAGTCGTCTGTGCACTTACCTTTTTATTATCAGTGGGTAGAGGTCGCTGCGGCGGCTGCACGGAGTGCGACCGCTGCGGCGACGGCAGCTGCGACCCGCCCACTGAAACGACACGACGTGCAAATAATTATAAATTAAGAGCTTTGTTTTCATCATTAATCTTCATACACGCATGTAGGAGGACGTGAGTGACGTGACGTGTTATCTAACAACTTGCAAACTGTAGTTTTTTCGTAAATAGAGGCTTCAGGACAGGGAAAATGATTTGAAATCAAAAAAACATTTTGTATATTATGGCCAAACATTTTGAGCAAGATGAGGAATTTGGTAAGTTATGTTATATAGAATAATAGATGTTCCGCGCGGCTTCGCCCGCGTAATTTAGGAATGTCACGGAAACCGTACATTTTTCCGTAAAAAAAGAAACCTATGTCCTTTCACGTGGTCTATTCTTCATGTGTGCCAAATAACATAAAAATTGCTCCAGTAGTATAATATAATAATAAGCCATTTCATACAATTTCCCCCGTTTTTTCCTTCCTCTATTTCTTCGCTCCTATTAGTCTTAGCGTAATAAAATATAGCCTATAGCCTTTCTCAATAAATGGGCTATCCAACACTGAAAGAATTTTTCAAATCGGACCAGTAGTTCCTGAGATTAGCGCGTTCAAACAAACTGTTCCCAATCATAATATTAAGTATAGATTATAGTTGTCCACTTTAGATCTTGATTTATCAGGGAGCAAGCCAGCCCTAGTACGAGTATATCCCACAACCTGTACATTTTGTGGTACACTTTACATCTTGATTTATGAGGGAGCAAGCCAGCCCTAGTACGAGTATATCCCACAACCTGTACATTTTGTGGTACACTTTACATCTTGATTTATCAGGGAGCAAGCCAGCCCTAGTACGATAGTGTATATCCCACAACCTGTACATTTTGTGGTACACTTTACGAAAAACTATCACGCCTATTGATTGTAGATGTGTTATCATCAGTCAGTCAAGGTGTGACGACGCGAACCCTCTCAGAGCTCGGCTTTTAGCTAGTAATATAAGTAGGGGTGTATATTATCTGTTTGTACCTGCGACCCAGGTGCTGCAGGAGCGCGAGGCGGCGGTGAGGGTGAACGCCTCCAGCGCCGCGCACAGCCCCACCTCCGACGTCGCGCTGAGGACACCGGGAGAATATCAGTGGGCTCTCTGACCGACCACTGTGGCATATTGCATTAGTGCGAAATGTACTGCTACCAGTTTAGAGCTATCAGAAAATATATAAGTTAGAATACAATGTATATGCAGAGGCCTTTTTATTAACATCCGACAAATGACAATCAATACGATCCGCGGCATCGTAGCATTCAAGCAGGTGGACACGATTTTAACCTAGTTTTTTGTTTAAAAGGTGACATGTTCTTAGCAAAGTTTGTCATCATCAGCCCACTTGAGTTTCATCTATTTATATTTTTGACTGGGGGGTTGTCTATAAATTTCTTAATTTAATATTATTACTAATAGTAGGGGAGGTAGTGCTATCGTTTACTAAGTCATTTCATACCGACCAAATTTTTTTCCAGCGGTAGCTTAATATTTATCAATCAATATAATCAGCGTCAGTTAAGTGAGAGTATTTCAAAGTTGTAAAAAAAATAGTTGCGAAAAGTGATTTTATACCGAATGAAACTTTGATGGATGATTATTGAGGTCATGTTTAACCAAAAAATCACCGTCAGCCGTATTGCAGAACGGGATTCAACGTCAGTCGCGTTACTGAACATGTAAATTTTTTTTTAAATATAAAGTCATTTTATACCGCACAAAATGTATACAGGTGAATGTTTCTACTGTGTATATAATAAAGAAAACCGTCAGTCGCTAATACGACGGTGGAAAAACCGTCAGCCAGGGATATAAGTTATAACCAATATAGCCCTACTTCGCGCTCAATGTATCCTAGGGCGTCGCGTAGACGACATTTCCACCTGCAAACATAAAGGTCACGGCGATTTTCGTTTCAATTAACTATAAAATTGTCTCACATAGCAATTTTAATTAATTAATTCGATAGTCAATATTTGTGAAGAAGAATGATAAAAAATTTACTTTAAAAGCGCCATCTGTTGTTATATACTAAAACTAAAACGACACCTACCGAACCTAAATGTGTATAATCTAGATATGAACCTTTATTGGGTGCGAATTGGGATCTTTTTAATGTCAATTCAATACGATTCCCAACAACTTTGAGATACTCTCAATTTTTATTCCACCACTTCTGAAGCAGCTGACGATCAAAGCTGTAATGTATTAGTGGAATACTATTATTGTAACGATTTTCGCTCGGTATGAAATGACTTTTTAAACTGAGCGCGACCTCCCCTACTATAAGGGGATATACGTATAAACTTTAGGCAGGTTGGTAAGAACATACCTGCGCAGCGGGCGGAGCGGGGGCGCGCTGACGTCGCCGGCGCTGAAGCAGCGTCGCAGGCCGAGCTGCGCGCACAGCGCCGCGCACCACGCCAGCAGCTCGCGACACGTGTCCGCGCCGCCGCCGCCGCCGCGTCTGAACACAACACACTGTACCTGCGCAGCGGGCGAAGCGGGGGCGCGCTGACGTCGCCGGCGCTGAAGCAGCGTCGCAGGCCGAGCTGCGCACACAGCGCCGCGCACCCCGCCAGCAGCTCGCGACACGTGTCCGCGCCGCCGCCCACAGCGCCGCCGCTGCCGCCGCCGCCGCGTCTGAACACACAACGAACTTGCAGCAAAAGGGCCAACCCACATATATCACAAGCACACCACGCAGTCGGGCGTATATTTCGTATTGTAAATGAACTGGACCATTCACACGTACCACATTTTGCAGTCGTTGTTGACCACTTGTCAGATACTGACCACATCGTAACCACATCGCAACGACAGTGCACACACCGCACGCGCTCTTCCCCCCCTCCGTTTCATTGGCTTTCGTACGTAACCACATTGCAACAACATCGAAACCACTGGCGACAACGCAACCATGTCAGCATTTTGTCGGTACCACAACGCAACTAGAAAAAGCTGCAGTGACACCATTCACACGTAGCCACTGCTTGACGACAGTTTCTCGTTGCAATGTCGTGTGGGTTGGCCCTAACAGTACAATTTCAAATTTCATATAAATTGTTATACTATAATGTTATCTGTTCAGAAAAGATTTTGTAAAAAATTTACTCTGAATAAAATTATTTTGATTTGATTGATTTTGATTTTGTTAGGTACATATGCAAAAATTGCCGCAGCTTTCCCTTATAGTAATAATAATTCACAATTGTTCACACTTTTATGGCTTTTAGTGGCTAGTGTATTAAATAATAATTCATAACCCTTTCTGAAGCAAATATTATATCTAAACACCTACTTCAAAATCTTGCACTCTGGATTTGGACTGGATACTCTCAACGTAGGATCAGGTCCCTGTCCAGCCTGGAATAAACAAAACACCAACGGGTGACTTAACTTCTACTTCTACTAATAATCTATAGTATCTGCTATACCCACGATGGAGGTGTTACAAACAGCATCTACATTCTACTTAAGGCAATCATGTTTAAATATACCTTGCACGCTAGCAGCTTGAGGACCCGGGCATCGGAGGCGGCAGAGGAGACGCTGAACAGCGACAGCTCCGTGGTGACGGACTCATGGGATGGGGAGCGCGCCACGCCCACTCCCCGCCACGACTCGCCCACGCACAGCTCCACTGTATGTCTATACTCAGGTAAGTTATATGCAACTATTGACAAATAACATGCTTTCTATTGAGGGATTTTGGTATTGACTACAGCTGCTGTTCTATCTAGAGAAGGCTATTGTAAGATAATTTGATTAATTTATACATAATAGATTGCGAATTTGTTTATTTTTAATCATAGATAAAATTCAAATTTATTTATAATACGAATATGAGAAAATTTCAGCTGTATTGTCCTAAAAATCTTATTTTATCTAGCAACAGAACTTTAGGGTAATATTCCAAAAACAACAAATTAAACAGCCTGTATAGTGTTACGTCAAACGCCGGATCGTGCTTGAACCAAAACAAAACATACCGTTTATGTTGGGATCCACGGCGACGGGGTGAATTGGCCGGCTAATATAAAAATGTTACCGTTTAACCCAGTCTTAGTGCTGAATTATTTTCGTAACATGAAATGCTGTATTCTTAAACATGCAAGATACAAATTACAAAATAATCTTCCACAATTTGCTACAATTTGCGAATTGCGACGGTTTTTGATGTTTGACAGTATTTTGACATATTGATAATTGACACCTTTCAAAAATTCTTGCTCTCCTTTGCATCACACTATTTATATAAGTATTTTGCCACTATCGTCGCGCCGCGCCGTCTGGTGGAGATTAAAAATAAGAAAACACCCATAGCTATGTTCACATGACTCCACACTGTGCCTTTTTTTGTTCATCAAGGGCATGCGTTATAGCGCAGTCAACAGCGCGCGTGAGGCATGCCATAGTGTGGACCATACTGTGGACTGTGGACAAAGCTATTAGCTATGTCCACACTAGAGTCTGGCTAGCGAATCGTGAACCCATCAATTTTTTAAGTTGCAACACTGACATTTTGACACATGCTGTGAACTAACTGTCAACTTCTCTGTGGTCGCATTGTTATTGTGTTATTCTAAGCAGTTTTTTTGTTTTAGAGAAGTTAATCATGAGTAAACTGATTAAAAGTAGCGCACGAGAGCTTCTTTTTAACATGATGAACAAGTATAAAGAAAAATAAAAGGAGAAAGAATCGTTATTCAAACAAAAAACTGAATGTTTAGACATCGTCGTAAAATTTATAGTTTAGTTGAGTACAGTGATTTTGATAGGTACTTTAAAGTCATTTTAAAGTGTGTGCTTTTTTATTGCTTTATAACTTTTATTCTTCAAAATTTTGCTTTAAGTATAATATGATGTCAAAATTACAAAGATTCTTTTTAATGTTGCCTAAGTTTGAGTAGTAACATGACTAATGCATGGAAAATGTTTCATGAATCTTTTTATTTTTATTTTTACAGAAGATCTTGACCTAGATTACGAAGCAAGAAGCTTTCCAAAGCATAACGGCAGATGACTGGAAAAAAAATGTCGACCATGTACTGCATGTTAAAGACCAATACAAAACCAGGGATGGGATTGCAGAAGATATGGAACAATTTATAATAAGTGTCCGGGATGAAGAGTCAAGCAGCTCAGATGAATCAGATATGGGTGTAGAATATTTAGAATCAGAATTTGATTACAGTGAATAAAATACAATCATGTTTTTATTGAATGTATGACTTTGATTTTTACCTGATTACTTAAGTGATATTCTTATATCTAAGTAATTATTTTCATACAAATTTGCTTGAATCTGTTGTGTTTTTTCACACTATTAATTCTCAATCACACAAAATTGTTAAACAGACTTGGATGAAATTTTGCTTGCAAGTAGTTTATATCCTGGGTTGACACACTAAATACGTTAATCCGAAATATTTAAGTTCTGGCACTTGTACTAATATGTATTCTGTGGTTCTGGGAGTAAAAATATTATATTTTTAGTTTATTATTTTATAAAAGTATCAAAATCGTTTTTTCCAACTATTTTATGTGTTGCCTTCTTCATACATTTTGAATTTGCCGCGCTTTGCTAGGTTCATGTTTCGCTGGCCAGACTCTATGCGCTTTTGTCTTCAATTTTTGTCATCTTCTTTCATTTGTGCCTACATAATATTGTATATTTTATATTAAGTTATACTGCTAAGAAATTATTATGTGTCATTCATGTTTGCGTCATCTAGGTCTCATCCATAAAGTTAATATACCTAGCGGAATAGAGATACAAAGGCCTGAGCAAGCGAGATGCCACTATCAGTAACACCGCGTGGTAAAAAGAGACGTGTGATACATGACAGCAGCACTCTTTTTTTGACGTCCAGTCGGCACGTGCCGCACGTTGTCAATATAATCTCATAGAATTCATGTTCAATCATGCTTGTGTAAGTGTATACGTACACATATTTTTCACACAGATGAAAACCAATTTTGGTTACGTTTGACAGCTCGAGATTGTTGCTCTATTCCGATAGGTATATTAACTTTATGGTCTCATCATATTATCTAGGATTTTAGGCCGTAGCACCCACATATAACTAATCTGTGGTAGCACCATTCCCAATTTGTGCAGGAATGAGTAAACACATAAAGTTAATATACCTATCGGAATAGAGCAACAATCTCGAGCTGTCAAACGTAACCAAAATTGGTTTTCATCTGTGTGAAAAATATGTGTACGTATACACTTACACAAGCATGATTGAACATGAATTCTATGAGATTATATTGACAACGTGCGGCACGTGCCGACTGGACGTCAAAAAAAGAGTGCTGCTGTCATGTATCACACGTCTCTTTTTACCACGCGGTGTTACTGATAGTGGCATCTCGCTTGCTCAGGCCTTTGTTTCTCTATTCCGCTAGGTATATTAACTTTATGAGTAAACATCAGCTCTATATAAATAGTCATCTTTTTGTAATTTACGGTTACATTTACATTTTACAATGGCTTACCTTTCGTTTTTCAATAATTAATCCACTTAATTTACAATTTTTGTATGAGTTGCTACAAAATAATTAACACAAAATGAAATTCGAACTTTGGTCTTTGAGTTTTAAACTTCTTCTTCCTCTTTTTTCCCATGTAGTTTATATTCTCTATGGTCTTTTTTATCAGCCAATCACAGTCGACCGTGCTTAAAAATTGTACAGATTATGCGATTATATCTAGTAGCTACGTTTAAATTTGGAACCAAATTTTTTTTGTTCGGAAATTTCGTCCACCTGTAGATATTGTCGATCTATTGGCGTGTGTTTCAAATAAAAGTAATTTGTAAATCCTAAGGAGATGCTGAATGTATGCCTGAATTTTAATAAATTGGTTTTACTTTGGATGCTGATATCATGAGTATAATAAACAAAAATAGAAAATTTAAGACGGGGAAAGGAATGTTAAGATAATTGCTGTATTATTATTATAACTTTGTAGCTTTCAAATTATGAGTTCATAAGGCTTGAAATACGGTAAATTAAGGTATCTCCGTAAGGAACGCCCTTAAATTACATTTCTTTTTAATTTTTCGACAGTTAAATTTGAGGTTATCTGGCTACGGAACCCTTTGGTGTGTGAATGTGTCCGTTTTTCGTAAATATTATTAAAGTTATTGAATGGCGTTTTCACACTGCAACGATAGCGACACGACACGATATCGTCGGACTGATAGTTTCATACAAATACTATTAAACGCTTTCACACTGTGTCGTTGCAGTCAATGATATCGTCGCCGACCGATTGCCGCGCCGATATCGGGACGTTATCGGAAATTTTTGTATGTGGGATCACAGTATATGGAACGTACAGTAGGCCAACGGACACGTCTAGACAGAGCAATCGTGCGGGGCGTGCGGAGTGAGAGAGGGGCGGTAGCGAGCCCACTGCTCAAGCCCCAAGCTGCCTTAGTCCATACACTCTACACGTCAGTCCGGGTTGACGCTTTTAATTTGATTGATTTAAGTAGTTTGCGACAGTGCTACGTTTGAGTTATAAATAGCAAGTTGTTGATGACCTAGGCTTGTGAAAGTCTCGGAAAATAAGACCTGTGTATTTAGACTATGTAATTGACTTGATGTAAGATTTTTTACATTTAAATAATAATACGACCGCCGCGCTGTGGACTACCGCATGACAAGCTGTTGGTTTATACCGTGTCGATATCGTCGGACGATACGAGTATCGTTGTCGTCCGAGTAGACGACACAACAGTATCGTGTCGTGTCGTTATCGTCGCAGTGTGAAAACGCCCAATGACGCGAGGTGTTCTAAAGGGAGAGGGGGTCGTGAGCTTAATCTTTCCAAATCTCACTTATGGCCGTTCCCAATATTTGATCTATCTCTGGTTTTGCCCTACTAGAGATAGGAATAGCTCTAATTAGACATTAGAGACATAATATATTTTATGTCAATTCAATGTTAGCTGCGGTCGGTCGTATGTCAAACCAGAGAGAGATATCATGTCAAACCAATATTGGGAACGGCCGTTAGGGAGGAAGGGGGATATCTGCCGCATTCAAAGACGAATTGTCATAACTCATAAGTCATAATAGATAATAGATTTTGTCATAAACCCATATACCGTGTCGATATCGTCGGACGATATCGTTGTCGTCCGAGTAGACGACACAACAGTATCGTGTCGTGTCGTTATCGTCGCAGTGTGAAAACGCCCATTTGAGCGGCGGCCGCCTCGGCTCCTGTTTGTCAAGGTATTGCGGTGAGCTCACATGACGCTTTAGTTCATGCACCTTTAATAACTTTATTTTGTTATTTAAAGTTTTAAAACAAAGAGGATATAAACTGTATACTAATTACTACGCAGTGTTAAAACTGAAGTATTGCAGTTGGTGACAAATGACAACTTCCATTATAGTCCATTGGAATGTTACATTTGCTTTGCATTTATTAGAGGACGCAATTTTATTTTTGGAATATGTTGGGAGGGTCAATAGAAGCTTAACCTCAAGTTTGTGGGGTCATCACTCTTGGCACCCGGCCGCCATCTTGAAAAGAGGGGTGACAACACTATTTTCGTGATATCTCGGAAACTATACGTCTTACAAAAAATTGATGAGAACATAATTTGTTGCAAATTATTTTGCCTACAAATATGTTCATATAACTTTTTACCCTAAATTTAAAATTTAGAAAGTAATGAGCAAAAAAGTGAGAAATTTTTTGAAAAGGTTTATTATCACTTTTTAACTTTGTTTAATACATTTTACAAAAAATTTACCTCAGACCCACCTTGTAGATGATCTTTTGAGAAAAAGATACCCCGATCCCATGAAAATAATTTTCTGCAGATACAAAGGAAACTGTGGATAAAGCATTTCAGGCCTGCTTTTCTGCAGCCACACACGGTGTGTGGCTGCAAAAAAGCAGGCCTGAAATGCTTTATAGTATAGTAGGCACATGCAGACTAGTATAGTATTATTTATTTATTTTTATTTATTTATTTCTTTCTTTTAATCTTATAATATACATAACACTTATACCATAGCATATACCATAGTAGGCAAACTATAATATAGTTTGCATATATTTATGTAGTGTAGTAGGCATACTATAGACTGTGGCTGCAGAAAAGTAGGCCTGAAATGCTTTACAGAATAGTAGGTATACTGTAGAGCATCTTATCCCTGCTTCTCTGCAGCCACACATGCTTTCAGAGTTTCCTTTGCATCTGCAGAAAATTAATTTCATGAGATCGGGGGGATTGGGTGATCTTTTTCTCAAAAGATCATCTACAAGGTTGGTCTAAGGTAATTTTATTGCAAAATGTATTTTTTAATTTAGGATAAAAAGTTATATGAATATTTTTGTAGGCACAATAATTTGCAACAAATTATGTTCTTAAATTTTTTTGTAAGACTTTTAGTTTCCGAGATATCACGAAAATAGTGTTTTCACCCCTTTTTTCAAGATGGCGGCCGGGGGACAAGAGTGGCGACCCCACAAACTTGAGGTTAAACTTCTATTGACCCCCCCAATATATACCAAAAATAAAATTGCGTCCTCTAATAAATGCAATATTCTGTCCTAAAATTGTAACATTTCAATGGACTATTAAATGATATTATAATATGCAAGCAAGGGTTTTTATAACTTAAAAAAATTCAAATTCCAATAAAAAGTGTCAAAACTTATTATGTACTTATTATAAAAATACCAATTTTGATAATGTATGAGTGTCGTTATGTAAACCTGCGCGGATATCGAGGTGGATAAATATATTTTATATACGTATGAGTAATAATATTATATAATATGTATCTACATAATGTTATGTTGTATGTTATAGTGCACATGTGCTGCGGGCACGGAGGGATGTTGGCCCTTTGACAAAATGTTTGGAAAGTAAGACATGAAAAGTTTATAGTGGTCCGAAATAGTTGAATAGTGGATATTCGAAAAATTTAACCTTGGAGCTTAGGCCAATGATTTATCTAAGCTTTGGGGTTTAATTTTGTAACAATAACAATGAATGTTCTATATTTTTTTTCACAAAAAAAGCAGTTTTTAAGGTGCCATAGCGACGCGACGTGGCCAGTGACCTCGCCAATTAGTTCTTATTATATTAGTGATCGAAGTTATTGGGCCATAGCCAAGCCCATACCTCACCGTCCTCACCGAGGTCCGAGACGCCTGGGCGCGGGCGACGCCAAGTGGCCAGCGACTTAGCCATGACTACGTCTGGCTTCGCGTCGCCGGCTTTAAACTAAGCGTTTCAAAGAACACATACATAAACTTATATATTATAAAATTCTCGTGTCACAATGTTAGTCCACGAACTCCTCCGAAACGATTTTTACCAAATTTTATCACATTCAGTAGGTCTGAGAATCGGCTACTGGGTACTTTATATATTGATAAGTGCATTTGTTAAATAATAGTAAATTATTATAACTCGAGACTGAGGGCGACCATTGTTTGTGCGACGGGATAGCAATAGACGTTGCTATGGTAACATACTTATTTAGTCACTTCAAAAAAATAATATGGGCGAAATAGGTACTTTATATTATGGCAAAGAAACGTTTGCAGGGACAGCTAGTAAAATATATAATACATATTATACGTTTGATCTATTTCTGTGTACGTAAGCGATCAACGAACGTCGAAAACAAAACCCGGCACATTTGGGTAAAATTAACGAGGTGGGTTGTGCTTGTGTGAGTTGTGCCCGACTTGCAAGTTGCACCGCGACGTTCCGCGACACACAAGTCACAACGCAGGACCATCGCAGGACCCGCAGACCACAATATAATTATTCATATTCAGTAGACTAAACTTCTGAGTTCTGACTCGGCCGACTAGCAAAGCGTTTTTCTAGGTAACTTGAAATAGCAAAATATAATATTTTGTGTCACGTTTTGCGCGTCAAATTCTCTGTGTTGAGCGAATTTAATTTTAAGGGCTTAGTTATAATACTGTATGCTATTATACTGCGCCAACACTCTGTGTACATAGCATCGTTAACTGATGCATATTATGACTAGTGGTACTGAAGGCTGGATTGGTTCATGGTTTAATGCAACAATATAATTCTAATTTCAGTAGTAGAAACAACCATACTTACGTCTATAATATTATAAATGCTAAAGTAATATCACAGTGTATAGTAGTAATTATATACAGTCTGTCTGTCTGTTACCTCCGTTGCGTTGCGGGCGTGATCTTAATAACCAATAAACAAACTGATAATAGTAGCAAATCATTAAAGACATTTTAAAAGAAGAAGAAGACCCCCCTTCAAATGTGTGACGTAATTTATGGATGTCCTCAAAAATATAACCTTTAATTTTTTTTTTAATAAAAAATTAAAATCATAATAAAATTATTTTAGTTATTAAAGTTTAGCTAATTTAGGTGTTCCTGGCGAAGGAATGCTAAATAGTGATGACTCACTAATTCCTAGCTAGTACTGGGTCAGCGGGAGCCGGGAAGTGAGTATCAGCTATACCTACTAATGTTATAAATAAAAAAGTATAAGTAATATAATAGGTATGTTTGTCTTTTATCTCTTCACTATTAAAAAACTGAAAGCAATATTTTGGTCCTTCAACACTGTCCTTCAATGAGAAAGTGAATGTTGTTTCCGGGAAAATGTACCGTTCCCCGCGAGTCGCGATGAACGAATTTAATCACAGCTAAGTTGCGAGCAATATTATGTTGTTTTATAAACTTCTTAGTTCTTACCCTCAGGTGAGGCCTCAGTTAGGTTCTAGGACTCTGTCACATCAACACCTGGAGCTATGCAGATGCGTTTCTTAGCCCAACACTGGGTAAACCGTTGCCCAGCGCTGGGATTCGCTTTAATAAAGTAAAGTTATATAAGGTCGGTAAGTACAATTTTAAAATTAAAAACTTTTGCGCGAGTGTGCGCGCGCCTTACATAATACATAGAGTATTATGTATACAGACGCTTCTCTGTGTGTGTCAGACAGAATAGTGTGGATACTCTTAAGAGATTAAAATTTAATATTAATAATAATAATAAACTAACGGCCGCACTCAGAGACATTATTTTAATTATTATTATTGATTAAACTTCATTAATGAAGAGTTGGACAGATAATGGGCTTATGACAAAATCTTCATTAACTTATTACCTATGAGTTATGACAATTTGTCTCTGAGTGCGGCAGAAAGGGGTGGGCGTCCACTAATTGCATGAGACATTTTTGAGGATTTTTGACCCCCTCTCCCCCCTTGGTGAGATTTCGCTATATTTTCCCCAACTACTACTTTTTTTTTTGATGTCGTAGGGGAAACCCATCATGGGTGCCCCGGGTTGGGTACCCCGGGGGTATGTGAGACTCCTACTCATTAAAACCACCTGCGGTTCGCCTTCAGCCGTATAAGGAGGGATATCCCGGATCTAACAAGCACGGGACTCCCTCCACGACCGGCCGGTCTACCTCAGGGACCGGACTTCCACCAAAGGTAAGGGAACGCTTAGGCTCCCCAACTAGCCCTACCCTAATCTCACGTAAGATTTTCAAAATCAATGTTTTGGCTGTAAACGTGTTGATTATAAATAAAAAAACTTAATTTGTTCTATTACTTGACATTTTTCAAGCCTTTTATGAAGAAATAATTTTTCACAGTTTTTTCTGGAACATTACGTGATATTTTCTACGAACCCCCTTCCCCCCTCTCAAAAGTGAGATTTGGAAAGATTAAGCTTGCCCCCTCTCCCTTTAGAACACCTCGCGTCATTGATGGACACCCTTTAAGTGCTTACTATTGATTTCAGAAACTTTTGCCATTCTCAGCTGCTGCAGCCTAAAGCAATTAGCAATGCAAGAAATGCGAGAAGAACGAAGTTGGACGAAAGATGTTTACAGGGTATGTACTGTCAAAACTCTTTTATCTTTTTTATAAACTCAACGTTTTAGTAATAAAAGTATGTGGAGCAAATAACTATACAAGGTCTTGTCTTTGTCCGGCTTATTGAAGACCTTGAACGTCACACAACAAACAAAGACAACGAACATAAACGGCAGCGGTATCACTCATCTTGCGAGAGCAATGCGATATTATTATTGCGCGATAATTGCTCCAAAATCGCAATTTCGTATCACGTATCATCCAAAACAATACGATTGCAATCGATCGCTATACATGACACCATAATATGACACCATTGTTTTTATACCCAGTAATCGCTCGCGCGAGTATTGCTAATGGATTGTTAATCGCTATTTTTACGTGATAGCCCTGCCGTAATACGCTGGTATAGTTTATTAGCTGTTTAAATATTTTGATTAGTATTAGAGAGAAAGGATATTAGGTGAAGGTATTAGTACTCGTATAATTTAATTTTATATTACAACGAATATCTTAATCCTTCGATCGCGGATTCTTGGAAATGCTATTGTATTCTATTGTTGTCTCGATCACCGGTGCTCTTAATATGGGGCTTGAAGGATTAATTCTTATCTTAATATAAAAGCGCCGCGGCGCGGTGATGACGCGACGTGAGGCTCCACGTGCCGCGGCGTATCCACAGTGTGCTCGCGTATCGGGCGGTATTGTAGTTGATTGTGGCGTGCGTGGCGGTGAACGGAATGCAAACTAAACGCGCTAGGGCTGCAAATGACGATCAAAATGTTATTTGCATTTATTTTTTACACTTCATGTATATTCTATTCGTTAGTCGTTTGTTTTTTTAATATTAAAAGTTTTATCTCTTTCGATTCGTTATGGTTTGAATAAAACAAAAACATTTGAAAATTGGTCTAATTACTGTGGTCTACTAACTTTAATGAGCGATAAATCGTGAATTACCGACAACATTTTAATAAGTTATTAATTATTACGGCAACCCACACCGAATTTTTAAAAATAATATACATAAGTACATCAAAATTAATTGAAATTTAACTTGTAACTTGATTGCTGATAATTTATTTATTTTTTATTTAACAGTTTATTGCACACAAAAACATTTAACAAGTTATAGTTATGAAGAAAAACGACACAAAAGGTACCTACTGTTTATCTGTAAAGAAATTTCTTCCAGCAGCTGCTGATAGTTATTAATACTTATAAATAAATGTCTCTGATTGTTTGATTTATATTTGTATGAAATTAAACTATTTTAATAAAAGTAAAGAACTTCTTTACGTGCGAGCCTGCAGGCATAAGATACTAGTAACGACTCGGTTGTATGTGCTAAAATTTAAAAAATATGTATTATGATACTGAAAATGTTAAAAAAAATTAAATTGAAAGAAAAGTTAGATGCTTGACTCTTGAGAATAGTAATAATGTCTCCAGGTTTTATTGCATTGATTGTTGATTATTATCACATTTTATCTAAGAATGGAATTTTTAAATATAAAATATAATAATAATTTTATTCTCTCTAATATTGAGTTATACGTTATATTCTTTGTTCTATTGAAGATAAATATTTCAGAAATTTTGCTAATAAGAACAAAATCTAGTTAAAAGTAGTAGAGACAAAAGTAATGTATGTATTTTAATTTTTAAGCACCTAAATAAGCAATAGAGCCGAAATAAAGATACAGTATAGCGGCAGCGCGGCCCTGACTCTTTATCAACCCACACATCGGCGCCGCGGTAGTAGTCAATTGTGTCGCTACACGCCGCACACACACACACGCAGGTAACGAATTAGGGTCGACTCTATTTAGATACTCAGCCGAAATGCTGTAACCAAAGAATTTTAAAATATTTATTATTATTTGCTATTGTTACAGATTGAAACAAAGAACTTTTTTAAAATAATGATCTATTCCAGCAATAAATTGTCATTTGTGAATTATGAGTAGTACTAACATAACAAAATAAAATATGTTAAAAATATGAAAATAGACAGCTTTTAATAATTTTAGTAGGGTTTGGTTTATTACAAACCCTCATTATCAATTTTAGCAATTAATTTGTGTTAATTCATAAATAATAATACATATTATTATGTATTCCAAAATTTCATAAGCAAAGAGCAAAACGGGACAGTATCACCTTTACTTGCCTATGAGTCTGACTCTGTCCATCATCTTCTATCTTCTCAGCCATGATAGTTAGATACTAATATACCTAATTACTGTTATGCATTAGTATAACGTATTTTTGTTACCGTTAAACCAAAAAAGCTTTAAATAAAATACTTTAGCGGAGCTCTCGTACTAGAATCCAATCATAATTTTGATGTAATTTTGGCGTTTGTACAGAAGCCTCAGTCTTGGAGTTCGACCAGTTTATTTGGCCAATTGTTTAGTGTAATACTTAAAAATAATTTTAAAGATGTTTTGTCAATAGAATTTTAATCACTTCTGAAAAAATTAAATTCTTGGGTTAGTACCGATCACATTTTGCTTTGTTTTTTCCAAGTCAACCGAGGTATATCTAGAAGTCGCAGCTTAGATCGTTATTTTGGGAATCCAACAGATTATAAAATGACATCCATTTTTGAATTGCAAACATTTCAAAATCAAAATATATATTATGTCGTGTTTATTATTCGACAACGTGAGTACAAAATGGCGGACTACGTCATCTCTAACTTTAACAACATGTGTGTACACGTTTTATGAAATTATGTTTCTTACTGTAGGCTGGAGGTACTGCGATTACGTAATATTATGGATGAAATATTATATAATATAATATCTGATAATAATATGGATGAAATGTTATGTTATATAATATATAATATGAATCGTACCTTATTGTTCTACCTTAAAAAAAATTTTGCAGGAACCAGGCGTGGGCACATAATTAAGTATCTATATTGAGAATTGAGATATAAATTCATAGAAAAAAAAATTAAGTGCTTATTAATATATCTACTTATATATTTTTAAGAATTAATTTCCTCAATTAACGAGTCGTCCACGTTTTCTGTGCTTCTAAAATCAATAATAAGTAGGTAGGTAACTAGTTTTATTAATTTTATTGTTATTAATTTATATCGCAGACAATTTCACCCATGTGTGTCCCATTACTATATTTTGTTGTCACTATCACAGATTACTAGTATATTATATTTGGTCACTATTATAATTCGAAATAGTAAAAGGCATATTTAGTATTATGTGATATAGTATGTATCGGCTATAGCAAATTCAGATTTTCTGAATTAGTTTTATGTATAATAAATATTTTTCCATTATAAGTTAAGTTAGTAGATTATGTATTCTATTTCATGTTGAAAGAAATTCAAGATGGCGTATTGCAGACGCTGACATAAAATTGCGAGTCTAATATTATTTAATATTATTCGTAGTCGAGCTGTGCGTGTGAAATTAATTCATAATATTATGTAGATATGCATACATATTAATTATATTATGTATACTTACATATTATAATACAATACAAATAACAAACATGAACAAGCCTGTGCCTAATCACTGCGGTTAATTGCTTTTTCGGGTATTTTGCAAAAATGTGCTACATATGTACCTAAAACTACAAGATCTCTTTTTTATTATTATCATTTGCATGACATTCTCCCCATATTATCTCCGTTTGTTTTAATGTGCCGAATTTATCTTCAGTTGTTAAACTTTTATTATGTGAATGTATTCTAATTAATTTTAATGAATTTGTTTTATATTGTTAATTTAAATGTTTTGTAATCTAATCAATTTAATTTATTTTTCTTAATTGTTAATACTATTGAAATGGTTTCTGATTTTCCCGGATATTTACTAATTTTAATGATATTGCTTTAACTTTAAATTTACTTTATTTGTATTTTACGTATTATTAAGCCGTTTTTTTATAGCATGATGTAATAGCCTGTAAGTAAAAGTGCAATAACCGTGATAAATATTATAATCCTAAAATGTGTATGTACTATTGTAACTTTTGTTGGCTATTCATAGCAATAAATAAATAAATAAATAAATAAATATGTAAACCTAATGTAATGTAACCTAATTACCTACTTAGGTACTCATAAGTAAGTGATTACTGATTTAGTATTCAGTACATACATACTTGTTGTAGGATTATAATTAGGTATACTCGTATTATTTAATACTGTATGAATAACCGTTAATTTTGTTGTAAGTAATCATAATCAGCTCTTAGTTTGATGTTATTAACGTTTTGGCTTGCACAAGTAACTGTATTAATTATCATATTTTATCAGTTATCAAGAGGCAGCGAATAGATAACAATTAACATCGAAATGAGCATACGTCATGGTATACAACATAAATATAATAATATAATATAATTGTGTTAAAATATAAGATTATAGTACTTACTTACAAAAAACTTGTACAATGTACAGTGCCTTATGTGGTAAATTTTATCTAAATTAAGGAAACAAATATATTAATATACAAAAAATACGTTGTCAAAATAAATAAAAATTAAAAATACAAGATATATATAAGGTCATAACTAATTACATATTTATAATCACTACCAAAAGTGCTGGGGAGTTATTCAAGGTCGACATAACTTAATGTTAATATAATAATGTAGATAATATAAGTAACGAGCATTTGGACTGAAAAATGAAAATACTTGCCAACTCCATTAACCTCAATTTGAGACTAAATAGTAAATAGATAATGCAGCAGAAATAAAGGGTAAGATAATAATTTTAAGCAACCCTCGCCAGTCGACACCACATCCGCAAAAAAAACCCTTTTTAATACAGCCAGCCATGCACTGGTGTCGAAAAATCATCAATATCGGTTCAGGCAGCCGGTTACAGAGATCATTGACTTTTAAATAAGTAAGTACTTACTTACTTAACATTATGGTGTATAATGTATTCTCGTTTTAACTGATAAAACAATAAATTAGTATTACTTTCTGTGACCATTTCGAAATACATACCTAATGATTAAAAATTAAATTTCTATTACCTATGTAAGAAAATAAAATAAAAAAGTTAAGTACTTATTACATATAATATATATTTCACAAAATCCTCTGATTACTGAATACCAGATTAAATCTTCAAAATACAAAAATCAAGCCAACACAGATTTTAAATAATAATAATTTTATCAATTCGCTAGTAACTACAAGTCATAAAAATTATCAGCTGTTAGTGTGTGTGTGTGTGTGTGTGTGTGTGTGTATGTTTGTGTTACGATAGGTATATGTAACGACAATAATATGGATAAACACGTAGGGCTGCCGCGTCAAACAAAACTGTTAAATGTTTAATCGATCTGCTACTTGCGAGGTCAGCACTCAGCAGTAACTTAATATTATACAGAAATGGTCAACGGACTAAAATTAGTTTTTACTTTTTACACGTTATTTTGCCATTTACGATATTTAGGGCATAAAAAATATTATATGAAAAAAGATTCTTAAACCTTCCTAATGAACAGTCTAGCTGTCTTGGAGGAGTTTAGCAACAAGTACGGCGACACGAGCATTTTTGGATGTTACATAATATTTGCAAATTTTTAAAAATATACTTACGTATCTTTTTTTAACATTGACTGAGATTTTTACTAAAAATATTAAATATAATTTTTCAATCAAATATTAAAATGCTGACATGATTTGATTTACAAGACCCTCTATTGTTCATTATACATTGATAATAGTTTAAACTTTAACTTTAAACTTTCAAGACTTAAACAAAGTAAATAATTTAAAAACTAAATTTTTATTGTTGTTAGTTGTCAGCCCTGGCGCACACACACAGCGCGATAAGGCGCGCACACACGCGCGACATATGAAACCGAATGCTTGTCAAACTAAATGGATACGGTCGCTAGTGATGCACTCGCTCTACAAAACACTCGACATGACACATTTTATAATAATGTATATTAGGCGATTAGTTTTATGGAAAATCATAATATAATTATCAGGGCGAGCGAAGCGAGCATTAATATATTCCACAACGTGAGAAAACGTGAAAGCACACTTTACGGAAAAACTATTACGCGTATTATAATTTAATTGTGCTTTAACATTATAATTTATAAGATTTTTATTTATATGTAGATGTGTTATCATCGGTCAGTCAAGGTTTGGTTATTATTAAAATATAAAAAAACAGCCTTTAATGATTATTATGTACCACGCAGAAAAACGACGCGAGCCCTCACAAAGCTCGGCTTTTAGCTGGTAAGCTTAAAAATTTATGACCTACAAGTTACAACAGGAGGCGAGAAAAGATATTTTTAAATAGAGCAATTTTAGCGATCAAAAGTCAAAATACAATGCGAAACGAAGTATTATAACGCTTTCTAAATATTTTTTCATTTATTTGTAAATTAATTTATCTCAATTGTAAAAAAAAAACATTTTATCTTATGATAATATTAATTATTATTATTACTTTAACGCACTCGTCAAAAATTACGAAAAGGATAACGTTAAACTTTACTTTTTCTTTTACCTGATGGCTTATACCCGTTATACCTATTTACACTACTAAAGCAATTTGGATGAAAAGGAAATACTTTGGGTCCCAGGAAAAGGACTACCGCATAGGATATTTATCGTAAAAAAGTGTAGGTACGGTTACGCCCCCCCGATGGTTGCTCGCCTTGTCGCGGCGGTGGGGCTCTAGTAACCGCGGCTTGGACAACCGCGGTGAAGCAAAGAGGCAACCAGGGCCGGCCGGTGTCGCCGCCTGGCCCGAGGAGGGCGCTCCCAGCGGACTGGAGAAGTCCGCTGCGGATGCGCACCGAGGTGGGGCCGCAGAGGAAGAGGCAAGTAGGTATTACGGTGCGCCGCTTGCCCTATCCTCTGCGGCCGAGGTGTGGTCGGTGGCAGAGCCACAGACCTGATCTGCCACATGGCCTCCAAGTAGCAGACTCGGGGGGCGTCTGCTACAGCCCTGGTGGGGGCCGAGGAGGAGGGCGCACGTGTTGTGCGCCCATCGTGGAGTCTTCGGGCCGCTGGCGGGGTCGCAGATGTGTGTATCGTTCCTGTGGCCCCGTCAAAAGGCGGCGTGGCGGAAGATGGGGGGGGTTTTAGTGGGTATACCGTGGTCTCATTAGCTACGGGAGTCCCACATCACCACTCGGGTCGCCCCCTGCGCCTGGGTGGTATGCGTAATGCATTTCCCCCTCCGGAAAAAAAAAAAAAAGAAAAAAAAAAAAAAAAAAAAAAAAAAAAAAAAAAAAAAAAAAGGTACGGTTACGCACGTTAAATGAATGTTAATAACATATTTATTTAAATATTATGCAATAATAATAATATGTTCTTAATAATAATAATAATCTATATGTATAAATAAAAAATAATTTCAAAGTTTGTCAATGCTGAATCGATTGGACTAATTTTGGTCTTGAAATATTCATGGAAGTCCATGGAAGGTACGATAGAAGTGATACGAAGTTCACCGGGTCATCTAGTAAATAATAACATATAATATTATAATTACATATTATTTAATATATTATATTATCGTTATGTCGTGGCACAGCCCTAGCGGAGCGGGGAGACTCGCGCAAGGTATGTTCCTATTATTATTAGCAGAGGTAAGGCCTCGTACACAACAACAATCATTATTATTATTATTATTTGTAAATATAATTTACTTTATGTACTTTTACGACAAATTCAAAATTGTAACGTACAATAATTACTGTACGTTATAGGCTATAAGCTCATAATGAATATCTAAAGAGTATAAAATCAAAATTGTTTTATGCGACTACTGGATTTTTACTCAATTTTAATAATTAAGTACTTAATAAAATTATTTAATTTATTTCTTAATTATATGTCAACAAGATGAAAAAAAACATGATTTTGTAATTACAGAAAAACCACAATTAGGTTTATTATGACGTAGTACAAGTTATCAGTTTACTGTAATAATGATTTATTGCATTAGTTCCTTCAGCAGTACAGTAGATTTACAAAAACAATATTATTACTAACAAACGTTCATATACTATAAAATTAATATATAAACTACACAAATATAATTACTAGGTAGTTCTAGTAGTTTTCCATTAATTATTCTATTGAGTAATTTATATTATAAAGGCGCAAGTTTGCTGGGAATAGTTCTATTCCGGAAAAATGTACGGTATCCGCGAGATGTGCGTATTTCAGCAACAAAATTGCGTGCATCTTCTAGTACTTGATCATTTTATTTCAAATTTTGATCCAGTGTGAACCAGCTTTATGTATTCAAGGCCCAAGACATAGTGTAGTGAGTGACAGAGACTACGATTTAATTATGTTACTTATCAAACAAAGGAATATTTAAAAACTGAATCAGAAAACATCAAATATTGGCAATATTGATTATAATATAATAAACTATCGATTTCAAATTAAATGCAAACGAAATATGTAGCTCCGTAGTACGTAATTTGCTATCGCAGATCGTCAACGTACTTCCAGTTGAGTTAGGTTAGTATCAGCTGTAAGTGCTGTGATTTGTGAGTTGTGACTTACTCGGTACTCGTTAGTAAACATGTATTATTTTCGAAACTTGATTCACATTACGCGTGTATTTGTAAAAATACATTACGCATGAGTTTGGCGACAAACACTGCGGACGCATATTGCATAATAATATAATCAATAATTATTATAAATCTAGTCGTAGAGTCGCAGTGTCTGTGCGCAGCTACTCTACATAGCCGTACATACTCGATTTGAAGAAGCCGAGCCAATTTGGTGTTTGAAGTAATTTTGGGGTTCCGCGAGCGCAGAGCTTGTACTGTACAAGGTATCAAATATTACCCCTAATTAACTTGTATGTGCTGACGACTCACTGCTAACTTAACATTGTGATTTGTGCTGCTGTCTGCTAAGCACCAATTTCTCTGAAAATTAATTACTGTTCATTAAAAATATTTGTTATCTTTTAAAGAAAGCTAGATTAAAACGACGTTTAAGTTAAGAGATAATTGAACATTATCTCTCTTGCTCCTAATCTCAATAAAAATGAAAGAGAAAAAACAAGATAATGTTTAATTATTATTGAAGGTAAGAATTTTAACTCAGATCTATAATTACTTAATATACTTATTGCATTAAGTACATTTTGGAACACAATAATAACCCGGCGAGAATGTGGCAGGGTATTTTACACCCTGCCCATCACACGCGCGTAGTTTTTTTTATTTCACGCTTAGTTACAACGGGACTTTCAGTAGCTGGAGACAAGGGAGTGCGGAGGGTGTTAGTGGCGATGTCCTAGTGTTGAGCATACCTGCGCGGGTGTTAATTTAGTGTTGGTAAAAATAGCATTAGCAATAATAATTAATTGTTAAATGCCCATTAGCAATAATGAAATTAATCGTACTTGCTAAAAAATACGATTGCTAATATTATCGTGCTTAGCAATAGTCAGCGATCATGATAGAAATCACGTCCGCGCTGTTTCGCACCGCAGCGCTAACTGTTAATGAATTGCTAATGCTTGCTCGATGCGAAATAATACTCGACGCGAACGGTGCGATAATTTACGATGCCGCGTTTTTAGCAAATAGCAAAGCAATAATACTTAGCTTGCTGTGACATCAAAATTAGCATATTAATTAAATTATTAGAAAATATCATTAATTCCCATTACTATGTTATAGGCTTGCTAACCTACTTCGGGTAAATTTTACCCTGCCACATAGCTGGTGTATATGTTTTTAATTTTATTTTGTGTTATTTATATGGTTTTATATATTAATTTCACTTTGTTTTCTGTAGTTTTCCTTCAAAACAAGTGACAAAAGTATTGAATTTATGATAAATGAAGTTTTAAACGATTTTTTCGACGACTCTGACTCTAAAGTTTAGGAATATTAATTGACTCCAAACTAACTTATAACACAATGCAACTTATCTAATGTTGCATTGTGTTATATTAATAATGTTGTGCATGTCTTTACTTTATATGAATGCTGAAGACGTACCTAATTATTAGTTATTTATAGACGATTGTATTCATATTGTTGACATGCCTAATAAATAAATAAATAAAAAAGTTGGGTCTGAACCCTCAACTTCAACATCAAGATCAAGATCTTCGTGGAAGAGATGTCAGACGTCGTGACTGTCCCTATAAGAAAGATTAGAAAACTATATACGGTTGTAAGCGCTGTATAAAAGCAATTTTGTAGGGAAAACGCAATATTTTTTGGCCATATTGTAGCACAATGTTCAAGACTAAAAAAATAAAATTAATATATAGTTGATTTAAATTTTTTTATAAGAAGACCTCATTACTTATACGTGAAAAGTGATATTACCTAAAAAATAAGAAGTTACTTTATGAGCATTTCTCAAAAAAAATGTACTTTCTATCTAAATCATTGTCCCACATTTTGAAATATGTTTTTCTGTAAATAATATAGACAATTACCCATTTCTATTAAATTGTAAACGTAGTAAGTTAAATAAATTCACTAAAAACATTTAAAAATTAGAATTATATTAAGTAATAAATTATTCACTGTAACAATATTTTGAAAATCGGTCTAATCTAGTTGTATGAAAAGTGAAGTGTCCCAATTTCATACCTTCCCAAACAATTGATTGTATTTGTAAGGCCTTGCGGAAATTTTTGAAACAACTTATGTATTTATATAGGACTGCAAGACCATAAATCATTTAAAAAGAATATTTGGTCGTATTAGAACAAATTTGTTTAATAAATAATGTTTTTATTGTATCGCGGAAAAAGTTCCTCTTTGAAATTCCTTTTTTGTGATCATATTTTTTAAAATTTTGGAGTCTATTTTGATATAAATATGTTTTAGTATAGTGGCAAAATTGTTAAGCTCGGTGTCCATCTTATTTTCGTTTTGATATTTCTTTTACGTTCCACGTACGCGAACAGAAGGTTGTCTATTAGCGTAGTGGTCCAAAAAATTTCCAGTCTTTGTTACCCTAGAAACGCAGGTAAGCTCTAATATTATTATTATTTCGCCTTTAGATCCATTAAAGCTCCCAATTTGGATTTCGTAAGTCAAATCATAAACGAGTATTAGTTTTAGTTGTATGCGTATTACAAATTGAAAACTTTATTTAACTTTTTTGTTACTTCCTTTTTTGTTACTTTTGAGTGGTAACGTATATTTAAAAAACAAATTAAATTTTGTTTTATTATCCCATTTAATCAAATAAAATTTCTAATAACACAATTCAACATTGAATTTACGTAATCGAGCAAAGGTAACAAAACAGGAAATAGTATAATAGTACAATAGTTAATAATAGATTTTGCTATTTTTAAACATTTTATATCTGAAAACAACCCCTATTTCAAATATAGACATTTACCCATATCTTAAAATAAAACAATCAGTAATATTTAAACAAATTTTTATTTTATCATATTTTCTAAAAAAATGGTACAATTTTTTTGAGAAACGCTCTTATGTTTTCTTTTGGTTTTTGAAGTTAATACTTTTTGTTGATTGTTAAAGGAACCTATATTTTTGTTTTCGGTAAAATTAACAAGTATACATATAAATATTTAATATTTTTTAATTTAATATCATAAAGGCTATACTAACAATGAATAAAATAGTAAATATTATATAATACAGCTTTAATTTTCTTCACAGTATGAGTCATTACATAAGGGTATAATTTACCCTGCCACATTCTTCGCGTAACTTTATTTCACCACATTCTCGCCGGGTTAATACATTAACTAATAATTTTAAAAAAATTAAATAATTTAAATAATAATTTAAAAAAAAACTCCAATAGTCAGTCGTCAGACAATCACAGAAATATTGTAATAAAAACAATAATTTAAAAACACCGATTTTTTTTCGTTTATTGCGCGCTAAACGGAACTTTGTGAGGATTGAATTAATCTCGTTCGTATCAAAAGAAACCTTATGGCTTTATGTATACGGCTTATATTCGAGAATTCGGAATACAACACCTAGGTAGTATAGATTATAATTATTATTGATAAACTACGTGTACTCGATTTTCAACTTTATTTCAATAAAGTAGAGTTTATTGTCAAATGTGAGCGAAAATTATGACATGAATCACACGAATAGGGTCGAGACAGTTTTCTTTTTTGAGGCATTATTATTTTTAATGTTTATTGATTTTATTTATATGTACTTAGTTATTTTATTGTTAACTTATATAACTTAATTGTCGTCGTAATAATATTATCATACGAAAAAATATTGAGTAAGTATAATCATTTGAATTTTGAAGTGGACTTACCAACTTCTGATCCTTAGCTAAAATAAAAGTTATGCAGATAATTTCCTTATTATACAAAGTTTTGTCCTTGTCGTTGTCCTTGTCTAATCTATACAAATTATAAAACAAAGTCGCTTTTTTCCCTCATGTCCCTTTGTTCCCTAATTAATCTTTAAAACTACACAACGGATTTTGATGATTCTTTCAGTGTTAGAACAATAGCCCAATTATCGAGAAATAGGCATAGGCTATATTGTTTTATCACGCGACTAATAGGAGAATGTGGAAAAAACAGGGAAAATTATTTGAAAGGGTTTATCTCACGAACTACTGGAGCATTTTCTGTTATTTGGCACAGATACGAAGTAGACCACGTAAAGGATCATAGGCTATCGATTTTAATCATTTTTTCAGTGGCTATAATATATTTTATACCCGTGCGACGCCGGGGCGGGTCGCTAGTACTTTATAAAAGCGATTTGACAGATAACGACATAACATTTAAGCTATATTATGAATACGGTATACCTACTTATCTATTAAAAGCTATAATACTTAATAATATGTTTGCATATTAAATAGTCATGTGGATTTAAGGCTGCTCTTTCGAAAAAAGGGTGCAGATGAAACAACTTTTCATCGGCATTAACAGATAAATTATATCTGAAAAAAATAATTAGTAATCTACATGATATGATACGTAATTTGGTTTTGCCATATTTTTTCTATCGGTATCACATAATAAAGAAATAAAAAACCAAATCACTTCCAAATCGTTGAATGAAACCACTTTACTCCTTCATTATTTATCAAAAGAATATATAAAAAATATCTACTGCTTTGCAATACATAAGTTAATAATTTGGTTTGGTTACTTTTTTGAAATATGTATTATATTAAGCCTTAAAAAGGTTTTTTCTCCTATTTCGCCCTATCATGGACGCGGCGAGCGTCGTAACCGCCACCGTACAAGGCGCGCTGTTATAAATGTTATTTTAATGTCATTAACGTCGATATTCGCACTGACAGACAATCGACCTGCTAATTTAGGGAGAGAGGGCCCTTAAGGGGCCGGGTACCCTTGGAATTTCTCATACAAACGTAATTCCAAAATCATTTTCTTATACGAAAATATTTAACATGTTTGAGTTATTTTTCAGTTTAAGATAGTAATTACCTAGGTTCCTACACAAAAATTTACTTCAAAAAATTAAAACAAAAAAAATTTTTTTTGAAGTAAATTTTTGTGTAGGAACCTAGGTAATTACTATCTTAAACTGAAAAATAACTCAAACATGTTAAATATTTTCGTATGAGAAAATGATTTTGGAATTACGTTTGTATGAGAAATTCCAAGGGTACCCGGCCTCTTAAGAACGTAGAGCCAAAAAGGCAAGAGTAATAGTACTTAATACTTATTATTGTAATTATTATGTATTACCTATTAATACATTATATAATATATTCTGTGGTATTAAAAAATTACAAACAATAAATATTATTTACAAGAAACATAAATTAAAAAGGTTCAAAATGAAAAGTAAATAGTGTGCGAGTGGGATAGAGGATCACCGTCTTGTGTGCGAGCGGGACGGGTATACAATTAAAACTTTTGACGCGTAATCCGAAGGAAGGAAACAGAAAACTGTACACTGGAGTCAAAAGGTGACGCACTACCTCATACAATCTAATTTCTAATAACTAATAAGTATTTAAATAAAAATGAATTTTCAATTTTGTTTGTCTCGCTAAAGCCCAAGAATGGCTGAAACGATTTGGCTAATTTTAGTGTTGAAATATTCGTCAAAGTCCAGGGAAGGTATACATATTAGCAGGGACGTGATGCAAAGTTCAAGTAAAGTATCCTATCACCTATGTCCTTTCCCGGGACTCGAAGTACTTATCTCCAAACCAAATTTTGTTAAAATGGATTATCAGTGGCTCAAGCGTGAAGACTGAAGAGGTAACATATCAAGACAGACAGACAGACTAGGAAGGATTTATATTTTATACACATAAAATAATAAAGAGACTTTATAGGGAGTAAAAAAGCATAATAATTATTAATATCTAGGTACTGCGCGTCCGCGTCATAAAGACGATAACTGGCGAAAAATAATATTGGCGTCTTTTAAGTTTAAATCGACTTCCAAAAAAGAGGAGATTCTATGTTCAGCTGACGATATTTTTTACTTCATATTGTGTTTGATATAAAATTACTTGCCATTTAAGTTTAGCATGATATAATTCTTCTCACATGACACATACACACAAGTCATGATTTCGTACAAATAACACATAAAATTACCAAATCAAAATATTATAAATTATCCGAAGATCATAATTATTTTTTATCCGACTAATAAAAAAGGAGCTCATTATTTGTTATTAATATCGATACAAAAATGATATAATAATGATTTTAACAGCTTTTTGTGTCGTAATTATTATTAATAGGTACTTTACTAAATTAGCTATTTTTAGGGATTCGGTCACTTCCGTACCTAAAGGCATCTAAAGGGTAAAAACACTTCGATGTCTGTCCGTCTGTCAGCTGTCTGTCTGTGTGTCTCCAGGCTGTAACTCAAGAACCGCTATAGCTAGATTTCTGAAATTTTCACAGATTGTGTATATCAGTCTGTTGCCGCTATAACAACAAATACTAAAAATAAATTGAATAATTAGATGGTGACTCCCATACAAGAAACATGATTTTTTTGCTATTTTTTGCTCGATATCAATAATAAAATAACACAATTTTCAGCCTATTTTTTGCTCTATTGTGGTACGGAACCCTTCGTGCGCGAGTCTAACTCACACTTGGCCGATATTTTTTCCATTGAGTTTTTAAAATAAATTAATGTATTTAAATATTTATACATATTACCTAGTACGGTCTACTAGTAAATAGAAGTCTTGTAAGTTGTACCTTGTAACCAATGCTTATTTTTCAGTTAAATAATCAAATACAGCTTACGTAATATATGTATAACTTTAGTATACTTAATAATATGTAGAATAACAATTTTTAATTTTTGCCACTAAAACAAAAATAAAATAAATATTTAGTTGAGTAAAATGATGCAGTGTGCTCGGGCTGGCTACACTCATTCCAACGAGCGAGCTTCCCGGGTCAGCTGAAACACAGGGGATGGAAAATTAAACAACGCATTGTTTTTAAATATTTTTAATCTATAATATAAATAAAAATTATTTTTGGAACGGAGTAATATGTATTATGTTCATTAGAAAATAATAAACATTTTACTTATTTTGTACAATGTACTTACAAATCAAAAAGTAAACATAATAGGTACTCTAGAGTACTCTAGACTGAGCTGAAAATTTTATAAAATGACGACATCTAAAAATAATATTTTAAATAAACGTAAATTTAAAATTATAATTTGTAAATATTTAGCTGTGAATATTGAATAATTATTAGGAAATGTTCGCATGTTGCCCCACTACGAGCGAACGTATAAAGTCCGTGAGCCCGGCCCCGAAATGCCTACGTCACATGACATCAACTTAAAACGCATGGCACACGGTCGGCAAATATATGCCGAGCGAGGATCAGACGACTTTCGCATCTGAAATTGGCCGGAAGTCAGAAAAATCGCCTCACTTCCGGTCAAATTTTTAGTGTCTATTTACGTCACGTGACATCAACGTGAAACATGTGGCAGCATATAGCCCTATAGTTTTAGAGAATGGAAACATAAGTCTGTCAGTTTTAAAATGGCCGGAAGTACTTGGCAGACGGCGTCAAAGTTGGTCCTTGGGTACCCTTTTTTACGTCACGTGACATCTTGATGAATTCTTTTTTAAATGTTTTGAAATAATAGTGTCTTATAGAATAAATGATGCTGCCAAGCCAGATCCGGCCGGAAGTCCCAAAAAAGTGATTTTTAAACTGCTCGTGAATTATGATAAATTCGCATGATATATCAAAATATTATAATCAACTAGCTGTCCTAGCAAACGTTTCTTTGCCATATTATATAAAGTATATCGCCCGTATTATTTTATTGAATTAGTGACTAAATAACTATGTCACCATGGCAACGTCCATCGCTATCCCGTGACCCGCGTCGCAACAACGGTCGCTCTTTATAGACAAATAATTTGCAATAAAATAAAATTGCGTCTATAATTAAAGATCTAAGCTATCCTATCTCTCTAGTTGGAAAAAAGCACACATTTAAAAAAAAAAGAACATTGAAATCGGTTAAGTAGTTTAGGAATCCATCGCGGACAAACATCGTGACAGGAGATTTATATATGTCACAGGGAAAAGAGGATATCAGGGATTTCACTTTATCCCCAGGGATATCACGAACTCCCGGTAGATGCCGAATATTCTTGTTTGTTAGTTGTTACGTCTTCTTACTAAAAATATCTAGTGATAATATGTCATTTCACTAAACTAAATCTAGTAAAACGTCAGAAAAGCGGACACCGCCGAATAAAAATCAAGCCATGCATTTCTCTCACTTGCTCTAGTGAAACGTCACTTGCTCTAGTGAAACAACTTACTCTAGTGAGCAAGTGAGAGAAATGCGTGGCTTGGTTGTTATTCGGCGGTGTCCGCTTTTTAACCGACTTCCAAAAAACGAGGAGGTTATATGTTGGGCTGTGGATTTTTTTTTATTTTTTTTTGTATGTTCAACGATTACTCCGCCGTTTGTGAACCGATTTTCGAAATTTTTGTTTTGTTGTATTTGGTTTCACTCTAATTTGGTACCATGTTCACAAAAGTGGTGACCTGATGATGGGATCCAGGAGTAATCGAGGGAACTCCTCGAAATTTATATGGAAACATATGGTGATTTTGGTTTTATGTGAAGTGTACTAAGAATATGCTACCAAAAAGTCAAATATTGGGTCAAGATATACCATGGTTTCGAAGATGCTGAGAGAACTCCTGACTCCTTATAGATACACGTTTAGGAGTTTCGGCGTTGTTTTAAGAACAGAAAGCATATGCTACTATGCAATTCATATTCATCATCATAATCATCATCATCATCATCGTCATCATCATTACCGCGTCGTATTAAGGTCACCAATGTCTCATGGCACAGAATAGATATAGTACAAGGCATAGGTATGGATATACTAATAATAATAATAATTATGTACTGTATAACAACACCTGTTTGTTTAATACACGGTGGTCAGCGCCGCGAAGGCGACGGCATTGCCGCGCCGCCGCGTGGCGCGTGGCGGCAGACGATAGATCGAATATACTTTACTACTTTATATACAGATCGAATACTTTACTAAATACTTTATAAAATTTTAATAGACAAATAGAATTAAAATAAAGTTATTTTAAAAATAGCATTTAAACAAAACAAATTTATTAAGTGTCTTATTAATTAGTTATACTTATTCATCGATAGATGGCGCACTAAGTATCGATTTGAATTATTGAATTCTTGATTACAAGAACAGCTGTCAATAATTATGATAATATTATATATTATGAGTAGCTACGCTACATCCTATGCAAGTTTATACAATTTTTTATCTGATGGATCCTCCGATCGTGGAAAAACGAGATACAATATCCTTTTTATTGTTATCGCAATCGCCGGTGACCGCTTGGGGCTTGAAGCATTAAAATTATTGTTAAATTACTTAGCACAATATGTTCACTTCACTGATAATATATTATTTTGTGAGTGTGAATTGTGACTCTTAACAAATTGTAATAAGATACGTAAAATATACGCGAAGGTTAACCTACTAGTATAACTAAAAAGAGTGAAATTATTATTATTTTTAACAAAAATTAAAACCGACTTCCAAGGTAAAATCAATAATAACATTAATATGAACTAAAAATTATTAAATAATTTTTACTGTCTAATAGTTCCTTTTTCCGAATTCGGCTAAACCTCAACTATTTCTGTACTCAATCTTCATAATTTTGAAGACGGTGCCAGTTCCAAAAGTTTCAAATATTGTGTCAGAGGACTGAAGATTCAGCTATCTGGTACCGATTTCAAAATAATGAAGATTGAGTACAGAAATAGTTGAGGTTTAGCCGAATTCGGAAAAAGGCACTATTAGATAGTAAACATTATTTAATACTTTTTAGTTCATATTAATTTTATTATTGTTTTTACCTTGGAAGTCGGTTTTAATTTTTTGTTAAAAATAATAATAATCTGACGTTTCACTAGATATAGTTTAGTGAAATGACATATTATCACTAGATATTTTTAGTAAAAAGACGTAACAACTAACAAAAAAGAATGTTCGGCATCTACCGGGAGTTCGTGATATCCCTAGGGATAAAGTGAAATCCCTGATATCCTCTTTTCCCTGTGACATATATAAATCTCTTGTCACGATGTTTGTCCGCGATGGATTCCTAAACTACTTAACCGATTTTAATGTTTCTTTTTTTTAAATGTGTGCTTTTTTCCAACTTGAGAGATAGGATAGCTTAGATCTTTAATTATAGACGCAATTTTATTTTACTGCAAATTATTTGTCTATAAAGAGCGACCATTGTTGCGACGCGGGTCACGGGATAGCGATGGACGTTGCCATGGTGACATAGTTATTTAGTCACTAATTTAATAAAATAATACGAGCGATATACTTTATATAATATGGCAAAGAAATGTTTGCCAGGACAGCTAGTTGGTTATAATATTTTGGTAAATTATGCGATTTTCTCATAATTCACGAGCAGTTTAAAAATCACTTTTATGGACAGATCTGGCTTGGCAGCCTCATTTATTCTTTATGATACTATTATTTCAAAACATTTAAAAAAGTATTCATCAAGATGTCACGTGACGTAAAAAAGGGTACCCAAGGACCAACTTTGACGCCTCTGTCAAGTACTTCCGGCCATTTTAAAATTGACAGACTTATGTTCCCCTACGCTACAACTATAGGGCTATATGCTGCCACATGCTTCACGTTGATGTCACGTGACGTAAATAGACACCAAAAATTTGACCGGAAGTGAGAGAATTTCAGATGCGAAAGTCGTCTGATCCTCGCTTGGCATATATTTTCCGACCGTGTGCCATGCATTTTATAATGATGTCACGTGACGTAGGCATTTTCGGACCGGGTTCACGGACTATTACGAGCTCATCAATTATAACGCGGTCAAATTAACTCGACGCATGGTTTGATCATTCATGACGTTATTATGGAGCCGGTATGTTAAATAACAAAATGATCTACCTGATATTTGTTAGTGTGTATCAAAACAAATTGGAATAAGATATTATAACACGGTCACATCAACTTAACGCGTCGTTGGAATACATTTTGCATCCTAGCCATGCGTCAAGTTAATGTGACCGGGCTATAGTACAGTAACACACTTATTTACCCTAGATTTATTATTGTAACAGGTTAGGTACTTTGACTCGATAATTCTTGTACTTAAATTGATTATAATTTGCTAAATCATGCGAATTTCTCATAATTCACGAACAGTTTAAAAATCACTTTTTTTGGTACTTCCGGCCGGATGTGGCTTGGCAGCATCATTTATTCTATAAGACACTATTATTTCAAAACATTTAAAAAAGAATTCATCAAGATGTCACGTGACGTAAAAAAGGGTACCCAAGGACCAACTTTGACGCCGTCTGCCAAGTACTTCCGGCCATTTTAAAACTGACAGACTTATGTTTCCATTCTCTAAAACTATAGGGCTATATGCTGCCACATGTTTCACGTTGATGTCACGTGACGTAAATAGACACTAAAAATTTGACCGGAAGTGAGGCGATTTTTCTGACTTCCGGCCAATTTCAGATGCGAAAGTCGTCTGATCCTCGCTCGGCATATATTTGCCGACCGTGTGCCATGCGTTTTAAGTTGATGTCATGTGACGTAGGCATTTCGGGGCCGGGCTCACGGACTATGTATTTGCGTGTGTCGCGTCGCGCGCAGTACAATAACGCTGTGCAGCGCCTCTCGCAGGTGTCTCCTCTATGGTCCCGAGACCTGAGGGCATTTTGGTCTCTCCGGCGGCGCCTCTGCAGCCAGGACTGTTCAAGGTAGCGAAGGTCCCCCCGTGAGGCCGTTTGGCGGAACAACATAAAAACTAGATCAACCATCTTTTAAGCTGGTTCGGTGCAATTTACAGGTGTGATAGGCTGTAGGATTTAATTTTTTTGTTATAACAAAAGCATAAGCTTTTTATTCGCATGTTTATCGAAAATTAGGCAACAAAATAGCAACTACGTAATAATATTATGTTATGTAAAGTTTGAGTGAAAAGGATAAATTAAATTTAAACTAAAAATTCGGAAAACAAAATCAGTGACTGTGCGCTAGCCTCGTGGCGTATCCATTTGGTTGAAATTGCTGTTTAGGGCGTGCGCACACTGCACACTAAGCCCTTTATTTTACATTCGGTTTGGTGTTTTTTATTGTTTATATTTTCTAATATTTACCGATCCGGTAACGCTAGATTAAATCGTCTAAAAATAAGTTGCTATTTATAATACGCCCATTTGAGACACGTTTTGTATCTGTGAATCGAAATTCTCTTTAATAACGAGATTTTTGTACAAAAATAGAAGTAGAGCTTCTATTTTTGTATTTATTAATATCCTGCGACCCTGACTCTACAATCTAACATACTTATTATTATCGTATTAATGTTATTCCGTCGACGAGTTCCTTAATATTATGAATCTATTTTCAGCATACTTATGCGGCAACTTAAAACGAAATTATGCCAAACGTAAATAGATATCGACTACGGAGTCATTTCCTCGCTAATAAACCGGTTCTATTTTGAATTTTTCAATGATTTTGTCTCGAACGCGACACGTTTCGTCCGAAGTAGATATAGGATGGAATAAATTTTAATAATTAAATATATTAAAACTATTTTTAGTCTGACCCTTGGCGACATTTGAGAGTCATAAATAAACTATATTTCAAGTTTTTTTTGTCTCCAGATCTATTTTCGTAGGTGATTAGCTTTAAAATATTCTGTGTGAAAATTTGTCGGTTAAATATAGATTCTATTTATACACCATTTCTAAAAATACATAATATACGATCTATTTTTGAAAACATCGTGTTTAATGTTTATTATGAATACTTAATTGTAAGAACCAATACGAGTAGGTACTTATGTAATTATCAGGCTGCACATGCTAATTGACTTATTATTATTGCAGTGGTTGTATGATGTATGGATATTATAAGGATGAAGGAAAACAAAAGAATAAAATCTCATAACATGTCAAAGCAAATCAATCGTGTAAGTTAAACATAAAGTTTTGTCAATCATTAAGTTTACGACAAAACGTTTGTGCGTCGCCATCTTGCTTTTTTCGTTCGTTTTCACAAAAAATCTGTGGATAGTCTATTCTGTGTGTAGTCCTATTTCTGATGCAGACAACACTATCATATACAAGTGATAATATAATTAGTCGCCGTTACAAAAGGAGCTCTACTCCCATGGTATTAGATTGGTTTTAGATCGGCGGCTTAACTAAGATTATTTGAAAAACGAACAAGTTGTGTGTGTGCCGGTTGCCGCACACCGGGTGATTTTGCGTTTTGAGACAAAAACGAAAATATTGCATTTTCTCACATATTTATTTGATTTATTTGTCAATTGTCAACAAAAAATAAGTTATTTACAAAATTAAACTTGTTATTGTTTTGTTTTATTATTACTTCGTTACGCAACACAATATAATATTATTATATTATTATGTAGTCATTTATTGTTGCTTTTATAAAAAAAAAATCAACATTATCCAACGAATAACGATATTATTCACACACGTTTAGGCTTTAGCTAAACAGAAGAATGCAGTTATATTTTATAACATACCTACCTAAATATTATTTTTCTCCTGTATGTATGTACTATGTAGGTAATCTGACATTTATCCCTAAATAGATAATTACCTGTTTATTTAATGAAACATTGTGAATATGTGACAATCACACTCGTGTTATCTAACACAAAATAAAATAATGTACAATCAGTCAAAATCATGGACGCCATGATTAAAATTAATCTATACGTATTTCAAAATATAAACGTGCCATAAGGCCGCGTACACGCTGACGCACAATTATTTTTCCTTATTTAGTTTTATTTAAGTAATTTTTATTTAATGAAATAGTCCTTCGTATTGCATCTTAGTAGTAATTTTAACTTAAAACTTAAAAACTTGTCCTACAATTATTATTCAGCACTGGACATAATCGCAGTAATTGGAGAATTCTCACAAGATTCAGGAGCTAAATATGACGTCATGTAATAAGTTCATCTCATGGCACGAGTAGTAACAACTAACAAGAATGTAGGTAGTAGGTATAGGTACAACAGCACAGCTGATATTATGTAACAATGCAGAGTAAAAGAAAATGTAATCACCGACTAAATACCTTGTTAGTTGGTAATATTATTATTATTATTTAATCAACAATGCCCTTATCATTGTGTTCACGACCTAATATTATTCGAGCGTTCAGGGCTGCAAATGAATTAGTTTTTGGCCTGAATTATTTTTATTTTTAAGTACTTTGTATATTAATATTTCGATCGGAGGTTCTAGTAATTCCCATTGTATTCTTTTGTTGTCGCTATCACCGGTGCTCGCGCGGGGCCTGAAGGATTAATGCTTTGTAATTATTTTTTAGTTTTAAGTACTTTGTGCTGTTATGCATAACTATGCATTTAATATTTATTCTTCTCTATTACTCTAAATACTTCGATCGGAGGTTCTAGGAATTCCCATTGTGGTGAAGAAAGCGGTGGCAGAACACCAGCCGCCGCAACGGAAATGTGCCGGACGCGGCAAGCGCCGTGAGGACGCGGTGATCGTACAGAGTGCCCGTATCTCACGGCTGGAAGGAGGGCATGGGGGGGTTTTAGTGGGTACACCTCTTGTAGGGAGTCCCACATACCCCCGCCCCTTCCCCCGAAGGGGTATTTCCCCCCCTCAACAAAAAAAAAGGAATTCCCATTGTATTCTTTTGTTCTCGCGATCACCGGTGCTCGCGCGGGGCCTGAAGGATTAATATTTAATACTTAATGTTTATAAGATTATGAATACAATAGATTACTTATAATGAATTTAATAATACCACATGAGAAATGATTAATTTTCATTAAGCATTATTAATTTGCAACTTGTGACTTGCGAGTTGCGTCATCAATAAATAATAATTTGAATGTTATGTACTAACTACATACTAATTTTTAGCACATTATGATAAATTTTATTTCTGACATTCAGTATTGTCTGTTTATCATTCTCTACTAAAACGGTCATAAGACATTAAAATGTTTGCATTAATTTAGTACTGATAAGTTAAAATGTTATAGCCTAGGTATTTAATATTTAATATAATTGTATAATATGTTGCTGGCGGAATATATACCACGTTTCTCACATGTGATCAGTATCTTCGGAGATTGTTTAAAATCGCCATTCTTGAAATAAGAACAATTTGAATGTAATATTATTGTGTTGAGTGTTTGTGTCAACCCTGCGCGAGTGAGTGTGTGAGCGGGCGCGCGATATCGCGGCACACAGATACGGGCCGGCCGTCCATTGAGGCGGTAGTGTTGGTACTCGGTGCGCTCCCCCCGCCGCGCCGCCTCACCCCCGCCACCGCCCTCCGCGCCCCCCCGCGCGTGTTTTGACTTATTTTTGTCAAACGAACGCCATATTGTTTTATTGTAATTTGTAACCGATAATTGGCATTTCACTATTTTTCGCACGTTAGCACCGAATTTTTAAAATTAATTATAAATTAAATTATAACCCGAATTAATTAACTGTGTCAATTCCAATCAGTCAGTGCCGTGTTTAAAAAGATGTGTGCGTAATGTGTTTCTAAAAATAAGTTGCAGAAATAACTGTTTCCGAATTTGTTTTTGTGCATCGTACTAGTGTTTAAAATTGGATGCGTTTTGTATATTTCGGATCGAGATAAAAGAAATGTGAGTTTTGTGTGACGTGGATCGCCTTTGTGTGGATTACCGTATTATGGAGAAACCAACGTACAAGGTAATAAAATATTACAAAAATGATATTAATTTTACTATGATAGTTAATTATACTTATTTGATTGACCGAGTGATAACAACTCAATAAATCTACCTATATTGGGTGATAAAGATTTTATAAATTATAATATTATAACGTTTGTCTGTGTGTCTGTGTTGTGATTTCGTCGAATCAGCGGATTATCAGAAACCTAATTTGGTGACGTCATCTATTGTTTCTCGATCTCGTCGGCCGAAGACGTGGAACTTGGAACACAAGATTTTTAATCAATTCAAATGAACAACCATTAACATTGACATAAACATTTTTGTTAAAATTATTATAAGGCTGTGTGCACGTTGTACATTTAGTAATAATGTTATATTCGTAACAGTTTAGTTGTTTATTGTCTGCTAATGGTTAGTGACTGATTAAGTGATTACTGATTACGTAGGTAAGTAGAGTATGATAAGTACTAACTTATAACTGGCTATAAGTTAAAAGTTAACAATTATTAACAAAATTTATTTTAAGTGAAATCTATGATTAATAAGTAATAACTCTCTTTCTTTCGAGTAGTAGGTGGTCAGTTAGTCTATAAAAGTACAAATAATAATATAAAGAATTAAGGCGTCGTTCACATGGGGAAGAAAAGTTTGTCTTTGATTCACAATTTTTTTTAACTACATAGTTAAATTAACTTCTAGAGTTCGATTTTGTATTTTAACATAATATCGATATGAGCTCTGTACCTATAATTGCACAATGCACATATCCGAAGTTTGTGATGTTAAATCGTCCATTCAGCAGGAAATGTAGCTAAGACAGCTAAGTTAATAAATAATTATGTATTTGCAAATGCAGGCACGCAACAGCAACCAATCGAGGTTCGTTCATTATTTTCCTGAAAATCGTATGAGTGTGCTGTGTGACTCGAGCTCTGTTATTTTTTAACCGACTTCCAAAAAGGAGGAGGTTATATTATGTTCGGCTGTGGTTATTTCACCCCACACATGTACATTGTACACACAGAAACGCACAAAATTGTTGTCACCGCTCACATTAGGAGTAGCGCACACTTGTGACAAAACTGTCGCGTCGCGTCCGGCGTCCGTTGCGTCGCCCTTTATATTATTATCGTCATCGGATTCCGATGATACGCTTGCGGAAGTAAAATAGGATCTACTTTTATAACCTCTTTTCGGTTTATAATCGGTTTTTTTCTGTGCCGTAAGCTAAAGTTTTGCGACAACGTAGACACAAAAAGGATAGGACGGAACGATACAGAGCTAGGCTCACTTCCTTATTTATAATATTAGTGTAGATTTTAGAGAAGTAATGCGTCGCCTCTTGTTTTTGCATAAATTATTGTCAACTTACTGGTTGACAATAATAATCGTCGCTATATCCAATATTGGTATAATGTTTAAAATGATGTTTGTGTGACCGTGTCTTTTGTCCGTGTCATTTGTCTACTCAGACTTGGCTCAGACGACTCGAAGTCAGAGATGCTCGTTTGAAATATGCAGAAATACAATACATGGCTAGCACGTGTAGGAATATGATATCAATTCTCATCGTTAACGATCGTGTACTTACTGTACACAAAATCAGTAGTTAGCTGCACAATATCTGATTTATTTATGACGACGAGTGACGACGTATGAAAAGCTTTATATTATGTTACTACTATACATAATATAATGTACATATTATGTATGTAATATTATAATTTATAATTGACGATATAATAGTCACTAGCTGTTGCCCGTGACTCCGTCCGCGTGGACTTCAGCTTATAGCGCGCGTTAGTTCCCGTTTCCATGTAGGCTACATTACTGCACTAGTCACTACGACAGTTGCTTCCGCCGCGCCGGTTCGCGGTACGATTACTTCAATTCTCAAATATCTTCTTAAAACTTAAAAAAAAACGTGAAAAGGTCCTTCATCCTTACCACCACTCATAAGTATAATTTACACAGAGCCAGTACTGGCTGCCAATAAGACCAGGCAGTTTTTCAAGCCAGGCCAAACTGTTCACACGTGGCATATGCCAAGCCAATACTGGCTGCCAGTCTTATTAGCAGCCAGTACTGGCTCTGTGTAAATTATACTATAGAAACACGTAAAGTCTAAAGAGTAAGCGCGTGTTGATGACGCAGAGCGACATATATTATGAATTTTTGGAACTAACTTAATTTGAACAAATATACGCATAAACACCCCCAACTTAAAAATGGGGCCTATGTCCTATCTCAGGCTTTAGACTATCTGTGTACAAAATTTCATTATCAATCGGTTCAGTAGTTTTGGCGTGAAAGCGAGACAGACAGACAGACAGAGATACTTCCGCATTTAAAATATTAGTATAGATTACAATTATTGATATTAAGGCGTTTTTCAGCTACCTCTACACATTACCAGTAGTTCCCTCTAGACTTACTAAGTTACTACCATAACCTTGACCTATTCGTCGCTATAAGCGATTCCGTTATTTGTTATCAATTATTAATTAAAAGGTCTTCATTATAATTGCTGATTGAAACTAGTTTTGTTATACAATACTCAATTTATTAAATTGAGTACAATAAACATATTATTAATAAAATTTGCTTACTCAAGTCGTTCGATTGCGAACATTCGGTTACGCTCGGACGAGATCATGCACCTTTGCGTCGGGCCGGCGCGGCCTGGCGACAGGCCCAGTACACTGGTCTAGGCAAATTATTTAAAAATTTGCCTAGGCCAGTATTATGCAAATATGTACTTATTTATTTCATAAAATATTAATAGTTTAATAATATGAAAAAAGGTGGCTATGCATTTCTCTTCACTGATCGATTGCGCGTATTTTTTTTGCGTTGCGAAGTTTTTTAAGACCTAAATAGTAAATACGTATTCAAAATATGATATTGACGTCGCGTTGTGGCGTTATTAGTCATCTTAAATTCAAAGGAATTTTAATTGTCAAAGCGTTGTGGTAGGTTATTTATTTGAGTATAAAACATCAATAAATATTCAATGGACGAAGATTTTACGGAAAATGAATATTAATTATGTACATAATTATTAACTTAAATATCACTACTAGGAGGTTGGTATTTTTAATAAAATACGGTTAGAGCTAAGTTCTGACTTTGAATATATTTTGGTTCGTTGGCCAAGGTTGCGTATTGCGACTTTCGAAAAGAAGGTTCTCGAAAAATGTGCTCAATTAAAATTATCTTGTGATTTATCCAACCGAAATAGTCGCGACGAGTATGGACTATGGAGTAGTAACTACTAACTAGGTAGTGTAGTACTAGGTAGCGACCTTCTCTTTCGGTCGTCGGTCGAGGTGACAGCGGCGTTATCCCCAATCGTTCTTCTGTCGTCACTCGTCATAATAACGCACGATATAAACATCACCAGTATCCACTCCGATCTCCCATCACCTGTATTCAAAGTTGAGAAGCCACTAGCTCTCCTGGTTTTCACCGAATGACTAATTAAAACAGGAGTGTTTTTTATTTTTTAAGGAAATGTATTATTTCATGTTTATGATTTTTTTAACCTTGATGTAAAAATTATTTATCATTAAAATCTCTATGACCGGTGGAGCAACGTGAGGGTTATCCTCACGTTGATAGTGATAATTTTAACTTAAATTATCTTATGGCGTCACAACTAAAATGGGGCCAGCGCACATTGTCGGCAAAAATGTCCGCGTCGTGCGTCGCGTCGCCCACCATTTTCGATAATTATTGATTCTAGACTTTAAATAAATTGCTGTACAGCGAAACAATTGTGTTTTATGAAACAGTAGATTTTTTAAAATATTTACAAGCAATAAAAGTAATAATATTATTTAAAGTATTATTATATATTACATGCACTATAATATATAATACAAATGTATACGTATACATTAATAATAACATTTTCGCGAATTCGTACATTTGTAGAAGCACACGTCATGACAAAACACCTACAGGTGATAAGTTGATAACTGATAATGCGGCAGGTGCTGAACAGCTGATCATTATAATAATATTCAAATTGCAACAACTAATTTTTATCCTTGTGTCTTAAAATTTTATTTATTTTATTCTCCGCCTCAATAATCCATGTGCCTATAATTATAATTGTTGACCTATGAAAGTAAGGGTCAAAAATGGTATTAAACATTGACAATATCACCTGCACTAATTTTGCTGCTACTATAACTTGTATTAAACATTCAATTGGCAACAACCAAGAACCATGAACACGTGAGGAAACTACGAAAATGTTACGCGTTAAAGTTTGAGAAACACTACGTAGCTTAGGTAGGTAATAGGTAGTAGGTATTAAAAAGTATGTTACATCTAAAGTATATTCCGATCCCTATTTTGACGCCTATTTCAGCAGTTTCCAATCGATACTGGGTCATAACTCATAACTAAATTAGTTCACTTTTTATATAGAGATAGATACCTAACAAAGTAAAGTCTCTCAATGCTACGTAGATAATACAAAGTTAAAACATTTAAGTGTATGAAAAATAGTGGTAAAAGTTTGAGAATCTCAGATCCAATATCCCTAAATATACGGCTCTTTACATTAGCGAGCTCGCCTGCGCGCAGGGCTGCCAACGCTCTTCTTTTTATTATTAAAAAAAATAATAATATTGTTTTGTGGTCTTGCACAAAATAATAGTGATGGGCTATGATTCTGAGCGTGTACTTAATGATCAAACTCTATATACATATATATTTACATATATATTTAAAGCGTTTACTAGCAAAATGTTTAATAATTATTTAAAACTTTACAGTGAATCATGAATTCGTGAGCTATAACACATAAGTTTAGCAGTAAAAGCAAAAAACATATTTTACTAATATTTTTATGGGTTGAAGCCTGAAATAAACATCATCATCATTAATCAGTAATAATTAATTCGATTTAGAAAACAATGTAGAGACCAACATACAATTGTTATAAATATATAAAAATCACTAATTTTGAGAGAGAGAGCTAAAAGCGACTAAAAATCAAATTACTATCAGTAGATTTCATTTATTACGATGGTTGTATGTATAGTGTAATTTTTTTCATAAAACGACTATCCATAAAAAGTTCGGGTATAGTGACGTTATTAATTATTATTGACATGTCATAACTTCTACATAATTTAGTAATATTTAGATTTCCTTATATAAATAATTTTGATTCAAAGGTTTTTCTTGCTACAATCCCAAGCTCTTTTAAAATGCAATATAGGATTTTAAGTTGAGCGACAACCCTGAAAGTAACGAGTGGTTCATAAGTCTAGGGTGCAAGCGTGACAGAAGATAACAAGTCAGGTGCTCTCGCGTATCCTCAAAATAAACCGTATTATGTTTGAACAAAGCCCAAATTCGATTGCATTTGTGTAAATTGTACGTTAAGCTATTCTAGGATAAGGCCGCGTTTACAATGCGGACGTATTATGACGTTTTTGTTAACGCTTGTAGAATCAATTATGATTAACAATTTCATATTTCTTATTATTATTGGCCGTTTGGTGATTTATATTTTCAATGAATCGCACTATTGAATCGTAATAATAAAGAAACTGAGGAATAACTAAAATATTTATTATTGTTTCTCAGACTCAGTCACATGTTATATTGTCGTTGCAATGGCATTGTACTAATAATTATTAATTAGTAATTATGAATTATAGCGATCAATCTTCACTAGTGAACTGTGGACGAAACACAGTCAGCAGAAAAGTCACATCGTCGAAAACAACAGTATCTATTCTATCAGCTAATGCATTTACGAGTATTTTAATATTTCAATAATTTTGCTAGCTTTTTTGGATTATAAATAATGGGAATTTTTGCTAATTTTAAAATAATGCGCAATGCCGATCTCTTATTTAAAAACTTCATCTTAAAATTTATTTCGCCAATGTAATTTTGGGTCATATTCATTTTAAGTGTTAAAAAGAGTGATTTTAAATTTTATATGTTTTATGGTAAAAATATGTTAAGGGGTTAATTAGAAGTATTTAAGTATGAGTGGTCAAGCTTAGAAGTGCATACTTTGCTAGAAAACTTAATTTTACAAAATGTAGTACCCACGTCTGGGACTATTATATCCATGTTTGTGACATTTTCTATGAAACTACTGTAGTAAATGTAGATAAAATTTAACAAATGTATATGTCGCAGGGAAAAGAGGATATCAGGGATTTCACGATATCCCTAGGGATATCACGAACTCCCGGAAGATGCCGAACATTCTTGTATGTTACGTCTTCTTACTAAAAATATCTAGTGATATGTCATTTCACTAAACTAAATTTAGTGAAATGTCAGAAACGCGGATACCGCCGAATAAAAATCGAGCCACTCATTTCTCTCACTTGCTCTAGTTCCCACACGTGACACGGGCACTAGTGGGAGTGAAACAAATTTGTCGCTCGAGCTGGCGCGGCTCGTCTAGCCAGACAGACAGACTAACCCTTTGGGTACGGAACCGTAAAAACTAGGATAATCGAAGAGCTGGAGTACCTGTAGTACCTGTGCCTGTACAAGAGCCTAACCAAACTAGAGATCGACATGCCACCTTTTATAGAAAATATTCAACTTGGTCGGCCGCTTCATTTGACGTCAAAAATCAAAGGTCTGAAGTATCTGATGAAGAACCCTCAGCTGGTTTCAACTGTAGGATTCAGAGATATGGTGATGCCCTCTCAGATCTGCTATAGTTGCATTACACGTGTGATAATAATAATAATAATAACTCCCACTCTGATTTCGGTGACGGTGGCCGGTTTCATTGAAACCAGGCCAGGAGTAATTTTATAGTGCCCAAGTGTGTGCGCAGTACTCAAGAGCAATCTCTATATTCCTTTACTCGCATAACCCGGTGGGACGGAAGATTGATACGACCGGCGAGAGATCAGGCGCAGGACCGACTTTTTACATGCCCATCCGACGTATGGATCATCTAACATCTTACTTGTCAGATTCAGATTTTAGATGATCCTATCAAAGTACCCGTGTGTATACTAGAGCAAGCGAGAGAAATGAGTGGCTCGATTTTTATTCGGCGGTATCCGCGTTTCTGACATTTCACTAGATTTAGTTTAGTGAAATGACATATCACTAGATTTAGTTTATTTTTAGTAAGAATACGTAACAAACAAGAATATTCGGCATCTTCCGGGAGTTCGTGATATCCCTAGGGATATCGTGAAATCCCTGATATCCTCTTTTCCCTGCGACATAATATATATCTTTACTAATATTATAAAGCGGAAGAGTTTGTTTGTTTGTTTGAACGCGCTAATCTCGGGAACTACTGGTCTGATTTGAAAAATTCTTTCAGTGTTAGATAGCCCATTTATCGAGGAAGGCTAAAGGCTATATTTTATTACGCTAAGACTAATAGGAGCGAAGAAATAGAGGAAAATGTGGGAAAAACGGGGGAAAATTATTTGAAAGGGCATATTTGAACGTGCTACTGGCCCGATTTGAAAAATTCTTTCAGTTTTAGATAGTTCATTTATCGAGAAAGACTATAGACTATATTTTATTTCGCTACAAATAATAAGAGCGAAGAAATAGAGGAAAATGTGAAAATAACGGGGGAAATTATATGAAATTGCTTATTATCGTATCTACTGGAGCTATTTTTATGTTATTTGGCAAACTTGAAGAATAGACTACGTGAACTGCGTGGAATACGTGGACATAGGCTATTTTTGCGGAAAAATGTACGATTGCGTGAAATTCCTAAATTACGCGGGCGAAGCCGCTACAGCTAGTTACAGAACAGCTAGTTATTATATAATATTATGAAACTTTTATTTAAAAAATCGGCCAAGTACGAGTTGGACTCGCGCACAAAGAGTTCCGTACCATAATAGAGCGAAAATAAGCTAAAAATAGTGTTTTTTGTATGAGAGCCCCCCTTAAAATCTCATTTTATTTTAATAATATTATTAATTATTAAAGTACACATATAATTGAGGACTTTGTGAAAATTTCATGTGCCTACCTGTTGCTATTTTTGATATCGAACGAAAAAGGCCAAAAAAATCATGTTTGTTGTATTGGAGCCCCACTTAAATAATTATTTTATTTTGTTTTTAGTATTTGTTGTTATAGCGGCAACAGAAATACATAATTTGTAAAAAATTCAGAAGTCTAGCTACAGCAGTTCTTGAGATAAAGCCTGGAGACAGACAGACTGAGCCACGTTTAGGCAGTGTTGCCAACTATTCAAAACATTCTCCCCCTAAAGCAACTTCAAAAACCACTAAATTTCAACCAAAACTCCCCAAAAAATCAAAATATTTAAAATTAGTCGGGGTGTGTAAGTGTTCTACTAAGCGTTTAAACGCTGAAATACAACTTCAACAGGCTAAACAAATAAACAGGCCAGCAGTTTTAAAATATTTCAATTTTTAGGGTTCCGTACCTCAAAAGGAAAAAACGGAACCCTTATAGGATCACTTTGTTGTCCGTCTGTCCGTCCGTCCGTCTGTCAAGACCCTTTTTCTCAGGAACGCGTGGAGGTATGAAGCTGAAATTTATATCAATTACTCAAGTCTACTGTCCCTTGAAGCTGTGAAAAAATCAAACTTCTAAGCCAACGCAATCAAAAGATACAGCCGTTTATGCCGCAAATTTTCGACACTTGCAAGGGAATCAAAACCTACAGGGTGCTTCCCGTGAACTCAGAATCTTGAAATTTGGTACGAAGCAACGTCTTATAGCATAGATAAAGGAAAAATTACGAAAACCATAAATTTTTAGTTACATCACATAATATATATTTTTTTTTAATAATTTTAAACTTACTACCCATTTCCTCATAAACGCGTAGAGGTATTAAATTGAAATTCATACCAAATACTCAAGTCTATAATACCTTTAAGCTGTAACAAAATCAAACTTCTATGTCAACGCAATCAAAAGAAACAGCAATTTAAGCTGCATATTTTGAAACTCGCAAGTACTCGCAAGGGAATCAAAACCTAAAGGGTACTTCCAGTCGACCTAGAATCTTGAAATTTGGCATGAAGCAACGTTTTATAGCACACATAAAGGAAAAATTCCGAAAACCTTAAATTTTTAGTTACATTACAAAATATATATTTTTTAATAAATATAAACTTATTACTTTTTTCCTCATGAACGCGTAGAGCTATCAAGTTGAAATTCATATCAAATACTTAGATCTAATTGCCAAAAATACCATAGTTATGACTCGATTGTCGTAATGAACGAACTTTGTAAACCTTGCAGGTTTGTACGGAACCCTCGGTGCGCGAGTCCGACTCGCACTTGGCCGGTTTTTTTTCATTACCTACAACGACAACAAAATATTAAATTAAATAATAAATAATAATCTGTCAGCCTACTGTCAGTGGCTGACAGTGCTTTATGCGGCAGTTCCGTCTAAAGTGCCCCGCAAATGATCAAACATCAAACACGTCAAACACCATATAAACTACGTGTTTGACGTGTTTGACGCGTTTGAATAAAATTTGGATTTACTACGTGTTTGACGTGTTTGACGGTTTGATGTTTGATCGTTTGCGGGAGACTTTAAAGGTGGCTTTCGGATCTTTGCCGCGAGCGACCGTGGCCGGTAAAAATTCAAATAAAATGCTAATTTATGACAGAATATAGGTATCATTTTCTATGACATTTGCGTGGCGACCCATGCTGCCGCCGGCGGTGGCGTAAAAACTAGTGGTAGAGTAAAATGAAACCAATAGTCATATAAAGTGGCATTTCGTTTGAATTTTCGTCTGTCGCGGTCGCTCGCGGCAAAGATCCGTAAGCCACTTTAAGGTTGTTATTAAAAAAAATATTCCATTCTTGAAAAATTTTACCCCCAAAAATATCCCCAAAATATTTTACCTCCTAAAAACCCCACTAAATTTATTTTTTCCCACTAAATTTAGTGGGAAATCCCCATAGTTGGCAACACTGCATTTAGGAACCCGAACACCACGTCTGTGACATTATTTGAACGTGTCTAGCAAAACATTACCTAAAATACATCTATGACTGTTGATATCTATAAAGAGGCATATTGATAACTATACCAAACTTTATATTAAAAATCGAGATCGATATCCTACACCATCACTTCATGATTATAAACACGTCGTTGACGCGTTATGCTTTACAAAGCTGAAGCAGACACAGAAATTAAATAATCTTAGCTTCATGCAAAAACGCTAGCTCCAACGAAAAAGGGCGATTATAAATAGCCGTCAAATGACGTTCAGAGAAGTGCTGCTAATAGAAAAAAAAAATTACTAAAGTTATGGGGAAAGCAAAAACGGCCATGTTTGTGACCCCCAAAGTCAATCACAAAATTTGCAAGTCCATCATAATAACATTATTTGTTTTGAAATTGATATGATACTTTTTTAAGACAAAATAAGCATCTAAGAAGATGAAAAAAGTAACAAAAGTACCCGTAAACCGTGTGTTACAAAGATACAGGGTCGAAAATGCGTAAATCTGGGTTTCGCACACACCACGTTGCGTGACATTTGGTTACATAAACCTTAAAAAAAAATTGTGCTGATTAAATAGTAATGTAAAACATGCTTGCTGGGGTAAATTTAGTCGAATACCATCGTATAATAATATTTTTAGACATTCAATTATAACGAAAAAAAAAATCATGCTATCACACTTTTACATTTGTAAATGAAAATGACCCTTTTATTAAGCCTGGTTTACCGCTATCAATGACAAATGGGCCTTATCAAAAAATCCAACTACTATAAAAATGTTTTAAAATCAGATTTGACTGATGTCCTTTTCATCTGAATTATAATAATTATTATGGTCCGAACTTCTAAGTTCTAACAACGACAACATATTTTTTTTACTCATCTCGTGAATTGGTCTTTGTATCATAGGCGCTACTAACTACTAAGTACACTAACAGCTTCAGAGATATTTAATGATTATTAAATCTCTATTAAACTTCAATTTAATAGAGAGCTTGACAGCTATAACGTATCCAGGGACTTATCTCTGAGTTCGGCAATCACTATGCAGCTATTCTTTTTTATTATCCATACTAATTAGAGTAATAGTCTTGGTCACTTTTTTTCTTATTGGTAATTGAAAGACCCTTAAAAAATAGAAACATCGCTGAAAGAATGACTCTGATAGCTTAAAAATTCACCAAGATATGGATGGCAATTCAAACATCTCATAAAATAGACCTGCCTGAAACGCTCCATACAAAGTGCTACGAAAGACTGACGTCACTCTTTCGTAGTTTGTACGGATCGGGAGAGAACTTTGTTCGATAGGTATATAAAATATATATATTGAGTTTATGAAAGTGGTTTCATAACAAAATTTGCTTTTAATTGCATAAGTTATCGAATGGTATACAAATTAATATTAAGAAATTTAATTGAAAAAAAATCGACTTGATTCTTCCAACTTTGAAGCATTACAAAAAAAAAATACAAAATATGCTATCGAGCTGAAATTTTGGGAACACTTATTTTTTACCGTGATTTCTATTTATTAACAAAATTTGCTAATCTTTTACCTTGTCATCATCCCTATTACTAATATTATAAATGCGAAAGTCTGTCTGTCTGTTATCTTTGTGGAGATACTTTGAGTCCCGGGAAAGTACATAGGATACTTTTTGTCCCGGAAAATGTACGGTTCGCGTGCTAAAAACGAATTTTGGCGCAACTCCGTTGCGGGTGTCATCTGGTGTAGTATAATATTATTATAAATGAATATAAGCATATTAGGCTATTCTATTCGACCTTAAATCTAATGACATAGCAACCTACGAGTATATCGCTAGGTATTTAACATTTAGGAATAAAAATGTATGTTGTCGTAGTTGGTGAGTTGCATGAGAAATATTGCATTTGCCTGCACCGTAATCATTGTGTAAGGCGGTGGCACACCGGCCCGACGAATGTTTCTACTTTCTATGTATTTGCTGGGTATTTTATTTTGTTTTTATGTTTTTACATTTAAAATACTATATTTAAATGTATATTTTGTAATGTGAGTTGGTTAATGGACAATGGACGTATTCCTCATACATTAGTCATACATACCTAAGTCATAACACTCATAAGTCATAACTCATGACTTTTTGATATTATAAGTTTAAATACTTACGGATTTTGTCGCGGAGCACTTATATTAATCCCGACGTTTCGGCTGCTTAGGGCGTCACAGACGGTGAAGATAATATAAAATATATATTTAAATCTTAGAGCATATTTTAGAATATCGCTCACCATAGAAATCCTATGAACCATCACACACGACGAAGTTAATATATATTTTATCTTTTGTATCTTAAGATACCGAGCGATATGGAAATATATATTTCGTATCTTAAGATAACGTATTAACGAAATATATATTTCGTATCTTAATATGTTATCTTAAGATGCGAAATATAAACATCTTTATGAATACACGATGTTTTTGTGTTTTTATTTTGTGTGTTTGTATTTTGATTTTTTATATTTTCCCTAATCAAATCATGAATTAAAAATGAATGTTTCTCTTGAATAACTTCTAAAATACTCTTGAAACTTCTTCGTCGACAGATCTTGATAAAGGTTAAATTCGCCGCAGGTTTTTCTCTTTTTTATGTGAGGCTCTATCCAAATGTTTCTCCTTTTGGAATGTGCTACCGCAATCTGCATTTCACATTCTATGTCAGAATCATCGTCTGAGGAGCTGTCTAACAAATCGAGAAGTAAGTATAACTTGTATGACCTTTATAAAATAAAGATTTAAAAATGGTTTAAATTGTAATTTATTAATATAGTGGAAAAAGCGCAAGTAATATTGTGTTTCATTTGTGTATAAAATGAATTTCCACCAAGAACCGACAGTACAATCAAAATTACATATTATGTTTAAAAAAAAAGCAGATCATTCATAGTCAATCACCCTGTATAACCCTAACAAGAAATACGTGTGGCACCAACGCAGACTCGTAAGGAAATGAACATATTTTTATATTAACGTATCTTAGCCGTGTGTGATAGGTTAAGATACTATAATATTTTATATTTGGGCATTTTAAGATAAAATATTATAGTATCTTCACAAAGATAAGTTCGTCGGGATTAATATAAGTGCTCCGCGACAAAATCCGTTAGTGTTTAAACTCATAATATCATGAGTGATACTCGCGAAAACTTAAAAAATCATTATCATGACTTTTTGTGCTTTATCTAAATATTTTAATGTACACTTTTTTAAATAATTGTCAATGCATTTATTACAAATTAGTAATTACCAATACAATTTAACATCTGTTATCGTTTTCTGTGGTATATTATAATTTGTAATATTATATACCCATCCAAAGAGTTTCAATCCAAACTAGATGACATAATAAATTAGTAACTAGCGACCCGCCCCGGCGTCGCACGGGTATAAAATATAATAATATAGCCACTGAAAAAAAATCGATAGCCTATGATCCTTTACGTGGTCTACTTCTTATCTGTGCCAAATACTTACATAATGCATTCCAATTTCCAGTGCTGTTATGAGCGTTTACTCAAACGGCCAGGCGTTTTTTTTCATTGGCCATTTCACCTTCTTTATAATCCCGGTGTGTCCCGGGTGTGAGCGCGCTATCTCTTTCTTGAGCGTCGCCGGGGGCAGTTTCAATTTTATACTTATTGATTCGGAGGTCGGTGCGGTACTGTCCGCAACAACAACAAACAAACTTCATTAAGTGCTTTCTTATGTTTTACATTGTCAATCAAATAACAATTAAATATTAATAATAGGAACTTTTTTTTTAGAATCTGTCACGGTTTGTTTCCCTGCAGGGCAATCGCGTTATTTCTAAACGTTTCAATTCAGGTTCACATCTACTTTGGTTGTGTTTCAGTTACGGTTTGGTTTCGCTGCGTCCGAGCAAATTTTAGTATCGTGCTATCGTTTCAACCGTAACTCAACCTTAGATGGAACTCGAACGATGCGCAACGTTTGACCTTTAGAGAGACATTGCAGCGGACCAATCAGCGCCCTTCTGATTTTATTTTGATTGGCTTAAATATGAACAAATTTGTTCCGATGCGTGAATTGGTCAATTGACAAATTGTTTATTTACATAATATAAACTATAGATGAATATGACACGAGTGAAGTTGTTTTGGTAGTTATGAATGCGAATGATTATTACTTGGAGATTTTAATTTACGTAGTTTAAATTCATATTGTTTTACTATAATTTACAAACGCCATAAGTGTTGAGTAGTGACTAGTGTCTTGTGACAAAAGTTTTATGTGACGCAGAAAACATATTATTTACGTAAAGAAGTAATGTCAAAATTCAATTCACTTTTTAACAAACTCAAATAGTCCGTAGTGTTATTTTACAGCATAAAAGTAAACATAAGCTTATATTATAATTTGATTATAGCTTATTGTTATATTTTTCCATCGATTTTCGTCAATTTAATACACCAAAATAAGAAACGTTTCAGAAACGTGCGAGTAGAAATAGCATTGTATAAACTTTTTGTTTTGACAGCGTTTTGCGCTTCGGCTGAGGTTCAGTAACGTTTCAACTAGCTGTCAAAACGTTAGCGCGATATCAAATCGTTCCAAAAGTCGATCAACGTCCGAGTTTCATTTGCGGTTCAGTTGAATAAATTTAGCGCGATTGCCCTGCAGTGTTTTGTATTTTAGGCCGTGCTTGTGTGTGCTTTTTATTTTTCATAAATTAAACTTATTTATTAATATATTAATGATAAGTGAGCTTCTGATAGTCATATATTATGTATGTACTTATAATATTAGTGTATTTAAAATTTAAATGTATTTCTATTTTCTATAGTATTTAATTAGTTTTTAAAAAAATAATGAAAATTGAAAACCTATTAAAGGCTAAAATTAAAAACTTTAGTGCTTATTTTATAAAAATATTTTTTTAACAAAAAAAAGTATTTTAATTTTTAAGGGGCCGGGTACCCTCGAAATTCTCATACATACGTAATAGGGTGTCCCTTAAATTTCAAGTTCGATATATTTTTACGCATACCGTCTCAAAAGTTTCGTAATGACCCTATATTGTCTAGAAAAAAATATAAGTTCGATTCCTAAATTTATTATAACCCGTGCCGACTTGAGATTTAACTTCTTCATACAAGTTACGTATGAGTTAGTACTGCGTTATGTGACTTGTAAAAAATGTTTTTATTTTTTATTTTACACGTGTTTTTTGATAATTTTAGTGTAATATTATTTAGTGAGCAAACATGTCGGCTTATTAACTTCTAACTGCGTGAAGAAATTTATTGATTTATATAATGTTTGGAGAGAGTGGCAGAAAAAGCAAATTATCGTTTAAAATTTGTTTACTATAGTTACTATTCACAATAACTGCGAAGGACAAAAGAGCTCTACAAGATTTTTGCTTACGTTTCGAACGCACTGTGGTAGCTCAAGCATAATTACTAAGTTTTGTGCTTCTTGAGGAAGAAAAAAGTACGAAAAAATTGATTTAACTATTTCTAAAGCCTCTATAAGAAAGTTTAGCCATAATTTATGGTATTTATGTGAAGAGACAGTAATTATATCACTGTTTGATGATGAATGTTGGTAACCAAACTAAGATGTTGATGATTGTCAACTTAAACGGAAACAGAATCGCAAATTTTAACAAATGAGACAATTCTTCCTCCGGCTCCGAGAAAAGTATATCCTGACTGTTAAAAACACTAATCTAAAAAGTTGTTGCCCTGTCTTATTGTTAAAAATGTATGTTATTAATATAAAGATTAATGCTGATCTTATTTAATTGTCCCATTTTCACTTAAATTTATTGCAGATCTAGTGATTTAACTGGACCGACCGGTAGTACCTAGCTTTTTCCAAAACTTTGAGGCTCCGGCACGGGTTGCAATTGTGCTAGGAAGACAAAATTTTATATTTGAGCATCTTAAAACATTAGTAAAAAATATACTGAGTATGCATTATGAAATTCGAAAAAAAAATTGTTTGTCATATAAGGGACACCCTAATACGTAATACCAAAATCATTTTCTCATACGAAAATATTTAACATGTTTGAGTTATTTTTCAGCTTAAAATAGTAATTATCTAGGTTCCTGCACAAAAATTTACTTCAAAATATTTAAACAAAAAAAAAATTGTTTAAAATTTTTTTTTAGTAAATTTACTACTAAATATTGAAACACTAAAAAATAGAGTAAAACACTAAAAATATATAAATAAATAGTAAATTTACTACAAAATATTTAATTTCTAAAAAATATTTTTTAAGTATTTAAATATTTAGTAGTAAATTTACAAAAAAAAAATTTAAACAATTTTTTTTTGTTTAAATATTTTGAAGTAAATTTTTGTGCAGGAACCTAGGTAATTACTATTCTAAACTGAAAAATAACTCAAACATGTTAAATATTTTCGTATGAGAAAATGATTTTAGTATTACGTTTGTATGAAAAATTCCACCCGTACCCGGCCTCTTAAGCAAATCACTCAATTAAAAAAAACCCTCTAAATATAATTTTTTAATTTGGAAGGGTTGGGTTGCTGACGGTACGCGCAAAATGGCTACATCCGGGCATTTTGATTGTTGGTAACCCGCGCGTGCAACGGTTTTCGACACCACACGCCACAACACACAACACAACACACCATGTCCCATGTCTCAACAGTCAACTTAAATAACATTATTTTAATCTATATTTAATGCGCCATGAGTCATGACAAAAAATCACCATTGGCAAGTCTCCACTTTCTAGAGAGCTTGCCCAGTGCCCACTGCAGTATTTTTTATAAAAACCGCAGTTGCTTGTGTTTTACTTTATGCGTCGTATGTTCGGCTGGTGACAGAACCTTATGATTTTGGGCGGGACTCAGTCCTTCTGAATGTTCGTCTAGACTCTAGATTTTATATTATTATTGTGACTGTGACCGCAACATTACAAAATATTGTCATGACACGAATCCATTTGATTGCATGAATCCATACTTCCATACTAATATTATAAATACGAAAGTGTGTCTGTCTGTCTGTCTGTCTGTTACCTCTTCACACCCAAACCGCTGAATCAATTTTGCTGAAATTTGGCATGGAGATACTCTGAGTCCCGGGAAAGGACATAGGATACTTTTTGTCCCGGAAAAATGCGTCCTGCGCAATAAACGAGTTTCGGCGCGCGGGCGTCATCTAGTAGGAAATATAACGTTGAGCAGAGGGCGCTACTAGCACAAACAGTAAACAATAATCAGTCATGTTGCACCGTGTATGTTATATTATCAGAATATTGACTGAAACGTTGTCAAACGTGTTTCCTGCATACGCTTCTTGACTATGCTGGTGCTGCACTCTAGAGTCTAGAGTCGAACTCGAGTGTAGCGTGATAAACAGTGCAGTAATATTTAATATCCTATTCACCCATCGGAAATGTCCGTTGTTACGTCACAGTCACGTCTAATCTGCAGTCTGAACCCACCTTATAGTCCGGTTAACGAATTACTCAAAAGAGGGTATAGAGTGCGTGAGCGGGAACCTATGCGATTTCTGCTGGAACTTATTCAGGGTGATTAGGGACAAAACATACTAAAAGTCCTGACGTCTAGGATGTGAGCCGGCCGACAAAGGTCTAAATTTTTGGTTTTTCGTCAATAACTAAAAAACTATGCATTGTAGCAAAAAATATTCTATGATGACATAAAAGCTTATTAAATTCTCTATAAATTAGATTCTATACAGTTTTTCCAAATTCTCATCCGTTTTTGAACTACACGCTCAGGAAATGAGCTGACCCCTCAAGAGTGAGGGTGGAAAAATGAAGGTAATATCATGACGCTAAGAACAATAGACGACTTACCAGCATCTGAGGCTTTACAAAGAACAATATTTTGTCGCTGCAAACAGAATTAGAAAGGAATACCTACATATTTAAAGTAAAGCTTTTTTTAATTTTTACTTTTCCTGAGCGTGTAGTTCGAAAACGGATGAGAATTTGGAAAAACTGTATAGAATCTAATTTATAGAAAATTTAATAAGCTTTAATGTCATCATACATTATTTTTTGCTATAACGCATAGTTTTTTAGTTATTGACGAAAAACCGAAAATTTAGACTTTTGTCGCCCCCACTCCCGCCGGGTCACCTCCTAGACGTCAGGACTTTTAGTATGTTTTGTCCTTAACCACCCTGAATAAGTTCCAGCAAAAATCGCTTAGGTTCCCGCTCACGCACTCTACAAATACTTTGTTGATCGAGCTATTATACAGGTACAGGGACTGTCTCTCGTAATGTAGTTATATAAGGTCACTAACCCAACTGCTGCTCGTTTCATAGACAATATCCATAGACATACTAATAATATTCCGGTTGTCCACGTCAGTCTACATGTATTGTGTTGTAACTTGTAAGGGAACATACCCATACTACGTGACCCATTTAGGGGGGGGAGGGGGGTCTTTAAAATACTACGCTCGGTCACAAGAGGGGGGAGGGGGTCTAGAGTTTTGTCACGTAGTCAATTTCGCTAAGAGAAACGTCAATACGCATTTTTTTTTCTCGCCACATTTTAATACTTGACACTGGCATTTATTATGGTTATTTATGGCCAACAGCCATTAAAGTTGAACGCAGATTTGGCCGCACCGCACTCACCGCAGTCGCCGCATTTCGAATTCTTCATATAAAGAATGTAGAAGTTGCGAAGTCTGCGGCGCGGGTAGGTATGCGAGCTTGCCTATAACTTCATAATAATATGAAGTTATAGGCAAGCTCGCATTTCGAATTCTTTATATTATAAAGAATTCGAAATGCGGCGACTGCGGTGTGTGCGGTGCGGCCAAATCTGCGTTCACCTTAAAAAACAGGCACTGTTGTCATTTTGAAGTTTGGTGAAGCTGTCAAGCTTGGTGATCATTTACTATTTATTTTGGTGTTCGATTACAATTTGAACTACAGTCGTGACTAAAGCTGGTATATATAGTCAGCACTTAAGATGCGACCCGGTCTCAAGACGCCGTTCGGCTCTGTGATTGGTCCAAATTTTAACAGCCAACCAATCACAGAGCCTGAACCGTGTCTTGAGACCGAGATGCATCTTGAGTATTGGCTATTTATACCAGCCTAAAATATGTACCATCGAGGAAATTGATTCCTCATCATGTCAATTCAATGTCAATTGTGATCAGTCGGTTGGATTTAACTTTAAGCGCGACCAAATTAGTTAGGTGATAGGTCCGCCATCTGCCTAGAAATTAATTTATCTGATTGTTCTATTGTAATTTTAGACTATTACTAGCTGTCCCGGCAAACGTTTCTTTGCCATATTATAAAGTATATCGCCCGTATTATTTTATTGAAGTGACTAAATAAAGTATGTCACCATGGCAACGTCCATCGCTATCATGGTCGTCGTTTTTCTCGAGTTGTAATAATTTACTATTATTTATTCAACAAATGCTCTTATCAATATAATAAGTACCGAGTAGACGATTCTCAGACCTACTGAATATGCATATAAAATTTGGTAAAAATTAGTAAAGCCGTTTCGGAGGAGTTCGTGGACTAACATTGTGACACGAGAATTTTATATATAAGATTATACAAGGTGTAACAAAAATAAGTAATAATATTACTTTAGGGTTTGTATGTGTTACTTGTATAGAGTTCACTGTGAAAGTGGCAGCGCTGAAAGACATTTATTTTTATTTTTGTAAGGGCAAACGCCCCTGCGTCACGATTTTGGCTTGGCTTGGCGTTTACTACGCGTGGTCACCAGGGGAAGGGAGGGGGTCAAAAAATCTTAAAAAGTAGGTCACGTAGTATGGGTATGCTCCCTAAGTTTAATGGCGTCATATAAACAACTATGAAATAACTAACTTCACTATGGCTGACTTGTAGTTAGGTACCGCGCTTTACTCATCCATTGCGGGTTCTGGCTTCTGCCATTCCGCACAAAAATTGTGACAGATTTCGTCATACTGCGTGAAATCCGCCGCGCATTTGAACAGATTCTGTCAGACTATAATTATACGGAATCTGGCGTGAATTCTGCTAGACTATACGAAATCTGGCGTGGATTCTGCCAGACTATATGAAATCTTGCGTGGATTCTGCCAGACTTTATGAAATCTGGCGTGGATTCTGCTAGAGTCTAGAACTCTAGACTATACGAAATCTGGCGCGGATTCTGCCAGGCTATATGAAATCTTGCGTGGATTCTGACAGGCTAAATGGAATCTGGAGCGGATTCTGCCAGATGCAACTATGTATATAAAACCGGCCCTGATTTTGCCATTAGCGTAGTAAACGAATGTCCAAAATGGGGGTCTGCTTGGAAAAGTCGATAGCAGAAATTTTGACTTCGGTACTTTGTAAAACTAGTTAGGAGGTAAACATACTAAAAGTCCTGTTTACTTACTCATCAAAAACGGTGCTTCGTACGAAATTCTCTTGTACTACATAATAAAAGCTAATTAAATTCTCTACAACTTCGTCCTTTACACTTTGTATCTATATCAAATCATTGCTTCGCTATGAGCTTCTGAAATCGGCCGATTTTCAAAAGTGTGTTTTTTTGGGTTTCGTACCCAAAGGGTAAAAACGGGACCCTGTTACTGAGACACTTTGATGTCTGTCCGTCTTCCTGACCGTCTGTCTGTCCATCTGTCTGTTCGTCTGTTTGTCCGTCTGTCTGTCCGTCTGTCTGTCCTTCTGTCTGTCCGTCTGTCTGTCTCCAGGCTGTAACTCAAGAACGATAATAGCTAGAGAGTTGAAATTTTCAGAGATTATTTATTTCTGTTGCCGCTATAAATACTAAAAACAAAATAAATTTAATATTCTAGGGGGGCTCTCATACAACAAACTTGATTTTTCTCATACAAAAAACAATAAAATGTTGAATATCGAACCTTTGCCTGATTTTTTCGTTTAATATCACTTTGGAGAAATTGTTTATAATTAGCAAAACTAGCGCATGGTGCAATAATAAAGGATGTTTTTTTTATTTCTTAGGAAAAATAAAACAGCCGGTATTATTGCACCATTCGCTAGTATTGCTTATTATAAACAAATTTTGTACGGTTAAATCCAGGAAAGGTTAGATTTTTAAGGTTTTATTGTTTTCCCATACTTATGTTTCTTAAAAATATGAAACAATATACTAAAATACAACACTTTCCTCAAGTTTGCCATATACCTACGATTACTTTCCAGAAGTCATTCCTTACCAGCAACACTATAAATTGATGTAATAATATAGGGTGTTTTTATGTGATTTTTTCTTACCTTCTACCCTCATTAACTTTTTTCTCCCATGGTTTAGAGATTTTTTGCCATACAATAAAATGTTCAACTTTTTAAGCCCTTTCATTTGGCGTATGTCTCAAAGTGCTACATTAGATTGGACGATATGCCCCTCCTTCTTTAAAAATTAATTATTTATTTTATTTAAATTTTATTTTTAATTATTAAAGTATAAATACAACTAAGTATTTGTGAACATTTCAGCCTACCTTATGCTATGATAGATATCGAGCAATCAAAAAAACAAAAAATCAAGTTTGTTGTATGAGAGCTCCCCTAAAATATTTAAATTCTTTTGTATTTATTGTTATAGCGGCAATAGAAATACATAATCTCTGAAAATTTCAACTCTCTAGCTATAATCGTTTTTGAGTTATAGCCGGAGACAGACAGACGGACAGATAGTATAGGGTCCCGTTTTTACGAAACCCTAAAAAACACACTTTTGACACACTTTTGATGAGTAAGCAAAATCCCAAAAAACAGGACCTTCTTTGCCATGTTTTAGCATGTTTATCTCCTAACTAGTCCAAAGTACCAAAGTCAAAATTCCTGCTTTCGACTTTTCCAAGCAGAATCATTCGTTTACTAGGCTACATAGCTGTATCGGATTCTGATTTCTGCCACACCTAATTAGGTCTGGTGCCGATTCTGCTATAATAAAGAACTCTCTTTGTGAAATGTGCCCCCATAAACATATTATTTACATAGCGGATAACTTACTAATAAATTAATAATACAAGGTATGCTAATTGCTAGGTGACTTTATGACGCCTTGAATAAAGTATTTCCCCTCGGTATTTTATTAGTAAGGGCATTTTACATAGCAGAAGTTTATAAGCCATCTCTGTTCTCAGCTGGTGGGCGCTCCGTGCGGACAGCACGGCCAGTACACGTTCTACAAGGCGATCAAGCTTACGGGCCTCCTGGAACGGATCGTCGCCATCGGGGACTTCTTCTTCGTCAAGATATGGCAGGACTCCGAGCTCATCTCCATAGGTATGCAGTATGCACACAGTCTTTCTCTAGTAGATCAAGTAAGGCTGCCTTTGGTCCTGGGATCTGGGTTAAGTTGCAGAAATAAGTGAGACAGCTGCATGTTGTTCTCTTTCGAGCACTGCCAGCCAAAAACAAGACTGTGTTTCAAACTATTTTTCTGTTGCTCCTCTTCGGCTGATCTACTGGAAAACAGGGCACAGACGACTGAAAAAATGTCTATTCTGTTTCATGGGTTTTAATAGGAATTGCGATTTAAAAGATAAGAGTAGATCTTCCAGTTGCTAATTCGCGTCGTGTTACTACTTACTGTTTCACTGTTCTCTGTTCTATTTGAAATCGCAATAAGTATATAATAATATACTTATTCCTCTTCTTAGTCCAAAGGAAACAATCACAATGTATCTAATAAGATACATTGTGATTGTTTCCTTTGGACTAGGCTATGTTGCGCGAATGCCGTATGTGCCGTATGTGCTTGGGCAACCTTACGGTCATTTCAAAATGTTGTCCCAGGCACTACAGTATTTGAGGAGTGCTGTGGTTACTTCGCTCTGAAATCACTGTATAAATCATCCACAACGGATGCAAAGGCCTAGTTTGTGATTGTACTTTTAACTCCTTTTTAACGGGAAAGCTACCTAAGGGCAGCGACACCCTTCACTGCACCTGCCTCACGGAAGACCCACAAGTGGTATCGCTTGCCATTTACCGGTGTACGATAGACTATTCACAGTTATTTTGCCTCTCGTAGATTTTTATGTCTGTGACACAAAGATCATTTTGCCGTTACCATTAAACTCCGAGGTAGGATGACTATGAACAGGCTACACTGAAAGTTTGAAACACAAGAAGAGGTCATCACGTCGCGCGTCGGTAAAGCATAGTTTACAAAATAATTATTATGGTATTTGGTAATGATTAATAAACAATAATTATTATCATGCTCAGAGGCTTACTCTTTCTAATGTTGTGCGAAGATTTTGTACCTTTTTTTGATTTTATTTTTTTCTAGTAAGTAAAGAAGATTGATAACTGATAAGGCTCTGATGGGCTAGATATCATGTAGTATGACTCTTCACGTTAAGCCATCATGAACCATGATTGCTTTCTCACACGCGCATGTAAGACTACGGTTACTAAACTCACACGGTAAGTCTGGATTCTGGCATTAGTTCGCTGTTCGGTCCATCAGTCTGCTGTCAGAGAGTGACGCCAGAATGATTACCGGAAAGTACACTGTTGACTGTACAGTAGATGACAAGACACAAGTACAGTAAAAGTTCTCAGTAGCTCTACCATGAGGTCGGTATCGAGTATCGATAACAATTATTAAAAAAGTAAAAACTATAGCTTTAAACTTATGGTAGAGCTACAGTCCGTCCATCACAGTTTCATCTCCTGTCAGTCTGGATCAAACCGATGGAGTGAACCGATGCCAGCAGCCAGACTGACCGTGTAACCTAAGCTACGTCTAAGACTGCATACAATCACTCGCATTGGAGAATCTGCCCCCCTTGACAACTGGCAAAACGCTAACGCTACAAAACGTATGGGTTTTGACATTAGTATTCTCTAGCGACGCGATGACTTATGTCAAATCGCATACATTTTGTAGCGTTAGCGTTAGCGTTTTGCCACTTGTCTAAGGGGGCAGGCCTACAGTGTAGCAATATCCCATCTGGCTCCTCAACGGATGATTATTTTAATCGTGGTGTATTGTCGTACCTCAGGCGAGCTGCAGCTGCTGTGGACGGACCGCGTGTCGGACCAGACGTTGGTGTCGCTGCGGCTGTACTTCCTGCCGGAGAACACGCCCGACGGCCGCGGACAGCACGGCGAGGTGAGTCTGATTATAATGAGGTGTTTTTTTAATACGGGGGCAAACGAGCAAACGGGTCACCTGATGGAAAGCAACTACCGTCGCCCATTGACACTCGCAACATTAGAAGAGCTGCAGGAGGGAATACTCTCTCTTCTTGAAGGTTTATAGGTCGTATTGGTGATGTCTGTTAGCCGTTACGAGAGCTTGTGGAGCTCCGAGGAATCGGAGCTGGGGGAATAGTCCAGGACACTCCTTTCGCATTTTTTTTTTATTTAAGTATTTTTATTGATTAGACTTTTAGAGTATATTAGTGTAAAGTGTGATTTATGAAGTATGTCTTCAAAATACAAAATAGTCTTTAAAGATGAACCCAGGCCTTTGATTTTAGACGTTTTAAGAGACTGTTAAATTACAAATAACAATGAGATAAGTATGTTTAAGGCACATTTAAAACGATCATGCTGACAGCGAAACATTTTGTTCAATTTGTCAGATTATTCATTGTTACGAAAATTAAAATGTTGATAAAAAACTACAATATTCAAATTGTATGAAAGCACAAAAATCCGGGCGTTTCTCGTGAACTTGCGTCTCGCTCGCACGCGTCGCTCCGTCCCTCTCTAATCCCTATTTGGTAACGCCAACTATTTCATGGATGAAATTACGAGTGGCGCAGGGTCCAAATGACGGGCTACGGCGATTGTCAGCGTTTGTCAATCTTCAAAATATATTTGGGATTATATTCAAAATCCACCTTTGGCACCTACAAAATCTATACTAATACTAATATTATAAATGCGAAAGTATCTCTGTCTGTCTGTCTCGCTTTCATGCCAAAACTACTGAACCGATTGTAATGAAATTTCAAATGTTGTACACAGATAGTGTAAAGTCTGAGAAAGGACATAGGCTACTTTTTAACTGGACAAAGGGGTTGTAAGGGGGTGAAAATGCGTAAATTTGTTCAAATTAAGTTAGTTCCAAAAATTCATAATAGATGGCGCTGTGCGTCTCCTACATCGCGCTATTGCTTACACAAACGTCTTTCTATAAGACGTGGTATCATCTTATAACTAATTTTCGATTTTTTCGATTGTTATTATGTACTCTTACGTTATTAAATAACTCAGTACTTTATCTATGCAGTGACGTAACCTTAAACCTATCAATGATAAATAGTTTATGGCAAAAGTTGTGTAATTGGGGGGCTAAATATATGTACTTACTTTAAAATTTGGCATAAATTAAGTTTAATTTTAAAAAATGAAATAAGTTATGTGCACACTGCACAGCTGTTTTTGGGTGTTTTGATTTAAGGGGTACAAGGGTTTTTTTTTATAAAAGCTTTTGACACCAATTTTGTTGACATCGCGCGCTATAAACTGAAGTCCACGCGGACGAATTCGCGGGCAACAGCTAGTAATTTATAATTACATGGCAAAATTAAAACTATAGTTTGTTCGTTCTAAGATGATTTATTATGGGTGACAGTTCTCATATTCCTTGTTACGGATTTTTTTACAAGAAAACAAAAATTCAGAATGTAATAAATTATATTCCATCTACAAAAATAAATGTTTCCTGTAATTGTAAATGAATAAAAATGAATAGTTGCTAAATGCTAACTTATTGATATAAAATTATAAATATTAACTTTGAAATAGGAGTATAAAATTATTGTTACGACTTACGAAAATATTTGAAAAATGTCAGATGCATGAAACGGAACTTATGTCAATAGAGATTGACACAGTTGAATCGAAATCAAATCGATAAAAAGGGCGGGCATCTTAAATCGCCGGCGTCACTCTGAAACATCAGTACGAAATCGATAGTTTCGATTGCAATTCCTTTACGAGGTGATTCGATATTTTTAAATTAATCGATTAATTTTTTTAGGTAACTTCCCTACTTTTGTCAATTATAATGTGTCACGCATATCATCATAAAACGAACAAACTGGTAAACAGTTACTTAAATGAAGTAACTAAATACATTTTATAATTATTATTGAGAATTCTCAAAAATCTTAACGTCGTGTTGCAGACTGCAGTACAATAATTTAAAATATTTTGATATTGTTGTGAATTGTGATTTATGAATTATGACACATTAACATCTCGTACGTGTTCGTGAAGATTACGACACAAAAAGCAAAGAAATCCTGAAGTCTATACCTACTAGTTACAATTACAACACATAAACAGCGGCAGGTGTTTACGTACACGTAAAAAAAAAGGTTTTTTATCTATTTTTTTGCAACTTGTACCACACACTAACGACTGTGCAGTAACTGCCGAAGTATGTCCTATCCCCGCTCTATAAGGTCGAATATTATTTGTCGACGACTCAATGTAATTTCCAAGTACTTTATGGTGTAGCGAAAGAACCATCTTGATATTTTAATTATATTATATTTAAATTGTAATTCGGGTGAGCCGGCCGAAATTGTGGTCGTGGGTTGAATGTTAAATATATGGATTATAATAATAATATTGTGAGCACTAAACTTTCTTGTTTATTTTAATAAATAAATATTGCAATTGGAGTACACAGCACTTGGATTACTACTGGAATTGGATATAGGCTATAGCTACTCACATATTTTAACCGTCTTCAAAAAAAGAGGTTATCAATTCGACGCGTACGTATGTAATACATATCCAGAACTGTCCAGTTTTTGTATAATATGTTAATCTATAACGGCTTCGGGACATCTACGGATTCGCCATTCCATTCCATCCATTTTATTTTATTAGTAATTAATAATTATTATGAAAATATAATTTATTTGTAAATGTCTAGTAACTATCTGTACTTATAAGCAAAATGTGGCAGAATAACCACATTACACAGGCATTTCAAACATAAAAATACTTGTAAATATTGTCGTTTGGTCTGTAATCTGTTAAAGCGGGACAATTTCGGCCACGCTGGGGACAGCGGGACAGACTGCCTGAAAGCGGGACTGTCCCGCCCAAAGCGTGACGTATGGTCGCGTTAGGAATACTGCAAGTTTCATCAAAATCGGTTCAGTAGTTTATGAGATAGGGAATTTCAATTCTCAATTACGTACAATTTTGAAGTCGGTTTTATCTTTTAAAAATACAGTTATGAACTACTAGACGTTCCGCGCGGCTTCGCCCGCGTAAATTAGATATTTCACAGACAAATTTATCCACAAAAAGCTTATGATCCTTCACGTGGTCTACTCCTTATCTGACCCAAATTACAGAATAAATACTCTAGTGAGATGAGCCCTTTAAAATTATTTCCACCGTTTTTCCACATTTTATTCCATTTCTTCGCTTCTATTAGTCTTAGCGTGATAAAATAATATAGCCTATAGCCTTCCTCGATAAATAACTATCTAATACTGAAGGAATTTTTCAAATACCAGCCAACCAACAAGCCAGCCAAAAAACCAGTAGTTCCTGAGATTAGCGCGTTCAAATAAGCCCTTCCAAATAATTTCCCCCGTTTTTTCCACATTTTCCTCTGTTTCTTCGCTCCTATTAGTTTTAGCGTAATAAAATATAGCCTAAAGCCAATAAGATTAAAAAAAAATATAGCCTAAAGCCTTTCTCGATAACTGGGCTATCTAACACTGAAAGAATTTTTCAAATCGGACCAGTGTTTCCTGAGATTAGCGCGTTCAAATAAGACCTTTCAAATAATTTCCTCCCGTTTTTTCCACATTTTCCTCTATATCTTCGTTCTTATTAGTCTTAGCGTGATAAAATATAGCCTATAGCCTTCCTCGATAAATGGACTATCTAACACTGAAAGAATTTTTCAAATCGGACCAGTAGTTCCTGAGATTAGCGCGTTCAAACAAACAAACAAAAAAACAAACTCTTCCCAATTATAATATTAGTATAGATAGGATTTATAAGCACGATATTTTTTATTCTACGTCTTATTATTAGTTAGTAATCATTATTAGTGTAAAATTAGTAATTACATATTATTTTTATAAAGTTAGTAATTAATCGGATCTAATTAAAAGAGTTTTAAAGTATGAGTGGCATATTATATAGGTAAGTGGCATGACAAATGACATGTTAATTTAAACTGATAAAGTATCAAAGAGTGTTGCGCGCTCTCTCAATATACTTGCTGCGATAGTACAAAAAGGCCAGGACAGAGCGGAGTAGAGACGTTTTTTTTTAATTAAAATATTTTTTATAACATTTGCATTTAAATTATTATAATATCAAACTATACTTTAACAGGAAAAATAATACTGTTTTAATATTTTTGGTTTATTAAAATTTTATGCTTTTGACGTACTTAGGTACCTAATTAGTTGCTAAATAGTTTTACTTTTTAAGACAATTATTTATTTGTTGTTTCGAGAAAATAGAATATCATGTGAAATTAGAGAGTTGCCTAGTATTATAGGAAATTAGACATTTTCAGCTATTGTTTTCAGCTAAATAGTAAATAGTAAAACCCACATAATATTATAGACACGATTTGAAAAGTAACCGATGGTTTTTACCTTAGGAGTCAGGACGAATAGAATTTCTAACTAGTTGATTGTTTACAATTTAGAGTGGAGACTGGAGATATTTCGGTTATCCTCATTGAGATTTGAGTATTTGGTGGCGTCTATATCTTATCTGGTTCAGGCGCAGGCGCAGGCGCAGGCGCAGGCCGCGTTGACTGTAAACACTGATAGCGCCGCGCGCCGCGCCGTGGTGAAAAGCGATGAAATAAAAATACGGCTTAAGAGTCTCATAAGTTATAAACTTATAAGTAAATGAGTTTCTTTTATTTACCTTAATAGACATAAAACTTATAAGAGAGAAAAAAATTATTTTAATGTTTAAGAAAAAATAACATTATATTTTAAATGAAAACTAACAAAATAATATTATAATTAATCCTTCGATCGCGGATTCTTGGAAATGCTATTATATTCTTAGACTGTTGTCGCGATCACCGGTGCTCTTAAGAGGCTTGAAGGAGGCCGTAAATTCGTGATGTAAGCACACATTGTGTTTTAAAATATTTTTTGTGTGTATTTTGTATTAATCACGTACTCACGAAGCGTGACGAAATTATTCGTTTCGAGTTAACTTGTATTTATCATCGAATACACAATATTTGACCGCGGTCTGAACTCCAACGGTAACTTTATTTGACACGTCTTGTGTAATGTCAAATGTATGTCTATGTTGTGTACCGTGCATTAGTCACTGCTTAAACTTTATTTATTTTACATACTAAGTATTATTATTGTAGAGCACTGCGCGAAAAGGGTTATGTATTTCTAGGGTAATAGTGTTGTATAAGTAATAAGTATTTAATATTTATTAATAGGGCAGGGTTATCCAAACTCCAACCTTTCAAAGTTTTACTTATATTTACAATAAATGTTAAATAGTTTTTAGGGTTTAACTCTATTCTATGCGTGGCCACTGCTGGCGACTACTCGATGCCCTAAGCAATCCATGCCTGTGGGCCCCCCTATCCGTATGTCAACTAGAATAGTTCTTTGAGCCTTTACTCTTCAGCTGGTGCCCCCTTAGACGTGATGCCCTAGGCAATTGCTTAATTTGATTAAGGGTTAATCCGTCACTGCTGCTGGCCAGACACGCTCTTGGCCGGCATTTCTCCGTATCACAACTCACAAGTAACATTTTATTTTAATAACATCTGAATAAACAGAAATGACGAAAGCGCGACTCCACGGCTTTACACGTAGCAATTATTTATCAGTGACACCGCCCCCCGCCCCCGCGCGGCGCCCGCGCGCTAGGGCTGCCACACACGAGCGGTAACGTTGCATTGTTAGCATATTCTGTTATAATGCACGTCCCTATGGTTTGTCTTCTAATAACAAGTAACAACTGATGAGGTAATATTTATAGACATAGTTTAGACTTAAGTAGTTAAGTATGTAAAAATTATAAAAATAAAATATCTTATTTTTATTTTAAAAGACCATAGTTCATAGTGGGTGTTACATTTTGTAAAATAATATTATGTACTTATTTTTAATGTACATTATAGTCATTAGTAAGTGTTATATAAGGATGTCAATTAATACCTCGATCGTGGGAATCGCCGACAATAGATTTTCAATTGTTAAGCGACAGTCGGGTGCCGCTTGGGGATTGATGTGAAATAACTGAATAATATTTAAAGACATTATTATTTTTAATGTTTAATGCAAAACATTCAAATGACAGGATTTAATCTAGGACAAATTGATACCGGCTTTCTTTTTTCACATACAATATGATACAGGCCATACTGCAGCTTGTACGGTGAACTTCAAGTATCACGGCGAACAACGTCGCTAATTGAACTTAGTTATTTACTTTCTTTAGTCATAAAACATAAGTCTAAAGTCATAATAATATTATTATGTTATAGCGGGCTTACATTATTAGACTACAATGTAATAACGATCGGTTTACATTATTCCAATCGAATCCAGTAATCCAATCATTACCCGTATATTCCAGTACCCGTTTACATTATTCCAGTAGCAATCCAGCCCTGGATTGGATTACTGGATGGAAAATGGGAATAAAACGGCCATTCTTACAGTTTTTAGTAGGAAACTGTGTTAATTTATTCTAACTTTGATTGATAATTTCAGTAAAAAATATCAATATTGATGAATTAAGCAACATTGCAATTTGCAATATTGCGTTACATCCTGGAAGGAAGTAATATGCCGTTCCATAATTCATTTATTCCATACTAGATGTTGCCCGCAATCCGCATCTTTGCGCAGTTTATCTACAGGGTGTATCACAAAGAAAATTGCTCTTTCAGCTCTGCTGCTTTCACCGTGAACTCTATACAGGGTGCAATTAAACCTTCCTGCCAAATTCTGATATATTGATCCTTGTTAAAAATAAAAATACATGTATAAGGAACACATATGAACACCCTAAAGTATTGTAAATTATCACTTAGATTTCTTACATTTTGTATACCTAATATATAACGATTAACCGTAAATTTTTCCGTGATTAAATAAGTAATTTATGTCCTTTCCCGGGGCCTCGAGGTATCTCAACTCATCTAAATCGATTCCTAAGTACCTCCAATGTAAAGACTAAACAAATAACAGACAAACACACATGCTCGTTTATAAAATTAGTATAGATTGTGAATGAAAACACTGACTTTCGGGATAAATTGACAGATTTCCAATCATTCTGTCACATTGTCGATCATACAAGAGAACCATATACTATATAGGTTATATTATCATGATTTAACTATAGAAGTTATATCTGGGCAAGTTATAAAAATGTCGTCGTACAAACGCACAGAAGGCCGCGGGGACCTTAGCCCAGATGCATGTATGTTTTCGTAAGATTCCCCGTGCGTCGTCGTCAGTCGTCGCCGTCCGTCACCGTCACCACGACCGGCGAACGGTGCCGTGGGAAACGCCGCCAGAACCGGTACCGGGGGCTTCCTGCGTGACACTAGGTGTGTGATCTGTGGTCAATTGGTCATAGAGCACATCTGACATCACGGGGAGAGAGGGTGGTAGGACATAGCGTCTAATGTCTATCTAATATAATATTATTATTATTATACTTTTTACAGAAATGCATGGTTCCTATGGTATTCGAAGTACTAAGCGTGAGTTAAGTGTTATTGATAAGTTTGCCCGTCGCTCCGATGGTCAACATTGATATACTCCTTCTGCCTTCAGTTCAGTCTAGCAATGTTGACCATCTTCTGGAAGTACATCATTTAAGAGCCAAGAGTTAAGACCTAGTACTCCTTCATTAGATTATGAGATCTTGTAATGGATATATCGCATTACGCAACTTCTTTTGTTGAAGGGCGAGCTGAGCTGGGCGGGGATTCCTCACTAATGAGAGAACTAATTTAATAATTATTACTTGTTGCTACTAGCTGCTGGCTTCGATATGTTTGCTCCATCTCTCTAATCTCTATACTAGATGGTATGGAGGCCTACTAATAATAATTATTTATCTTTACTCTTGACCCTGGGGGAGACCTTTGCCCAGCAGTGGGACAGCATAGGCTAATTAAAAAAAAATCTTTACTCTCAAGAGTTTATAGAAAGTAGAAACAAACTTTTTTCGGTTCAAACGAATGAATATTAGTTGGTATGAAAGTCAAATAAGATTTTTTTAAAATTTCACCCCAAAAGGTATTAAACAGAAAACTTAAATTTATACACGGGCGATGGTGATCATAATGAGCTCATATAGGCCATATTATTCTAGGGTCTAGGAGTAAATTGACTTCCGCTTTATAATTACTTAACTAGATGATGCCCTTAACTCCGTTGCGCCAAAATTCGTCTATCGCACGAGAACCGTACATTTTTCCGAGATAAAAAGTATCCTATGTCCGTTCCCGGGATTCAAAAATCCCAGCAAAATCGGTTCAGCGGTTTAGTCGTGAAGAGGTAACAGGACAGACAGACAGACAGACAGACACACTTTCGCATTTATAATATTAGTATGGAAGTATGGATATGGATTTTTATTTGTTCTTTATTGAATTCTGGGATTAGGGTTTGGGCACGGGTTTCCGGTTTTTTTTTAAATTTAGTATTTACTCTTTTTTATTTATTCCTATTTTTAGGGTTCCGTAGCCAAAATGGCAAAAAACAGAACCCTTATATTGTTATTGCTCTATTTTTCGCGTCTGAATATTTGGACTTAGCATTTTTTTATAGGATTTGTTTTTTATTATGAATTCATGAAACATTAATTTTACAAACATCACCCTCCGCTGGCAAAAACCATATGCGGCCTAATTAGACTGATAGTGCGATTGAAATAGCCCCACCTGGGGTGGCCGACTACCGCACACGTGCTCCGTGCCGTCGCCTACGTCATATGGACTTATTTTTTTTTTATAAATTTGATTTTTTTACATTTTGAAGCTGGCATAATTGCTTTATGCAGCATAAAGCATTGAATCTAACGCCCCTTTTTCACCAACGGTCCCTAGTGGTCCTGGGATAAGATCATAATAATTATGTACATATCTTTAAAAACTAAAATGTTTTCACTGACATGTGTATCTAAATCTCAAAATACATAGGCATATTTAACATAATGAAAATGTTTATTGTAGCAACTAAGCCTCAATTTGCTGCGAAAGAACTATTCAATGTCATTCGTTATTCGTAAGTCGTAACAGCTGACGAAAGTTTTGTCACAAAATAGTCAATTGTTGTGGAATGAAGCAAGTACCAGCGGTGCGGGGGGCGATCGACAACTGTCCACATCCGAATGTTATGTAATGGATGTCATAACCTCCAAGCCGCTACAAATATTTTATGTAATTTAACCATACTGGTTAATAATGTTATTGGGGAGTGATAACATTTTTTTAACTTTTTATGATGAATATTTGATCAACCTCCTGATTTTAGTCCTCAATGACGTTTGAACGTTCTATGCTCTAGCAGCCTAATCCTCTTTGTTGAGATTTGAGAATACTCTCGAAGAAAATATGAGGAAGTAAAGTGCAGACTGTATGACTGTATCCACCTTAGCGTGTGCAATAATTCGAGTGATACGCGAACGTTGCACAAGAGCCGTTCTAAATTTAAAAGGTTTACGTATTCTATTTTTGAAATAATTTGAAAATTTAAAACTGGCACACGTAATGGCGGCGACTTATGGAATTCAAAATGTCCGTTAATTTTAAGGCAAAGGTGTTTACCTATGTCATATTAATATGTGGCATGTGCCACGCGGACCATTCCAAAAACAGCTTAAAATCATTGCTATCTTAAGAAGTTCTAAAATGTTTTGTACACTATTTAAATATTTTTTAATAAAATATAAAATGTGTACTTATTAAAAAGATTTATATTACATACCTACTTATACTAATAATTGTTTGGTAAATACAATTATTATGTAAACTGTCTTTAAAAGAACAGCTGGTGATATACGGATATAAGTTGGAGACTGGACAAAAATCGATATCACACCATAACAGGTATTGTACATTGCATAACATGATATATGTAGATAATAGAATAGAGTGAAAAAGTAATTATATTCATCGAAAAATGTTATCAAATCGTATTTTACACTTGTTTCTATGCTAACGTCTAAAATATTCTTCACACAAAATATACTTACGGTATTTGTAGGTCTCATTGAAATATTTTATGCCGTTTTTACGGAACCCTTCGTGCGCAGGTCTGGCTCGAATTTGGACTAGATTTTTCAATCTCAGTCTCTTGAATGGTAAAAAAAATTGGAAATAACATAACTTTTTCCCCTAATAACGGACAAAATATAATACCATGCCATTATACCACACAAATATTAAACATTTTATGACGGAAACTCAAGTTTGTGTAATGTGTGTTTTATGAAACGTTCATTATAAACATTTAAAAATACTTCTTCGTGCTAATCTAAATAGATGAATACTTAATTATCCTGATTTTTATTGCAAAATTTTTGAATAATAAAAAAGTAAGAATAAATAAAATAGAAGACAAGGAAAATCCTTATATATTTTTTTAAATAAGTAGATTTATATTAATTTCCTTTAAACATCTTGTAAATGTCAACTGATTAAATTTTATAATTTTATATAAGTATTATTTTATTAAATATGTAAATGGGAATGTCATAGTGGCTGTTACATACCATGTGGTGCCGTGAACCCTTCGGCGGTGCGGGGGGAGGGGGCAGGGGGGGGGGGGGGCAGCGGAATTAACGTGCGAGCGAGACGGACGATGCAAAAAACCTTGGAGCTGTCACATGTTTTTTATTTGGATGTTCATAAATGAATTTCATTTACTTATTAAAAAAAAAATAGATACTGAGAGATTTCTAATTTCGTATTCCATAATTATTTCGAAAACGATGTTCGAAGTTACAACTTACAAGTGTATAATAATTATTATTGTATTACATTATTTTAAAATTTCAACGGATGACTCGGACTTCAGTTGTTTATCATTTATCAATTTCAAGTGGACCAAAGTCTTGAACCAAAAGTCAAAGGTACTAGTAGCACTGCATCTTAATTATTCTCAACGTTCAAATTTTTTTTGTTATGGATCTACGTTTTCCAAAATATAAATTTGATTCTTTAAATCGATTAAGCAATAATTAGTTACAACTATTTCACAACCGAGAGTCATTCAATAAATGAATAACGAAATATAATTAAAATAAAATAAAAAATTAAAAATCTGCATTCTCTACTCGTTCCCTGTTCCACTGTGAAAAAATATCGGCCGAGCGCATACTTGCCGCTCACTGTTCAGGGCTGCCGCTGCATTATTATTGTTATTACTTTAATTATTATATAATATAATACATATTATAAAATGTACGTACAGATTGAATTTAATACTATGAATTATAGGTATTTGCTAACGCCTAACATACAAAATATTTTGTACATTGCACATTTACAAATTGTGATTTTCTGCAATACATTGTAAGAATATACGTATACAATATACATATATTAATAATTATTATAATTAAATTTGATATGATAATTCATTAAGGTGCGGCTGGCGCCGTTACTTGTTTTTACAGCAACGGGCAAATTAAACATAATTCATAATAAACATAATCATTAATCATAATAGCACAACAACAGCCTATCGTTTATCTCTAGTTGCTACTTATCAGTTTTCTCTGTCATTAAAATAATAAGTAAGGACTACTTTGTGATTAAAATTAAGGCGTACCTAGTATGAGTATAATAATATGTCTCTAATAGTCAATAGAGTTATATTTTTAAAAGTATTTATTTGCTTAGACAATTTACTTTGTTTCGATACTTACTATTAAAATGTATAAGTGTGTCAGACTGTCTGTTAATTAGTTTCTTTCTATACCTCTAAACCGATTTTTATGAAATTTGCTATGGAAATAATTTGACTTAGTACCGAAAGAGGATAAAAAATTTTGATGTTATGAAGTTTGCACGTTGAAGTTGCAGAAGGGAAAGGTTTCGCGGCTACCCGGTTGTTAACCGTTGTTTATTATGCGCGTTATTCGTTTCACATCAAATACGAGTATTTAGTAAACAATAGCTTTCAATATTCATTACAGTTTATCGAGTCATTAAAAATATAATATGTACTTATGTTACATAACATCACAATGAGCTGTAGTAATCACGACAAAATCTCCGGTCCAAAAATAACATGCTCCTTTTTTGTCCACCCCATAAAACATCACTCGTCCATTCCTCCTTTCATATCCAAGCTATCCGCCTCTGGAATGCACTGCCAGTGGAAGTAAAATTGGCAAAATCAAAAAAGTATTTCATGAATTATTGTTAAAGTCTCAGGCAGATTAGAACAGAATAAATGAAGTTGCTTTTAATTATTATTAGTATAATAATGTTATATATAAATATATCTTATTATTATGATATTTATTATTTGTATAAATATACATATATATTATTTATATAATAGTTAATATAGTATCCTTATATTATGTAATAGTAAGTACTAAGTACTAATACTATAAGTATGTTTATTTATACTATTATACTATATATTTTTATTTATACTATAAGTATATTTTATTGCTGTTGATAAAACTGTACTTTGCATCTACCTCATGTTGTCTCAACATAACCCAAAGTTTGGCTGGAAAAAAATGCCTAAAGGCATTAAGGCCGCCTCTGTACCTTTATGTGTGCAAAAAGTATAATAAAAAAAATATATAATAATATTATTGTACAATAAGAATTAAGAATTAATAAAAAGTCGCTTGTGCCAGCCCTGTGCCCTCGGGTTTGCTTCGTTTGCTTGCTTTACTTAGCACGCTCCTCCGCTACACCGACACAACTGAACTTTGCTACTTATTGACGGAATATTATGTTTTGCCTATTTATTGTATATTTTTATTCAAAATTAATTTATTTTGCCTCGTTATTTTATATTTTACTTCAAAATATTTATCATGGCTACACTTATTTTACTTAAGTCGAGTTGAAAAATAAAATGTCATTCGCGTCTTATTTATTGCATTTGATAATATTTAAAATTTTAATTCTTGTACTTAAATTCATTAAAAATGTAAAAGACAATAAAAAAGCTAAAATAAATTAAATCGAGGCCTTGTTATTCCTCAATGATTGTAGGCTGGAAAACGAAATTATATTATAAGGAGAATATAAGTATATCACATAGTATTTTTTTTATAAGAAATGCTTCTAGTTTATTACGCAATTATTTTTTAAATAATAATATTATCGCAAGCTTAGAATGATTGAAATGACAAGGGGAAGTTGAGGTGCGACGCTCTCGCGGCGGAGCGTCGGCGTTTCGTAAGCGACGCGCGACGCGGCTCGATACACCGCCCGACGACACTTGATACTTGCATTATTGTTTAACTACCTGATTTATTATTGTTACTGTATTTTTTATTTATACAAAAATGAAGGATGAAACATTTATTATTGTTAATTAATGACTAACGTTAATAATAATTGATTTTTTTCTACGATATAAAGGGTTATATCGATCAAAATCTAGATATTTTTATGGTTTTACGTAAAAACGCTTTTAAATTAAAATGACTCGTGTTAGTGGTTTCAGCCTACTGTAAAATTACTAAGGCAGCTTAGCGCGTAATTAGAAACGATGAAAATTATGACGACAACGGCTTCATGTTCTATACTTTGTCACATATACTGTTATGTACATAATATATGGCGAGTTGTGACAAATTTTCCTCGTTCTGTATAATTGTTTGTTACATCATAATAATAATATTATGTAGTATGTAATATGTATATTATTAATTTAATAAGAACAGTTTTAGATAAATAAACAAATGCTCAAAATTTTCAACTTATTAAAAAATCAATGCTAGATCTAAGCATATCCGAAAATAAATAAGGTTTTTTTTATTAAATTGTATTTCATGAAAACAATATATTTACCGTAAGAAATTAGAATATATTAATTATTAAGGACGCTGTAACTATGTATTTATCAATCTGTGGTTTAAAACCTCTGTTATATATAAACATTAAACATAATATTATAATAAGAGTTTGTATAGTGATGTATGTATGTATGTAGTATGTTTGTCCGCGTCTGAAACCCCTGGCGGCGCGCCAACGCCCACGATGACACAACAAAATATTAACAAATTTAAACATTATTCTATTTTTTACTAAATACATATTAGGCGAAAAAAATTCGAGAAATGCCTCGCATAGATAATACTGAAAATGTTTTAACATTGCCAAGGCTTTATTTTTATTTCTTCATATTATTATAAGGGTTTCAGATCAAATCAGGGCTTTTCAAATGATACAGACATAAAAGAATCTTATTATTAATTTTAGTAAGTATTTCAAGAACAAATAAGTTATAATTATTATTTTAAAACAGAGTTTTATCGTCTTACGAATCAAGATGGGTGAATCTATACTAATATTATAAATGCTAAGGTATCTCTGTATGTCTGTCTGTCTCGCTTTCACGCCAAAACTACTGAACCGATTGTACTGTATACAGATAGTCTACAGCCTGAGAAAGGACATAGGCTACTTTTTAACTGGAAAAAGGGATTTGAAGGGGGTGAAAATGCGTAAATTTTATCAAATTAAGTTAGTCCCAAAAATTCATAACCGATGGCGCTAAGAGTCGCCTACATCGAGCTATTGCTTGCTCGTGCGTCTTTCTATAAGAGGTGGTACCATGTTAACACAGATTTTTCGATTCTTTCGATTGTTATCACGTTACTAAATATTTAACTACTCAGTACTTTTATCTATGCATACAACATAATGCAGTGTCGTAAACTTAAACCTACCAATAATAAATTGTAAAGCTAAAGTTGTGTAATGGGGGGCTAAATAAGCTATAAAATTTGGTATATATTATACCTGTTTAATTTAAAAAAATGAAATATTATGTGCACACTGCTCAGTTGTTTTTGGGTATTTTGATTTAAGGGATACCAGGGTTTTTAAAGCTTTTAAATTTGACACCAATTTTGTTGTCACCGCGCGCTATAAACTGAAGTCCACGCGGACGAAGTCGCGGGCAACAGCTAGTTGTATCATAATTATTCAGATCCAATTCTAACATTAGAGACTAAATTATTTGTACCAACAATGTTACATGTTTCTCTTTTTTGTCGGTCTATTTATGTCTTTCGATCAACATAGTAAAGTTGTTCTATTTGTTTACGCTTATGTTATATTGATTGTGGACATGTAAATGATGATGATAGGTGAATGTACGACGTAGGCTGTGCAGTGCGGCTAGTCTGTAGTCTGTACCTCGGTACTCAACTCGCAAGATTTTGGTTGCTGCGGACTGAATTACTGGACCAATAATCTAGACCAAACTGCTTTGCATTGGTTCAGTTTAAGGCGCACGCCATGAGAGCTAGCGACGACCTCTTTGTTATCGATATACATAAATAAAAATTTATTATATTAAAAAAAATAGTTTGTACGGCTGAAGTCCCGATTAAGCTAACCTTAGTCTTGAAATAATCGTGGAAATCCAGGGGAATTAGGGGGAAAGTGATATGAAGTTCACCGGGTCATCTAGTAATTGGTAACATTTCAACAATCAAAAATCTGCATCTACGTTACTGCGATTTATTGAATAATAATCCGCGCAAAAAGTATTAAAAATTATTTTTTGGTGCCTTGACTACAGAATATATTATTCCGGGAGTCCCGGGATGTTTATTATTAAGGTCACATTATTAAAATTTTAAGAAACAGTTTATATAAAATGCTTATTTAATTATAATAAAAAAAATACCAAATAATTGTAAAAAAATAAGCCTTTCACTTTTGCATCTTGGAACTTAAGGTACAATTCCGTGCATCGCGATCGATCACGGTCGCGCACGACCTACGACTGTCGTCGGCCGCTCGCGACCATAGTCAGCGTATGAAAATGTATGGCACCGCTTCCGAGGCCCGCGACTGACGCGCGCGGCCTACGACTGTCGTAAGCCGCGCGCGACCGTGCCAATTGAAACATAACTTTGACACGGTCGCGCGGGGCCTACGACTGTCGTCGGTCGCGCGCGTCTGTCGTAGACCCCGCGCGACCGTGTCAAAGTTATATGGCATTGTCGCGCGCGGCTTACGACAGTCGTAAGCCGCGTGCGTCAGCCGCGGGCCTCGGAAGCGGTGCCATACATTTTCATACGCTGACTATGGTCGCGAGCGGCCGACGACAGTCGTAGGTCGTGCGCGATCGAAGCACGGAATTGTACCTTTAAGGTCAAAATATCGCTACACTCTACTCTCTCCGCTTATCGCCGGCGCTCGTGGCTCGCGCCGCCGCCGCCATATCCTATAAATAGTAAATCCAATCGATAAGCGACTCAAATGTGACACCACACGAACCCCGCGTCTGCTAGTTGCTCTTAACCGACTGCGCACGGTTTAAAGTCGGTTATGTTAATTAAAAATCAATAAAATGAGACATGTCATATTGATTTGAAGTGTTTCAGAATAATTGAAAATGAAATGACTGATGGGGTGATTCATATTTTATTTACATTTTAATAATGAAAATATCCGACGTCTGTGTATAAAGATAAACTATAAAGAGTAATTAAAATAACAAATGTAACAATATTCCGCTTTATTCATCGAATATAATTATGTAATTGTATTAAACAACTAACAATTACTAGAAGCAATGGAATATACAATGATATTATTAATAGCGAAATGTATAGAACATTAGTATTCACTGTAGTGTACACGAAATAACGTTAAAAAAGGCAAAAAGAAACGATTTCCTAATCTCCAAATTCTATGTAAGCCAGCGTTAATAAGTTAAATAAACACGAGCGGTTTTGAACCGTAAAGCGTTGTTATAGAGTTTACTTTCCGGCGACGGAGCGGTCGGCGCTCTTACACCCTTTAGTCATTATATTAAAACTTCGTGAACTGTTGTATACGGCGCCCGACGAGTTTTGATAATTGCTATTATTATTGCGAAATATCCATTATTTGTCAGTTGTTTGTAATGTTTGTTTAAATTATTGATTCAAAGCTTGGAATAAACTTGGATATTTTGCAGGAATATATCATGTTTAAGATTTATTCCTGCAAAATATCAAGTGCACATAAAATTATTTATCATCACAACTGTTATCTTAGCGACTCAATTATTATTTATTATATTTATATTGAAACTGATAACATATTGCAAGTGCAATATTAGGTTGACAGCTATCTTACAAGTTGCACCTGCATGTGATTCAAACCAGGAAATCCATTTGAGATACGACGCGCGACGGTCACCTTTGTGGTCTCGATTCTAGATTAAGTGATGGTCGATCGAACTATAAATCTTTAATATTATGTATTCTGTGGTTTTAACAAAAACGCAAAAATAAAATATGTAACAACTAATAGGAATACTAATAAGTAATAACTTATATCTAAACATCGGACGAATCCATTAAGGGATATGTTTTAATGAGGATAATGAAATAGTAAATAATATTTATTGCTCCTAAACATTATATCTTCAAAAGTTATTTATAGAATATAATTAAAATAATAGAGTTGATGCAATTTGCATGATAACGAGACCGGTCGACGAGTAAATGTTGAGGATGTGTGTACGTGCCCGAGACATTAAACACCACGTAATAATCGTATTCAACATTACTATTATTTCTATGACATGTAGCATTTTTTTGTTATCTTTTGTGACTTTTATATTTTAAAATAACAAAAGACAATAAAATTTTTAAAACCAGTTGGCGATTTTTTTGTGGTTTTTACCAATCGACAGGGTTGTTTTGACTTTTGAGGAAGGTTTAGAATTTACTTGTATTATGTATAAATGTTATTAATTTCGTGATGTTTAGTGGTAGAAAGACACGGGCAATAATAATTAATAGTTTTAAATCATTAAAGTTTATTTTGTTATGACTTATGCACTTAGTTTTATTTAAATAAAAATTTCCCCCCGTGAAAGTATCAAATCTATCTGTTCGCAGTTTACGACCTGACTCTCATCTTTCACTGCTTTCCTACCAGGGTCGAACTCGGGACTTTAATTATTTATTACTTATTATTAAACATGCATTATTTGTGTTTACTAGTTTTAGTCTATTTACTTTTATTGCTTTGGTATTATTTATTGTTAATAATTTGTAAGAAATAATATTTTTAAAGTAATTTTAACAGTGTTTGGAAATTGGTAAGTATACAAAAGTATATAAGTATATGAAATCCGATTTGAAATATTCTTTCAGTGTTAGATAGCCCATTTATCGAGAAAGGCTATAAGGCTATATTTTATGCGCTACGACTAATAGGAGCGAAGAAATAGTGGAAAATGTGGAAAAAACGGAGGAAATTATTTGAAAGGGCTTATCTTACGAACTACTGGAGCAATTTTTCTGTTATTTGGCACAGATAAGAAGTAGACCACGTAAAGGATCATCTAAGGCAATTTTTTGTGATCTAATAATTTGTCTGTGAAATATCTAATTTACGCGGGCGAAGCCGCGCGGAACGTCTAGTTTTAAATAATATTAATTTCAAGTGTATTTTAATTTGCGCCAGTGCCCCCACACTCTAATAATAATAAAAAGAAACAAGTTCTAACAATTTTGTTCTATGTATATTTTGTTAAAATATTTTTAAATTATTTAATTATATAAATGTGAGTGTAAGTCGGAGTGCGTCCCTGCGGCGTCCCTCCCCCGCCCCCCGCGACGCCATTTTGTGTTATTGAGAATTTATGTCGGGAAGGCCGCGTGCACACGGCCGGCCGGCGGGGGATTAACGTGTATTATACTAATTACATATTATCTAAATTCTAAATACTACATGAATTAGGTATTTGGAGTACATTATATTTGTTTGCCAATTGTTATGTAGCATGTGTTTAATTTAATATTCAGCATACTGCACAATTTTCAACTGACAAAATCAGTTTAAAAACAATAAGAAAAGAAACTAAAATTATAGATATAAAATACAAAATCAAACAACTAAAATGGAAATGGGCAGGACACCTAACAAGAAGTAAGATAGAAAAGTGGACCAACGAAGTAACGGAATGGTGCCCTAGATACAAAAAGAGAAGTAAAGGTAGGCAACATCGAAGATGGGAAGATGATATCAAGGAGGTAGCAGGACCATGCTGGATGAGGATAGCAAGGGATAGAGAGCTTTGGAGAACACTTGGGGAGGCCTATGCCAAAGAGCAAGACAGTCAAGAAACCGGTGTCTAATAAATAAAATAAAAACATTGTTTTTTAACCATGTATTAAGATTGTTAATAAAGGCTTTTATTATTATTATTATTATTATTATTATACTGCACAATTTTAGTAAATAATCATGATACTCAGTGATTTCAAATTAATTTTAGGATTTTTTGGATTGTTGTTCAATTGTTTTAATTTAATTAATACTGACGAGTTTATGTTCTGTGAACGCATGGGAACAATCATTGCTTAAAGAAACCTACAATTTCGCAAAACTGTAAATTTGTAACCTTGAACCATTTTGTTTTTCGATAGACCAGAAGTTCCTGAATGAAACGGACGGCGAAACCTGATGAATGCCTAGGTACTTAGTTAAAAAACCTTCGTTCTAACTTCTAATTTTACTTAAAAAATCATTTTTATACGCTCTCTTGACATTCCTAGACGTAACACAATTTTAGCTTGTGTATAGAAAGTGTTTTTTTTTACATTGTGCCTCATATGCTACGAAATAAGGTATCACACCGCACATGCGACAGGCGCGCGTGTGGTCGGGGCCTAACGCGGCCGTTGCACCGAATAGATCGGACGCGCTATCAATTCTGCGGCGCGCCTGTGTGCGTGCCTCCTATACAGCATGCTCGCAAATGCATTCGATGTTTTATTTAATACAAAATATTGTCACAAATAATTCTAAATTTTTCAAGAATATCCTCCTAAATTAGACGCAGGCTGTGCTGTGTGCCGTGGAGGAGTCCTTGACGAAGTACAGTTATATTGTAGCGGCTTACAAACATTCTTAAAATTAGTGTTTAGCGTTAAAACAAAAATCTCTTCGTTATGTTATAAAAACAAAATATCACTTAAAATAATAAACCTAAAACATACAATACGCTAAAATCACGTAAGATGGTGTCAACATTAAAACATATTATGACACCATCATACGTCACGTCACGGTCACATAAGTACAAGTAACAGCCTTCAACTCGTAATAATATGTCACACGACAGGTTCCTACGACTCGACCGATGGCAACAGTGACTCGGCAGTTCTTGACAAACCAACTTACTCATTTTTATGTTGAATTTAGATCATTAATATTTATGTTAATTCTCGCATTCTTAAAACCGGTTGGACAAAATTCGAAGTATGTATTTGAAATAACTGTGTACCAGCTCACATAGCTATATTTTTAACAACTACCTACAAGCATGATTTAAGGGAAATATGATGAAAGGAAATAATTACATTCTTAATACTACAGATTTTTAGAAGTTTCGTTCTATTACTTCAATTAAAAAAATATATCTAAAGGTAATAATAATTTTGCAGCCTCTTTTTCCTGTTCGGCCGTAATACATTAATATTTAACCTTTTTTAATAATAGTAATATGTTATTACTTATTACGTGCGATTAAAAACAAATTGTAAAATAGCAAAAAAAAAGCGTCGCGTGATAATCGACTGCATTTCGCAGCACTCTGTACGCGTCACCTTGTTCTGCTAACGAACACCACGACATTATGACGGCACACATATAAATAGTTGTGTTATTTACACAACATACACACATGCACCTACAACTACTATTGTCTTGGCCGTCATCATCGCGCCTGTCCAGCCACTTGCCAAATATGAAACTTGACTATGACAGGAAATAAATATTTTAGCCACGTTATGCACAAATAAAAAAACTACTAACTAACGATGATAAATAATCTAGTTATAAAAATAATGTAGTGTTCTAATGGTGAAAATACGATCGAAATCGGTCTAGTAGTTTTAACTAGTGCTAAAAATACGTAAACATTTCCTCTATAATATTAGTATTTAGTATCGTAAGATAATTGCGAAGCAGTCATACGAAATTAAATTAAAGTGTCTACTTAAGTAATTATAAATCAATATTATTGGCAGGTTCCTAAATTTGATTTTTATGCTATTAAATACAATGATATGTAAATATGTAAACCTTATCGCGTAACCAATCATTCATACGAATTATACTTAGTTCATTTAAAATACAAGTTTAATACAATTGCAATATTTTGTAGTGTGTACTCAGCCTAAATTAGTTCCGCCGTGGAACAGCTAGCTCCATCTGGCGGCGACCGGGCGACTCAGGAATTAGGTCAGCTGACGACAGTACATTGTTATGTTTCGTCCTACAACATATATGAAAATTAACCTACATTATCTATTAATTTATCGAGGTTTTTAGGGTTAAAAAAATATATTCTTCAAAATTACCAATTTTAAGAGTGGACAAAATTTCACGTCTTTCACGACGACTTAATAATAATATTATTTTGCCGGTGGGTGTGAATTTCAAAATGGTTTACTTAACATCACGTGGGCCACAGAAAGTCGCGCCGGAAACCGTACATTTTTGTGCGTTAAAAACTATGTAAGTAAGTACCCGACCCTTTGACCTTAATTTGACTTCAGTATAATCTATGCTTATTATAAAACAAAGTCGCTTTTTTTCCCTTATGTCCCTTTGTTCTCTTTAATCTTTAAAACTACGCAACGGATTTTGATGATTCTTTCAGTGTTAGATAGCCCATTTATCGAGGAAGGTTATAGGCACAGATAGAAATCTGTGGTTATAGGCTATATTTTATCACGCTAAGACTAATAGACCCGAAGAAATAGAGGAAAACGGGGAAAATTATTTGAAAGGGCTAACTTGAATACGCTAATCTCAGGAACTATAAATCCGATTTGAAAAATTATTTCAGTGTTAGATAGCCCATTTATTGAAGAAGGCTGGAGGCATAATTTTTTCAGTGGCTATATATTTTATACCCGTGCGACGCCGGGGCGGGTCGCTAGTATTTAATATTTATTTATAGGTTCAAGCGTGTAGAATTAACAAACATACAAACACTTTCACGTTAATATTAATAAAATATTATATGAAGATATTCAGAGGACACGTCTTATGTTGATGATGGACACTTTATAAACAGACGGACTTAGATTCCAATTACTGTAACGCGTTGCCGTTATTGAACTCCTTATTCTGGTCAACACTTTAGACTTTAGGAGTTAGGAACTTAGGACATGCTGCATAACCAATGATTGAGAAGCTGTACTTACGCAATATACAATGCCTCCATCTACATGATCGCTTGTGTGGCTCGATGATGGGCAAACTTATTGAAGCTGCGTACAAAAAATCTGGCAAAAGAAGTACCTACATATTTAATTTTTTTGTGAATTCAACAAATTACCATAAGGGAGATCGCACACGTCACACTTTTTGTGTAATCGAGTCTGCGGCTTACATACAATCTGCATGGCGCGCGCCATGCAGATTGTATGAAAGCCGCAGACTTGATCACACAAAAAGTGTGACGTGTGCGATCTCCCTTATATTAACATTTTCTCTATTGATACGATACTCGTGAAAGTCACTGTCAGTATTGATAAAACTTTTTTGACCTGAACGAAATCGTATATATCTCAAGATACTATCAGTCATCGTCCTCTATTCGTGAACGATTATAATAATAATGTAAAATATATTATGTACTCATTATTATTATTTTTAAATTATTACGGAATTTCTAAAGTATGAGTTTAAAATACTTCTTATAAAAGTAGACTACTTCTGTAATCTTTTGCAAATATTCACGTAATGTAATTATTATAATATTTACTTTTTACTTTAGATTTGCATGGAATTAATTCTTTAGAACCAATTTAGAACTATCATTTGTGAACTGATACTGATTTATAAAGCCGAAGAGTTTTTTTGTTTTTAGGGTTCCGTACCCAAAGGGTAAAAACGGGACCCTGTTACTGAGACTTCGATGTCTGTCCGTCTGTCCGTCTGTCTTCAGGCTGTAACTCAAGAACGGTAATAGCTAGAGAGTTGAAATTTTCACAGATTATGTATTTCTGTTGCTGCTATAACAACAAATACTAAAAACAAAATAAATTAAATATTTAAGGGGGGCTCCCATACAACAAACGTAATTTTTCAAACATTTTTTGCTCGGTATCAACGATGACAACAAGTAGGCACTTGAAATTTTCACAAAAGCCTTAATTATATGTGCACTTTAATGTACATCAGCGTTATACATTGCGTGTTGTAAATTTTGACTATTTTAAAAACTGGCGATTTAAAGAAAATTACTTTCACCAATGGATATATCTCATGCCCTATAATAACCCCACGAAGTTATCGGAAGCGGTCTTTTGACACCCTGTATTTGCACTTTAATAATTAAAAATAATATTTAAATAAAATAATAATTTAAGGGGGGCTCTCATACAAAAATCGCAATTTTTGGCCTATTTTTGCTCTATAACGGTACGGAACCCTTCGTGCGCGAGTCCAACTCGCACTTGGTCGATTTTATTTTGATACGTGAATTTGAAGCAGAAGTAGTGCAAGATCTTTTCCATTTTTTAAAATCCAGATTCGTCCTTCGGTCTTGGCCTAAAATTCTTCATGAACGAAAAAGCGACGATATAGAAGCGGCATCGTTCTTCTCGGTCCGCAATAGGGGCGCCGGCGCCGGCCGCGGGTTGGTTACTTATTTGAAAGCAATTTTAGTTCGCCCCCTTCATTTAGAATGACACAGGGCCGGAGTTAGCTGTTATATAAAATTGTAATGGACAAAATTTTGCTTTTATCAGACATTAGTAGAGCGCTTTGCTAGTTCATTCGATTTTTCTTTCGTTAAGGAAAATAGAGATCTAATTTGAGTTTTATATTTCGTTCCTATTAAATAAAACCTTAATAACGTTTATAAATTTTATTAATCCGTCGATCGGAATTTCTCGGAATTGCCATTATATTCTATTGTTGTCGCGATCACCGGTGCTCGCGCGGGCTTATGATGGGACATGTGTTAATTATATCAAATGTGAAAATAAATGTGTGCCTCGAATATTAAAAGCCCAAAACCAATCGTAGTAAATATTATGTATTGAAATAACGACTCGATTGTTGAATAGCATTAGAGACTTCAGGTTCAGACTACTTCTACAGTAGTAGGTACACTCTACAGTAAAGATCAATCAATCATTGTTATTAACCTACTTCTTAAAAAGAGGAGGTTCTGTGATCGTCTGTGGTATTTTTGTTTGTAGAACTTAGTATGAGACTAATAATTAATATATTGTATTCTGTGGTTATGAGTCCGGTCCGCAGTCGGCACTCCGCGCTCGGCAACCCCAGCGCTCGGAAAGTTGTAATCGCTGCGAAATCCCGACACCCGACATTATTTATTTATTGTGTTGCCACCAATCTACGTAATCTGTTATTTCATACGGCGACTATACCTAGAAAACACTACCTAGGGTGACCTAGGTCTGGAAAATCATACATCTCCTTTATTATCATGTAGCTAATGTAGCTTTATGACAGCTATAGTATAACACTGTCCCGCCATCTACTCGGTAGGTGTAAAAACCCTAGTAGAATGCTGAAGCAATATGTCCCTAATGTCCATAACACCTCAAGTGTTGTATACTATAACCTCGTTGTTTGTATTTTCAGCACGAGGTGCTGGCCATCAACGACAAGGTGGTGCTGCGCGCGGAGGACCTGCTGAGCTGGGTGTGCGTGGGGCGCGAGTGGCGGTGGGGGCTGCGCGCCGTGTGGCGCGGGGACTGCGCCCCGCCCGCGCCGCCCTCCCCCGCCGCCGCGCCGCCCGCTCCCCACACCGCGCCGCTTCACCACACCAGGCTCGACTTCAGCGATGTGGAGAAGGAGAAGAGCGCCATCAGTAAGTAACCCTGAGAACCGTTTCCTCCGGCACATGAACAGAGGGTGCACGCAGCACGAGTGTGCCATTCGTAATTTATGTGCTTGCCCACACCACACACAACAGATACCAATAATTACCAAGCCTCTCGCTTGAGGATTTGCCTATCATTTCGTTGACACCAGACAGTCTAATTAATAATAAGATGTCATGATCAGCAGCTGTAACATCACTAAGCCTATATACTAGGCTTAGTTCGTACTTCGTTTCCTCCGGAGGGTAACCGTAACTTTAGTATGCTATGAACACTTTCGCAGAAACTATATTTTACGGATAACATGATTACGCGGGGTAAACCCCGAATTGATCACTTCAAATCAAGTCCCATGAACCGTAAGACGCGTTTCCAAACCACGCGCACACTTCAGGATTGTGACTATTGCATTACGATTCACGATTATCGTTCGACACGGATTCGGAAACTTAACCGTGCGTCATTGGTCAATGCCTACCGCGGCCAGCGTTTATAGGTTGTCGCGTGAAGTTTCCGAATCCGAGTCAAATTGGGCATTGTGAATCAGGACGCCTACTACAAAACCGTTTTGAGACCCAAAAAATCGAACGAGAATGCCGCCTCCTGCTCTAAGAGTGGGTTGCACCAGAGGCGTGGTTAAAGTTAAGGTTAAAGTTAAATATGGCGTCCTTTTAGCTTTATCTTTAACCTTAACTTTATCCGGAAAATTTGACAGATGTTGTATGAGCATATGGGGTGTTTGGACGCCATATTTAACTTTAACCAGAGATTTGACATTTTGCACTGTTGTCAAAGTTAAGGTTAAAGTTACAGTTAAAGTTAGTTCGTGCAACCCACTCTAACAACGTCATTTCACGTTTGTTAGAGTAGGACGCGGCAGTCTCGTTCGATCGTTTGGGTCTCAAAACGGTTTCGTGGTACGACCCCAGGGCCCCGATGTTTCTAATTTAGCCTCCATCTCCAGCGATAGACGAGGAGGCGCCGGGCGTGGTGGTGTTCTCGTACCCGCGGTACTGCCGGTACCGGGCGCTGGTGGCGCGGCTGGAGGGGATCCAGGCGCGCTGGCTGCGGGACTCGCTCGTCGCCGCGCTCGGCGGGTACGCCGCGCCCACCAAGAACACACGGATACTGTATTGTAAGGTGAGGACGATTTAAATGAGTGCTATCAGACAGCTGCAAAACATGCCCTGGAGCTTGCCGATTCTCTTCACTTTTTAACCGAACCCTTATCAAGGCGGCTCTTCCTTTAAGTTTAAAGATTTTTGCATTTTTCTACAACAGTTTGTTTTATGTGAGGACATTTATCTGGTAGTAACAACGAAGTAAAGTAAAATCATTTCTTTAAGCTTGCACACACACACTAAATTTTATTAAATTATTATCTGAATTAAAGCTAAAATAGAGGATTACAATGATTGCAGGACACATTCGAGTACCCCGAGCTGGAGGGGCACGAGTTCGTGTGCAACCACCTGTCGCCGAAGCTGAAGGGGCGGCCGCGGGGACGCCGGCGCCGCGCCGCAGACCGCTCGCCCGGCCGCTCGCCAGGCCGCTCGCCCGCGCGCTCCGACTCCAGATCCAGCGAATCTGACGGACGACACACGCCAGATAACAAGGTAACAAGTTAACAACCTACTAAGTACCATCGAGGAAATTGATTCCTATGCAGTTGATAGACTAACGTTATTTGGTCGAATATGTCAATTCAATGTTAATTGTGATCTGTCGGCTGGGTTTGAGGTAACGCAACCAAACTACGTAGGTCCCCGATCTGCATAGGAATCAACTTCTCTGATAGTACATGCAACAACGTAACAACGTAAAATACGTACGTGCACGCAAACGACACACGCCTACGCAAACAACGTACACGCACGTAAATAAAGTAAGTGCAAGTAAACGACGTTCATGTGCACTCAAACAACGTACGCACATGCAAACAAAGTACGTGCAAGCAAAAAACGTTATATGCCGCGCACGTAAACAACATGATACGTGTACGTTGTCTACGTTGAACAAAATCGTTCACGTTTGCTCTAATTATTGTAGTTAGAAGATTGTTTTTAAGTAAAGTAGTAAAAAATAATAAAATGCAACATAGCAAACGAGCGTCGTCGTATTTGTTATATATAGTTACAAAGTATAGTAACTAAGGTATAAAGATACCTTCAGATAATTTTGATAATATGTATACAAGTCTATATAATGAGACTTATCAAATCATACCTGATGACGTTATCGCGGTTATCACTCGCACCGTGTGAACTGTGTGCCGTGACGTGTGCCGACTGCAGGCGGGGTTTGTCGACATTACTCATTATTATATTGTAGCCTGTGACTGTCAAGTGTTAGGCGGTAGCCGGTAGGCACAGGGAGCTAAGTTAAAGTGCCGGTCTTTTTCATAATACCCCATTACCAGGTTAGGTGACAATGCTAAAATTGAGTTAAGATTACTTACTAAACACATTTTTATACAAGTTAAATTTTTAAATTAAACGTTATAAAATCCGATGTCTGTATTTAAGAGTCCGTATACGAAATTTTGCCGATTTCGCTCATTTAACAGACGTGATTTAACAGTTAAAATACAGTATTTCTATAAGTTTTAATGCACAACATGTAAGATCATTTCAATTATAATCTAATGTTGGAGCTAGATTTTTTTTTTAAGTATCTTTAAATAATCCAACTCAAACCCGCGACAGTTTTGTGATTTTTGCTGTAAAAGGTTTAGAATATCACCTTTTTATGGATTATATTGACGTCTTAGCGGTATGAAAAAAATACAATGTACTGTTGAGAAAGTCGTCTATACAATGTTGGAATTACTTTTTACCACTTTCATATAAAAAAACCCTTTAAAAAACAGAATCTTGGCGATCGTCCTTTTTCACCTGGCATATGAAAGATGGGCGTGAGTGTGAAGAGAGCAGTAGAAAAGAGAGTACGGGCTCTTAAGCAGCTGATGTATTAAAATAATAATAAAAAACCGTAAGACGGTTGGAGAGTAGTGTTTTGTGTCGACGAACTCGAACTCAATTCGAACTCGGTTGTCTGTAAAGTCGGTTTACTGACGATAGTTGAACGTGACAACGTCATAGCCTTAACCCTCCGTGTACGAGGTGGGGTATGACATACCCCAGCGCTAAAGAAAATGATAGCATTTTTAAACAAAAAAAGTATCCGAGTTGGTTTCCTCAATAGCTGCAAATAAGACGTTGCTGCTTTAATTCCTACCAAATATTCAGTCCTATGTCTATCACCAATTCTGCTACATATGCTTTAAGTGCGTCTGGGTATCACATACCCCACCTAGTACAGCACGTAGCTAAAAAAGCAAGTGTAACTTCTTTTGTGTTTTTTTATTTATATGTTTAATTTGGTGTTTAACTTGATGAAATATTATTTTCTGGTATAAGTTTTACTAAAAATGTCTCGGTTTTCGAAAAAAGTATATTTTACGAGCACTGACTGAAGAAGATGATGATTGTGACGCTGAGCTAATTAATTCCGAACAAGAATCGGCTGGTAATGAAGATCAAATCCTTGATACCGGATATGGCCTATACTAATATATAGGAATACTGGGCACATTTGCAAAAAATATAATATGTCCATATTATGTATTTTCCATACTAATTTCTGTCAATATTTCAGAAACTTCAGTGACCAAGATCTATTTCATATTGTTTATTTTACATTGATATTATAAATAGGTTAAAACTAGATATACTATAGTCATAGAAATTGAGAAGAATTTGATTGTAATCGGTGCCATTTCTTTATGTACTTTTGCTTATAAAATGTATTTTATAATGTAAAATTGAAATTATTTCACTTAAACCAATTAATTATTAGATATTTAAAGATATTACTTGGTATTTTACAATCACAAGGAGCAATTTTTCGGATTTAACTGCCTTTTATTGTTGGGGTATGTCACACCCCACCTAGCATGGTGAGATTTGTCACCTAGTACACGGAGGGTTAAATGGAACGCCTCAGAGCGAGGTAACGCCGCATATTGCGTCATGTTTTTTCGTGCGCGCAGCCCATATCGAATTATAAGACGTTGTCACGTCAAAAACCGCCGGCTTTGAGCCCGCGATAAAAGCTATGCAAGCTTAAAATATTACGTTAAATTATGTGTTTAACAAAATAAAACCAAAACATAATAAGGAAAACTATCGCGACCATTTTCTCATATCTTCTCCAATGTAACATGTATTGACCTTAACTTACTTGTGTTCCAGACGCACAGACGATTCTCCCTCCGGAACGGGCCGGACAAGGAGAGAGGTTTGGACAAGGAGAGAGGGCTGGACAAGGAGAGAGGGTCGGACGACGTGACGGCGGAGAACGGGGAGGCGCGGCCGAGCCCCGAGGACGAGGCGTTCATGTCGCAACTCATAGACTTCTACCGCGACAAGAGCGACACGCTCAAGATCGCGCACACGCTCAAACACAGTGAGTTTGTTGTAAAAACGCGCGACAATTTATTCGGTAACAGAAATTACTGGCGCGCTTCTATCGCGGACAGGTAGAAAAGAATAAGCTATGTATGAAGAAATGCTTGCGCGACTGAGCTTAGTGATGTAGGGTTAGTTATTACTTATACTGTAATTGTTAACGATCGAGACAACAAAATTTGCATCTTATTATTATTATTGACATTAATCACGCAAGCTCTTCTTTCATTCGTACGCACTAAAGATTTCTATTGACAAAAGATGTGTGCCCACTGGTATAAATATAGTTATTAACCTGCAAAACTCGAAATTGCATGTTTCTTTAAATTTTTCATTCTTCTTCTTTCATTTTATTATTTTACTCTCACTAGAGGTCTAGTTTGACAAGCAACAACTGTTACAGTGTCGCTGCGACTGATCTACCTGGGCGTGGTGTCGCGCGGTGGGTACGAGGCGGTCTGCCGCGACAAGTTGTGGCGACACCTCTACGCCGACCTCGGCCCGCGCGTGCGACGCCTGTACGAGAGGTGTGTTACGTTACCTTTATTGCTAATATGCAATAACAGTATTATTTATAAGAGAGATTCATAGGAAGATAGCCTAGACCTATGTATTTCGGTATGTTATTTTAACACATCAGTCATGGCAAAACGAGACACAATAGCTTTTTCATTGTTATCGCCGGATGTAGCCACTTGGGGCTTGATGAATTAAGCCCACGACCAGATTACGACTAACATTGATTTAACATATCCCGAACAATACAATATGTATATGTTACTGTAAAAGCTCGAACTGCAGTAAATTATACATATTGTATATTCATAATATGTATTTTCTAGTAAAACCTAAGATCTACCAATTCCTAATGGTAAATGTCCGAAAAGGTTTGTGATACGAAATTTTACCACCAAATAGTTGGTGAATCTTAGGATTTACGTTAGTGGCATGGTATATTCTGTTGAAAAAAAAAACGGCAAAGTGAGAGTCAGACTCGCGCACGAAGGGTTTCGTGTCGTTATAGCGCAAAAACAGGCCAGAAATTGTGTTTTTAGTATGGAAGGCCGTTAAATCTTTATTTTATTTTAATATTATTACAAATTATTAAAGTAGTATTTATTTTAATGGTAGTTTAACGGTAAATGTTAAAAAAAATCGTCGTATTATTAGAAATACTTACATTTACCGAAGTTCGAGCTTTTACAGTAACATTTTTATAATAAATACATACAAATACATATACCGATAAATTACATAAATAGTGTAGATCTGTATTCTGTCTATGACTTAATTTACCTGATGATGGTACAATGCCTCATGGGACATGTATACATAATTATAAATTTTGTTTGCTACCATTTGCAAACTCAACCGCGATTAATATTCCAGATGTCTCCTCCCCTTCGAGAACCACGAGCGGCGCCTCAGCAAGAAGTACATGAAGGGGCTGAACGGCAAAGTGGAGGAGAAGGCGGAACTCATTGAAGTAGGGGACTCCCCCCTGCGCGACGACAAGCGCCTGCGCACCCCCTCCCCCCACCTCGACAACGAGACGGGGGAAGTCCTCAAGGACGACATCACGGTCACGTCCAAACCGGCGGAGGAGCTCAACCGCGAGTTCCTGGACTCCCTGCCCGAGCCCGACAAGCCCGACAAGCCCGCCAAGATCTCCGTCAAGCCGGTAGAGAAGCTGATCGAACCTGGCCTCAAGAGCGATGCGTTGGACGCCGACTACAAGGACAAGGACGACGACAAGCGAGACGGCTACGACGCACACAAATACATCGGTTAGTACCGAAGCTTTTAGAAATGGAAAGGACATACATAGGAGTTAGGACGTTAGTTTTTGTTGCAGAAAAATGGACGGTTCCCCCGCGATAAATTTCATTTATCTCTTCAAATAATAAATTATAGTTTCAAATAATCAAAGTATATCTACAGGACCTAAGTTCGAACCCGTTGACTGAAGCTTACTTTTATATTTTTTACTAGATGACGACATTTGCATTCGTTTATTTTTATTTAATTCGTATTTAATTTAATTTAGTTATTTCGCGGGAACCGTACATTTTTCGGGATAAAAAGTATCCTATGTCGTTTCCCGGGACTCAAAGTATCTCCATGCCAATTTTCAGCGAAATCGGTGCAGCGGTTTGAGCGTAAAGAGGTAGCAGACAGATAGACAGACAGACACACTTTCGAATTTATAATATTAGTACGGATTAAACATGTTTATATTGTATGTGCAGGCAACTCGGAGGGCGGAGTCGGAGGGGCGTGGCGCGTCCCGCCCGCGCGCGCGCCGCTCGCTGACCTCGGCCCGCTCGCCGCGCTCACCGACAATCATAACGGACATGCCGTCAGTATATTATTGATGATATAACCTCACAAAATGGGATAATGTGCTTGAATTTTAAATCTTAAAGCCCTCGGGCCTCAACTTTCATTCGATAATGCAATTTGGTGATCGGAACGCATTAATACAAAGACGGCGCCATACCTAAACTCTATGCTAGTTGAGACCCGTTGCCTAAAGATTACAGAACTCAAATCCTCGTTTTCCTTTTATTTATAGATTACATTCAATAAAGCAGACTAGAAATTATAAAAACTGTTTGTGTTGTTTACTTTAAGTTTGTGGACTGTATTATATAAGTTAAGATATAAAATAAAATATAAATATTACGTTTTGAAGATAGATGATGCGTTCCCCTGGCCAGGGAAAGGATGTAAAGAGACTTCTGCCATCGAAGCGAAGGGTGACGTTGACATTCCAATCTTGACAGATGACATGACCGGAAGACGTCTTGATGCTTTGTGTTTTGCCCACAGTATAGCAATATTATATCCCATATATTGCTATACTGTGGTTTTGCCCGTAAAAAAGTGATAACTGTTTATGGTTACTCTAAATGCGCTGATCGCGTACAAAACCGTAGTACATATTTACGGTAAAAACACTTCGATATTTTTTGTTGCGATGACCTTCATTTTCTTTTCGTTATAATATTACTTTCATTATTTTACATTTTTGTCACTATGATCTTATAATGAATGAAATAATAATTACTGACATTCGTGTGCAGCAGAAGAGTCGTCCGGCGGGGCGGAGCTCCCTGCGCGCGGTGCGGGTGAAGCCGGCGCGGCCCCCGCCCCACCCCGCGCCGCACCCCTCCCCCACCAACACGCAGCCTGGTGAGTGCTACTACCACGTTTCGTTGACCCACATAAGCACTAGAACATATTGCCGTCTCGCTCGGACAAAGCGAATTATTATGTATTATGCGCCGAAATCGCAAATCTAATATATATGTCGCAGGGAAAAGAGGATATCAAGGATTTCACGATATCCCTAGGGATATCACGAACTCCCGGAAGATGCCGAATACTCTTGTTTGTTACGTCTTCTTACCAAAAATATCTAGTGATATGTCATTTCACTAAACTAAGTCTAGTGAAACGTCAGAAAAGCGGACACCGCCGAATAAAAATCAAGCCACGCATTTCTCTCGCTTGCTCTAGTATACACACGGGTACTTTGATAGGATCATCTAACATCTGAATCTGACAAGTAAGATGTTAGATGATCCATGCGTCGGATGGGCATGTATAAAGTCAGTCCTGCGCCTGATCTCTCGCCGGTCGTGTCAGTCTTCCGTCCCACCGGGTTATGCGAGTAAAGGAATATAGAAATTGCTCTTGTGTACTTGCGCAGTACGCACACTTGGGCACTATAAAATTACTCTTGACCTGGTTTCAATGAAACCGGCCACCGTCACTAAAACCAGAGTGGGAGTTATTATTATTATTATCACACTCGTAATGCAACTATAGCAGATCTAAGGGGGCATCACCATATCTCTGTATCATACAGTTCAAACCAGCTGAGGGTTCTTCATCAGATACTTCAGACCTTTGATTTTTGACGTCAAATGAAGCGGCCGACCAAGTTGAATATTTTTTGTAATGTAAACCAAACTAGAGATCGACATGCCATGTCGATCTCTAGTTTGGTTAGGCTCTTGTACAGGCACAGGTACTACAGGTACTCCAGCTCTTCCATTATGCTAGTTTTTACGGTTCCGTACACAAAGGGTTAGTCTGTCTGTCTGACTGTCTCCAGGCTAGACGAGCCGCGCCAGCTCGAGCGACGCATTTGTTTCACTCCCACTAGTGCCCGTGTCACGTGTGGGAACTAGAGCGAGCGAGAGAAATAGTGGCTCGATTTTTATTGTTTAGTGAAATGACATATCACTAGATATTTTTAGTAAGAAGTCGTAACAAACAAGAATATTCGGCTTCTACCGGGAGTTCGTGATATCCCTATTGATATCGTGAAATCCCTGATATCCTCTTTTCCCTGCGACATATATAAATCTCCTGTCACGATGTTTGTCCGCGATGGATTCCTAAAGTACTCAACCGATTTTAATGTTTCTTTTTTTTAAATGTGTGCTTTTATCCAACTTGAGAGATAGGATAGCTTAGATCTTTAATTATAGTCGCAATTTTATTTTATTGCAAATTATTTGTCTATAAAGAGCGGCCATTGTTTATGCGACGCGGGTCACGGGATAGCATACATACTTATTTATGGCCGTTCCCAATATTTGATCTATCTCTGGTTTTACCCTACTACAGAGTAGAGATAGGAATAGCTCTCATTACTCATTAGACATTAGCTAGAGGGTGAAAACTCCGTAATGTTTCCGGAATGTTGGATGTTTTCGGGCAAGTTTCAGGAAGTTTACTCGAAAACTTCCTGAAAACTTCCAAATTTGGAAGTTTTGAAAACTGTCATTTATCTAATAAAGATAGATGTGACGTTTAGTTTTGAACGCAAATTACACTAAAATTAGCTACTTTTTATAGTTTTGATATAGGTATGAATATGAAAGCAGATTTGTCCAAGTTATTATTCAGTTGCATGATTCAGATAGTTGTTATAAATTATATATTTTATCATAGATAACATTATTTTTAAACATAATATTATATTGCTCAGGATTGACTTTGCTTTACACTTTTCAATTTTTTATATTATTTTTCTTTTAACGGTTTCAAAGAAAAATAATATAAATAATAATACAAAATATTAAAATAATATTAATTATAAAATATAAAATAGTATTTTTTTATAAAAACTAGAATAGTTTTCTAATAGTAATACAGAAACCTGATTAAAATATGGAATAATTTACGAGCTATTTAAAGTAAGTTTACCTACGTACCTATAGCCTGCCATCTAGCGGCGAATTAACGGTTAAACTTCTTTCTAAAGTCAATCAGCTGATTCAATCTAATCTAATAGTAATAAAAATAAAAAAATATTTTTATTATTACTACTCGTGACGAGTCGAAGGTCGTTGTATAGACCAAATTTTTGGTAACACTTCGAAGGAGTGACAAGTAGGGGGTAAATCTTGTATGGGAAAAAAATCATTTTTAGTTTTTTTCCTGCGGTAAATAAAAATTGTTTAGATTTAAGGTAGGTACGATCATGCCTAGTAAGTTTTTATTTACAAAGTTTCGGCATGTCATGTATTTTGACTTATTTTATTCGTTATCGTTGTTGTTATAAAAAATCGAAAAGTGTTAAGCAAAGTCAATCCTGTGCAATATAATATTATGTTTGAAAACACATAATGTTATCCATACTAACATTATAAATGCGAAAGTGTGTCTGTCTGTCTGTTACCTCTTTACGCTCAAACCGCTGAACCGATTTTGCTGTTGGCGTGGAGATACTTTTAGTCCCGGCAAAGTACATAGGATACTTTTTGTCCCAGAAAATGTACGGTTCCCGCGCGATAAACGAGTTTTTGCGCAACGGAGTTGCGGGTGTCATCAGTTTATTTTAGTTTAAGATAAATATTTACCACAACTATCTGAATAATGTGACTGAATAATAATTTGGACAAATCTGCTTCCACATCATTAATCATACCTACCTATAATTATAGCTAAAGTATGTTCAATTTAATCAAAACTATAAAAAGTACCTAATTTTAGTATTATTTGCATTTAAAAATAAACGTCACAACGGTCTTTATAAGATAAATGTCAGTTTTCAAAACTTCCAAATTTGGAAGTTTTCAGGAAGTGTTCAGGAAGTTTTCCTTAGGAAAGGAAAATTTCCGGGGAATTTTCATCTCGAGTAGAGACATATATTTTATGTCAATTCAATGTTAGCTGCGATCGGTCGTACGTCAAACCAGAGATAGATTGAATATTGGGAACGACCGTTAGTCACTAATTCAATAAAATAATACGGGCGATATACTTAATACAATATGGCAAAGAAACGTTTGCCGGGACAGCTAGTAATTTATTAAACTTTTTTTGCGATTATTTTATGTCCGTTACTTGGCGTATAATGTATTAACGCTACGGGTAATGTGGTTCCAGCGCCGACGTCGTCCGGCCGGCAGGGTCCCTCCCCGCCCAACAACTTCGGCATCCACCACCCGCCGCCGCCCGCGCCCCCCGCGCAGCCGCCCGCCCCGCCCCACATCGACGACGACATCGTCGAGGTGAGTCCGACGTCGATTCCAGTTACGAAATGAGCCGGATCGTCAGACTCGGGCGATATCCAGACTTGTTTTTTAATTTTATTTAGGAACAAACAATTTTTCAATACAAAATATTCTAAAGACTAAGTACATAATTTATAAAATGAACCTATAGTTCCATAAAAGAAAGCAAGTATAGATTCTGTTTTAGAGACTAAAGTTACAACACATCATATTAATCTAAAACAAGGTTTTCAATTTCTTCACATACATTTTGTTTCATTTTGCTTAAAGAGCAATTAAACAGATCCAAATCGTCAAAGTGGGTATTATACGTATTGCAAGAACGTCTTATGAATGAGTTACTACTACTACAAGTCCTGGATTGTGGAATACTAAAGAGGTTTCTTTTTCTTACAATTCTTTCTTGTCTCCGGGGCACACGAAACTCAATATTTTAAGGCAGCTCAGGTGTGTCTACAATATTATTAATTATTTTATACAGATATATTATAACATCAGAAACCATGCGACGCTTGGCTAGATGAGGTATTTTATATTTAGAAATTGACAATTCATAGTTACTATAAACGTTACCCATTCTAAATTCAAGACACTTAACAAAATTTTTCTGCAGTGTTTCAATTCGTTCACAGTGAAATTTGTATTGTGGAGACCACACCGTACTAGCAAACTCTAGGTGACTGCGAACATAACTATAATACAATATTTTATAGGTAAATTCCTTTTTAAATGGCTTAGAAACACGTAGAATGAATCCCATTTGTTTATAGGCTTTATTGAGAATTTTATTAATATGTGAAACAAATGTAAGTTTGGAGTCCATGAGGACACCAAGATCTCGAATTTCTGATGTTCTTTTTAAAATTTTTCCATTAAGTTTATAATTAAATAAAATGGAGTACGTTTCAGACTAAAAGTAATTATATTGCATTTGTCAGAATTAAGAAAGAGGTTATTTTTAGAACATTCATTTTCGAAATTGGTTATATTATCATGTTGAAGAAGTTCGCAATCATGTAAATTTTTTATAACTCTAAAAATTTTTGTATCGTCGGCATATAGAAGGGAATTGCTATTTTTTAAAGCATTAAATCGTTTATGTATAGTATAAAGAGTAAGGGTGCCAAATGTGATCCTTGTGGGACACCAGATGTTATATGTCTATAATTAGATGTGAACCCCTTTAATACTACAACTTGACATCTGTTTTGAACATAAGAACTTAACCAACGAAACAGATCACCATGGACACCAAGATTCCAAAGTTTTAATAATAGGGTGTAGTGAGAAATTTTGTCAAAAACCTTCGCAAAGTCAGTGTACACTGCGTCGACTTGACAATTTTTATCAAATGCATTGCGAATGATTTCTGTAAAAGACAAAAGATTACTCTCAACGCCACGACCTTTATAGAAACCATGTTGTTGCGGAGTTATAAATGGACGGGCAACAGCAAATAGCTGTTGAGCAACACTATCTTCTAAAATTTTTACAAATACACAGGTTTTTGAGATAGGTCTATATTTCTCTATATCGTCACTTATGGATCCCTTGGGTATTGGAGTTATCCAAGCCTTTTTCCAAGCCAACGGGACACAACCTTCAGATATAGATTTTTTATATAAAATTGTTAAGGGAGTTGTTAAACTGGAAGAGCATCTTTTTACGAGAATCGGATGGATACCACCTGTTCCAGCGCCTTTTTTTGAATCAACTGATTTTAGAAGTTTATTAACTAGTCCTTCAGTGATCTCAATAGTTCCAATGTCGAATAAAGAATTACTAGGCGGCTGTAGATTGTCTAAAGATTGAACGTTTACAGTAGGTGGTTCGAAAACTGAATGGAAGTACTCATTGAACAAATCACATATTATATCTCTTCCATTATGGACATATTTATTTTTATAATGCATTTTTTGTGGTAACTCACCATAATTGAAATTAGATTTTATATATGACCTTAGATGTTTTGGGTTGGATTTATTGTGTCTTCAGAGTCTGATAAATATTTTTTATAATTTTCAAGTTCTATCAATTTTGAACGTTTTCTTAAAATTTTAAAGGTTTCGAAATCTAGTGGATTATTATATATCTTCCAGCGTTTGTGGTATTTCTTTTTTTCATTAAGTAATTTTTTTAAGGGAATTGTATACCAAATAGGACATGATTTAGTAGGAGAGCGTACTACACGCTTAGGTACAAATCTATTAAAAATATTGTTTAACTCATTATAAAATTTGAAAACACATTCCTCCATGGACAGATTCTTAAAGAATAAATTCCAATTTATATTTGAAAATTCATCATTTATGTTATCAAAATTTGCCATATGAAAATTAAATGCGATACAGTTATTTGTTTTGAGATAATCATTAAAATCTGCAGATATGTCAATTAATAAAGATTTGTGATGAGCATCTTCTGAGGTTAAAGGCTCGTCACAAGTAGTTACTTCACAGTTTGAATTACTGAATATAAGATCAAGAATCCGATTATTGACATTTTTAGCGGAATTATGTTGTTTTAAATTTGTCAAAGCCATAAATTCATTTAAAAGTTGTACCACTGTGTTGTTATTTGGGACGAGAGAAATATTTCTATGGGAACAATTCCATTCTACGTTAGAAATATTGAAATCTCCTGTGACCAAAAAAATGTCGTTGGGATAATCTATCATTAATTGGTTTGTAATATCAAAAAATGTGCCAATGGCATCACGATGACCAGGACCATGGGGAATATAAATGCAACAAATGTTTAATGATGATTTGTTCGAGTTATTTAAGGGTATAGAGACCCAAACACATTCCGAGGAAGCAGGGGGTGGTGTAGGCCAATTACGTTTGAAAGGACACAATGCGGATCTAACAGCAATAACTACACCACCACCGCGATTGACGCCGCTCGCCTCGGAACGATCGCATCGATAAACTACAAAACTACTGTCAAAATATTCTCGATCATAAAAGTCAGATGCACTGACCTCTATAATACACTGGACTGGCTATGCCGTACAAAATTACAGCTATTTCTTGTGCCGATTTGAAGCGCCGCGTTGAGAGTACTGTGAACTAATTACATAGAAAATTGAAGGAAAATTGCAACCGCCATTTGCAAAATAGTAGTTCCAAGTACACTCACTACTACTTTCACATAGACGTCAGCGCCAAAATGGCGACTTTCATATTTGAAAACAATATGAAAACGACCACGACGCGTTCTAGCAATCACAAAAAGACCATAACGCGAAATTCGTGTCGTGGCTGATATGCTATTCGTTTTTCTTGATTTGTTCTTGATTAATTAATCGTCCAGAGGTATGGAAGATTATAAATTTATAATATTGAATTACCATGCGTACTACAAAATATTTTTTCTTTTACTAAATCACTGCATATTACGTGTTTATCATTATTATTTATAAAATATCTATAGTTCCGTACTATCCATACTAATATTATTACTGTCTGTCTGTCTGTCTGTACGGATAGTTATAATATGGAACTTGATATTTTATAAATAATAATGATAATTTACACGTTATGCAGTGATTTAGTAAAAGAAAAAAATGGTTGCCTGTAAAGTCGGTTTTACGGGCGAAGATTTTACGTGACAACGTGTGGGAGAGAGACGCAAGGCATTCGGCGGGCCTCTCTCTCGTTCGGTGACTCATCGTAACGTTACCGAGCGTTACACTTTTTCATAAGTGACTCCCAGCCGCAACCTAATTTAAGACGTTGTCACGTCAAAAACTATTTTGTAGTACGCATGGTAATTCAATATTATAAATTTATAATCTTCCATACCTCTGGACGATTAATTAATCAAGAACAAATCAAGAAAAACGAATAGCATATCAGCCACGACACGAATTTCGCGTTATGGTCTTTTTGTGATTGCCAGAACGCGTCGTGGTCGTTTTCATTAGAGCCACGACGCGAATTTCGCGTCGTGGCTGGCCTTGTACCATGAAACTGTTTTGAGACTCAAATAATCGGACGAGAATGCTGCGTCCTACTTTAACAAACGTGAAATGACGTTGTTAGAGCAGGACGCAGCATTTTCGTCCGATTATTTGAGTCTCAAAACAGTTTCGTAGTAGGCCTACTGTTTCACTGTGACCACAACGCGTTGTGAGCTATTTTTTCGCTCACTGAGCGATTTCGGTCTTTGAGCGTAACATATATAAATCTCCTGTCACGATGTTGTCCGCGATGGATTCCTAAACTACACCGATTTTAATGTTTCTTTTTTTTTAAATATGTGCTTTTTTCCAACTTAAGAGATAGAATAGCTTAGATCTTTAATTATTCTAGTTGCAATTTTATTTTATTGACATACATACTACGTAGTCACTTCAATATAATAATATGGCAATTACATAATATATTAAGGCAAAGCAACGTTTGCCGGGACAGCTAGTGGTCGAACCGACCATAACGCGTCTCCGTCTCCACTTGCAGGTGCCCTACAAGCCGAAGAGCCCCGAGATTATCGACCTCGACGAGTACCCGGAGAGCCCGCAGGCCGGCAAGCGGCGCAAGCTGGACATCCTGAAGGAGCGCGGGCTGGAGGTGACGGCCGTGCCGCCGGCGTGGGGCGCCGTGCCGCTCGCCGGCGCCGTGCCGCTGCCGGGAGCCGTGCCGCTGCTGCCCGCGCCGCTGCTGCACCCGCTGCTGGCGCCGGCGCAGCTCTACCAGATGTACAACATCCTGCCGCCCTCCTACCCCAACGGCGCGCCGGCGCCCAAGGTGATCCAGGCTGTGAGCGCGTTCGGCACCGCCGGGCCCGAGAAGACCGTGTACGGCAACCCCAAGGACCCGTTCATGCCGCCGCCGCATGTGCTGGGCTGCGCGCCCCTGCGCCCGCGCCCGCTCTCCCCGCCCGCGCGCGACGTGCTCGACCTCACCTGCCCGCCGCCCGAGCGCGGCGCCCTCGAGATTGTGCGCGTGCCCTCCGCCCCCTCGCCGGCCGCCCCCGCGCCCCCCGCACACCCCGCCGCGCAGAACCTCGCCAAGAACTACACGCTGGTGGACGGCAAGGCCGTGGTCGGCTCCAACCTGGAGATCACGCTGGTCGACCCCAAGGCGCAGACCCCGCCCAAGCAGCGGCCGCCGCAGAAGCGCAACTCGAACGGCAAGTTCGCGGCGAAGACGCCGACGCCGCCGCGCGAGCCCCGCTACCCGCCGGCGTCGCCGTCCGGCAAGCGCGCGCCGCCGCCCCCGGCGCGGGACGAGTCGCCCACCGGCTCGACGGGGTCGCGCGACTCCGCCTCGTCGGGCTTCCTCAGCGCGTACAAGGCGCCGGGCGGGGCGGGCGGCGCGGCGGGGGCGGGGCTGGCGCTCGACCCGCTGTACGTGAGCTCGCTGTACGGCGCGATGGGCGGGCTGGGCGGCGCGATGGGCGGGCTGGGCGGTCTGGACCAGCGGCAGCTCGCGATGTACCGCGAGTTCGTGGCGTCGCAGTTCCGCGGCTACTCGGGGCTGCTCAACATCGGCCCGCCCACCACCAAGAATTAGTGAGCCTCTAGTCGGTTAGTGGCCGGCCGGCGGCGGCGGCGGCGGCGCTGTCGGCGGCCGTTTGTTTTATTGTGATATGATAGTCCAATAGCGAGCGCGTCTCGTTGATCTCGGAATTCATTTTGCGGCAATTTGGGAGCAATTTCTTTTTATTTGTAAATATTGTATTAAGGTTGAAGTTCCGCGACCGGCTACCGTGCATCGGTTTCCCCGCGACTGTTATAATTTTGTTTATCTCATAAAATAAGAGAAAAACGAGTTTGATTAATTTGACGAAAATAAAATTATTTTGTTGATGTAAATAAACTTAATAAGGTGAGCGCGGCGTAGGCTAGGGAATCGCCTAATAGTTGTAGATAGGAATTGTTTAAATAATTGTAAACTGCCACCGACATAAGACAAATATAATTAAAGATCGGTACATGCACTAGGTATGTAGCCCAGGGAATATTTTGCTTGTGAACTGAATGGTTGTGTTGCTCGCAGTCACTAGTGTAGGGCAGAGCGGGGCCGGTCGCGGACGGCGGTTAGTTGAATTCCTAGTTAATAATTAGCGGTGAACGTTGCGTAGGTTTAATATTTTTTAATTCGCGTTGTAAATAGTTGTCCCGCCCCGGGCGCCCGGTCCGGTGGCGATGATGTTTTCTGAACGCTGTCAAAATAAAATATTTCAAAACTTTACATGTCGTTTTGTTTCTTCATTTTCCTGTTTGTTTTAGTTTGGTAAGGATTATTTAAATATTTTAAGAGCCAAGAAAATCATACAAATCAACGTTGGCTTGGTTTTTTATTTGGATAAAAAATATGTGATATGAAATTATTATTTTTAACAAAAAATTAAAACCGACTTCCAAGGTAAAAACAATAATAACATTCTTATAATAATTATGAACTAAAAACTAAAAAGTATTAAATAATTTTCCTCTCTAAATGTGCCTTTTTCCGAATTCAGCTAAACCTCAACTATTTCTGTACTCAACCTTCATCATTTTGAAGTCGGTACCAGATATAGCCGAATCTTTACAGTACCCGGCAATAAATATTGCACATCGACCTTTGGAAAGAGACATTCGGCTAATTTCGGTTTCATAGAGCGTTATCTTTGTAGCACACACCTATTTGACATTATGTCAGTCGTTGTTCAAATTCAATAGAGTGCAGTCGCGTCCAGTTCAGAATATATATCTAGAGTTGTTAACACCCCTAAATTTGCTACAGCTGTAATTTTCCAAACGAATTTTAAATACGTAAACATAATTTGAACACCCTTTTTTATTTTATTTTACCCGAACCTAAAGCCGTAACTTATAGAAAATTTGGTGTATTTTATACAAAGTATAGTAAAATTGTCAAAAGAAGCAAACCATAATTGTTTTAACAGCTCCTAATATATACCGGACTTTTTGTATTTCGTGCGTAAGAGATAACGCTCTACAAAACCGAAATTTACCGACTGTCACTTTCCATAGGTCGATGTGCAATATTTATCGCCGGGTACTGTATATTTTCTTTGACAGAAAATTTGAAACTTATGGAACTGGCACCGACTTCAAAATTATGAAGGTTGAGTACAGAAATAGTTGAGGTTTAGCTGAATTCTGAAAAAGGCACATTTAGAGAGGAAAATTATTTAATACTTTTTAGTTTTTAGTTCATAATTATTATAAGAATGTTATTATTGTTTTTACCTTGGAAGTCGGTTTTAATTTTTTGTTAAAAATAATAATTTCACTCTTTTTAGTTACCTAGTAGATAAACTATAATTAGTGCCAATTTAAATTGTATAAAAAATAGTTTTATATTGTCTTCACTATATGTCATTGAGGCGCTCTGTCGGCGCTATCGCTTGTCCGAACTCCGATTGTTGTTCATATAGTTTTAGTTACACGATGTATTCATTAGATTGCTGAGGTGCTCCTGAATCGCAGTATCGCTTGTTTGTAGGAGTTTTATATAGTTGTATTGGCTGTGTGAAATCAGAAATGTGTCACCATTGGTGTGAGCAGTGAGCATTGAAATTTGAATTGTCAACATTTTGAGTGGTAATTATTGATCTCGTATTGTTATTAGAAATATTAATTAACCCTCCAAGATGACCTACGTCATAGTCCGCGAGTTTATAAGTGGTCGTCGGTGGTAGTGAACTAGTGAGTAGTGACTTAGTGACCATACCACCCTACGCGTCGAATTACTGCGTTTATTCTACGTATCTTATTACAATTTGTTAAGACTGTTATGAGTCATACCCCAAGGCCCAAATATCAGGTAGATAAATTTAAATAATACATTTAAAAAAATCTAAGTGAACACAACTCTATGCGTGCTAGGTAATTTAACAATTTAACGCTTCAACTCCCAAGCGGCCGCCAGAACAATGGATTTCCAAGAATCCGCGATCGAAGGATGAGCCGAATCACACCCAGCGGCGCGGCGAGTATATTTTCAGTGTCATAATAATATTATGATATTAATCTTTACCTTCATTATTGTAATACATAGTACTATCGCATGAGAAACTTGGAAAGCCAGCCTCGCGGCCGCCTGCGCCTTTCTCAAGCGATACTATATTGTACTACAATAATGAAGATAAAGTTTAAAATCATATTATGACACTCAAAATGCTTGCAGCGCGGCATTACCTGACATTAGAACTTGAATAGGTACGACGCAATGCCGCGATGTTTACGCACACGCCGCGCGGCGGCGTGCGGCGACGCCGCACCTACCGCCGTGTATAAACAGCCTATATTAATAATTGGTGTTGTTATGTACATAATTATTATTATTGTATCCATACCTATGCCTTGTAAGTTGTACTATTACCTATTTTGTGCCATGAGACATTGGTGACCTTAACACGACGTGGTAATGATGATGATGACGATGATGATGATGATGATGATGATGATGATGATGATGATGATGATGAATTTTAATTGCGTGGTAGTATAATATGCTTTCTGTTCTTAAAACAACGCCGAAACTCCCAAACGTGTATCTATAAGGAGTCAGGAGTTCTCTCAGCATCTTCGAAACCATGGTATACCTTGACCCAATATTTGACTTTTTGGTAGCATATTCTTAGTACTGAAGTGTACTAAGAATATGCTACCAAAAATAAAACTAAAACATAAAACTAAAATTACCATATGTTTCCATATAAATTTCGAGGAGTTCCCTCGATTACTCCTGGATCCCATCATCAGGTCACCACTTTTGTGATTATTATTATTTTTAACAAAAAATTAAAACCGACTTCCAAGGTAAAAACAATATTAACATTAATATGAACTAAAAAGTATTAAATAATTTTTGCTATCTAATAGTGCCTTTTTCCGAATTCGGCTAAACCTCAACTATTTCTATACTCAATCTTCATTATTTTGAAGTCGGTACCAGATAGCTGAATCTTCAGTCCTCTGACAGAATATTTGAAACTTTTGGAACTGGCACCGACTTCAAAATTATGAAGATTGAGTATAGAAATAGTTGAGGTTTAGCCGAATTCGGAAAAAGGCACTATTAGATAGCAAAAATTATTTAATACTTTTTAGTTCATATTAATGTTAATATTGTTTTTACCTTGGACGTCGGTTTTAATTTTTTGTTAAAAATAATAATAATTTCACTCTTTTTAGTTACACTAGTAGGTAAACCTTCGCGTATATTTTACGTATCTTATTACAATTTGTTAAGAGTCACAGTTCACACTCACAAAATAATATAATATTATCAGTGAAGTGAACATATTGTGCTAAGTAATTTAACAATTTTAATACTTCAAACCCCAAGCGGTCACCGGCGATTGCGATAACAATAGAAAGGCTATTGTGTCTCATTTTTCCACGATCGAAGGATCTATCAGATAAAAAATTGTATAAACTTGCATAGGATGTAGCGTAGCTACTCATCTAATATATAAAATTCTCGTGTCACAATTTTCGTTGCCATACTCCTCGGAAACGGCTTGACCGATTCTCATGAAATTATGTGAGCATATTGTGAGGATATTGGTCTGAGAATCGGCCAACATCTATTTTTCATACCAAAAATTATTTATATGGCAAAACAACGTTTGCCGGGACAGCTAGTAATATAATATAATATTATCATAATTATTGACAGCTGTTCTTGTAATCAAGAATTCAATTTCAAATCCATTCAAATCGATACTTAGTGCGCCATCTATCGATTAATAAGTATAACTAATTAAAAAGACACTTATTGACTTTGTTTTGTTTAAATGCTCTTTTTAAAATAACTTTATTTTAATTCTATATTTTGTCTATTAAAATTTTATAAAGTAGTTAGTAAAGTATTCGATCTGTATATAAAGTAGTAAAGTATATTCCATCTGTAGTCTTCCGCCACGCGCCGCGCGGCGGCGCCGCGATACCGTCGCCTCCGCGGCGCTGACCGCCGTGTATATTTAAACAAAGTGTTGTTATACAGTATAAAATTATTATTATTATTAGTATATCCACACCTATGCCTTGTACTATTATCTATTTTGTGCCATGAGACATTGGTGACCTTAACACGACGTGGTAATGATGAAGACGATGATGATGATGATGATGATGATTATGATGATGAATATGAGTTGCATAGTAGCATATGCTTTCTGTTCTTAAAACAACGCCGAAACTCCCAAACGTGTATCTATAAGGAGTCAGGAGTTCTCTCAGCATCTTCGAAACCATGGTATACCTTGACCCAATATTTGACTTTTTGGTAGCATATTCTTAGTACACTTCACATAAAACCAAAATCACCATATGTTTCCATATAAATTTCGAGGAGTTCCCTCGATTACTCCTGGATCCCATCTTCAGGTCACCACTTTTGTGAACATGGTACCAAATTGGAGTAAAACCAAATACAACAAAGCAAAAATTTCGAAAATCAGTTCACAAACGGCGGAGTAATCGTTGAACATACAAAAAAAAAAAAAAAAAAATATCCACAGCCGAACATATAACCTCCTCGTTTTTTGGAAGTCGGTTAAAAATAACGACACAACCACTATCCACTTCCTGCATACTTCCATACTAATATTATATATGCAAAAGTGTGTCAGTCTGTCTGTCTGTCTGTTACCTCTTCACGTCTAAACCGTTGAACCGATTTTTCTGAAATTTGGCATGGAGATACTTTGGGTCCCGGGAAAGGACATAGCATACAGTCTCGGAAAAATGTGCGGTTCCCGCGCGATGAACGAGTTTTGGCGCAACGGAGTTGCGGGCGTCGTGCAAGTTAATGGAAGGTTTTGAGAGGACAGATTTTGAAATTGTCCTCGTAGTAATATCACAGCCCGTGCCACGTGCGGCCTTTTTTTTTTTTTTTTTTTTTTTTTTTTGTTGAGGGGGGGGGAAATACGTTACGTACCCCCCGCCGCGCACGGGGGTGGACGACGGGGGTATGTCGGACTCCCTCCGGCTTGGCGCGCCGGAGGTTTACCGACTAAAACCCCCCCCCCATGCCCTTCTTCCAGCCGTGGGAAACGGGTGCCACGTGCGGCCTGGTGGTGGCAAGATTCTTACTAAAGTATAATGTTCACAGAGCCAGTACTGGCTGCCAATAAGACTGGCAGCCAGTATTGGCTTGGCATAATATGCCGCGTGTGAACAGTTTGGCCTGGCTTGAAAAATTGTTCACACGCGACATATACCAAGCCAATACTGGCTGCCAGTCTTATTGGCAGCCAGTAGTACTGGCTCTGTGAAAATTATACTTAAGGGAGGTAGAATTTTAACACAATAACTTCACAATGTACTACTAACAACAGAGGGAATTTTTCTAGTAAGGATTTATACTATAGGATTCATAAAACAAAAATGTTTAAACATGTACTTTCATTTTATATTTCTTAAAAATTTTACTTTTTTTACAGACATTTTCTAGATAATTTACATTTAAAATCCCTTGTAACGTGCTTCTAGAATTTTATTATCACTTTCATAGTCGCGACTAAAGTATATTTCGTCATGTTTAAAGTGTAAAAAAAGGTATAATTAGTAAAAATGTTTGTACGGGCAAATGGCAATGTAAAACTGGTAGTATAGCAACATGGCCCCTACAGCTAATCGATAAAAGATCGGTTATTTGCACTAGATGAATGCATTTCTAGTAGCACAGAACTAGTTTGCTCCTATTGTATTTTCAATACGTCAGCACTCAGCAAGTTACATGTGGACTTAGCTCAGCTTTGGTTTACAAACGCCACAATATATTAGAATATAATAGAGGCACTTCACAAGGCTATCTGTATTTGCGTATTTGATGTATTCGCCAAACAATCACAATGTGTAGACGGTACGTTTGACAAAATATTGGCCTTATTTGCCTATTCGACAAATATGACCAACACCAAATACACGTATCCGTACCTTTGTCGGTTTTTGACGCACATCAAAAGAGTCGTATAGGCAATTAGTAAACAAAATCACGTAAAAGTTTGGTATTTGACGTCCATGTGTGGAAGGCCGTATTTGCCTTTATTTGCTTGATTGTGTATACGTCAATAATTTTACCAAATGCAAAAAAAAGCCAATAACAAATACAAACAGCCATGTGAAGTGCCTCCATAATACAAGATGACATGAACATGACATGAACCCACAATTTTAAGAACATTCCCACAGCCCACAACTTACAAACATGTACGCATATTAGTTTCCTTATTTACACATCACAAGTGAAACTTATATTGCTGTTACACGCGGCGACAGAGGCACCGCCCCAAGCCGTACAGGGCCTGCGATGATGTGAGGCCCCTTTTTATTGTCTATGGTAGTCCGAGGTCCCGGCGTGCTGGGGCATGCGATGGTGCGAGGTCCCGGCATACTGCCTATAATAATGCGAGGCCCCGGCATACCGCGTAGAATAGTCCGCGGCCCCGGCGTCCTGGGGCCTACGACGGGCCCCTGCGACCTATACGTCGTCGGGCGCGGCGAGCACGGCCCCGCTGTACGCGAGGTCCCAGTAGTGCTCCACGCGGTGCTTCTGGAACAACTCGCGCGCCTGCTTCTCCGTCGGCAACACCTGGAAATAGATATAAAACAGTGTTTTAGTAAACGGCTTGTTGTGATTTATCGTAAAATAGCGATTTATGTAGCTTGACTGACGTGGTACTAAAACAATTCATCATCAGGTGTAGGTAGTTTTATACATATTATACGTATGTATTTATGCGTACCTTGAACTTGATCTCCCCGAAGGCTCGCTGCGGCGCGCGGCCCTCCCACACGAGCTTGCAGGTGTTGGGCACGTCCTGGCCGCGCTCGTCCTTGACGGTGTCGTCCTCCCAGCGGATGCGCTGCAGCATGAGGCGGCGGTAGCGCGCGTGCTGGCGCGGCCCGCCCTCCGCGACCACCACGCAGCAGCCGCGCTGCAACACCACCACGCCCGTCATGTGAAGCTGCCGCGCGTTCACCTCCACCTTGAACTTCGCCGACGCGCACTCGAACAGGTCGCGGATCCTAGATAGACAGACAGACGTTCATCTTTAACTTGGTTGTCGTGTGCAACGATGTCAATACTTGGATATGGCATACGCCATCAAAACTGTAGCAATGTTTTTTTGCACGCAAAATGTGTATCGAGATTATTATTATTTTTAACAAAAAATTAAAACCGACTTCCAAGGTAAAAACAATATTAACATTAATATGAACTAAAACGTATTAAATAATTTTTGCTATCTAATAGTGCCTTTTTCCGAATTCGGCTAAACCTTGACTATTTCTGTACTCAATCTTCATTATTTTGAAGTCGGTACCAGATAGCTGAATCTTCAGTCCTCTGACAGAATATTTGAAACTTTTGGAACTGGCACCGACTTCAAAATTATGAAGATTGAGTACAGAAATAGTCAAGGTTTAGCCGAATTCGGAAAAAGGCACTATTAGATAGCAAAAATTATTTAATACGTTTTAGTTCATATTAATGTTAATATTGTTTTTACCTTGGAAGTCGGTTTTAATTTTTTGTTAAAAATAATAATAATTTCACTCTTTTTAGTTTAGTTTTTAGTACACTAGTAGGTAAACCTTCGCGTATATTTTACGTATCTTATTACACAGTTCACACTCACAAAATAATATATTATCAGTGAAGTGAACATATTGTGCTAAGTAATTTAACAATTTTAATACTTCAAACCCCAAGCGGTCACCGGCGATTGCGATAACAATAGAAAGGCTATTGTGTCTCGATTTTCCACGATCCAAGGATCTATCAGATAAAAAATTGTATAAACTTGCATAGGATGTGTGCTAAGTAATTTAACAATTTTAATACTTCAAACCCCAAGCGGTCACCGGCGATTGCGATAACAATAGAAAGGCTATTGTGTCTCGTTTTTCCACGATCCAAGGATCTATCAGATAAAAAATTGTATAAACTTGCATAGGATGTAGCGTAGCTACTCATCTAATATATAAAATTCTCGTGTCACAGTTTACGTTGCCATACTCCTCGGAAACGGCTTGACCGATTCTCATGAAATTATGTGAGCATATTGTGAGGATATTGGTCTGAGAATCGGCCAACATCTATTTTTCATACCAAAAATTATTTAAATGGCAAAACAACGTTTGCCGGGACAGCTAGTAATATAATATATTATTATCATAATTATTGACAGCTGTTCTTGTAATCAAGAATTCAATTTCAAATCCATTCAAATCGATACTTAGTGCGCCATCTATCGATTAATAAGTATAACTAATTAAAAAGACACTTATTGACTTTGTTTTGTTTAAATGCTCTTTTTAAAATAACTTTATTTTAATTCTATATTTTGTCTATTAAAATTTTATAAAGTAGTTAGTATAGTATTCGATCTGTATATAAAGTATATTCGGCGGCGCCGCGATACCGTCGCCTCCGTGGCGCTGACCGCCGCCGCCGTGTATATTTAAACAAAGTGTTGTTATACAGTATAAAATTATTATTATTATTAGTATATCCACACCTATGCCTTGTACTATTATCAATTCTGTGCCATGAGACATTGGTGACCTTAACACGACGTGGTAATGATGAAGACGACGATGATGATGATGATGATGATTATGATGATGAATATGAGTTGCATAGTAGCATATGCTTTCTGTTCTTAAAACAACGCCGAAACTCCCAAACGTGTATCTATAAGGAGTCAGGAGTTCTCTCAGCATCTTCGAAACCATGGTATACCTTGACCCAATATTTGACTTTTTGGTAGCATATTCTTAGTACACTTCACATAAAACCAAAATCACCATATGTTTCCATATAAATTTCGAGGAGTTCCCTCGATTACTCCTGGATCCCATCATCAGGTCACCACTTTGTGAACATGGTACCAAATTGGAGTAAAACCAAATACAACAAAGTAAAAATTTCGAAAATCGGTTCACAAACGGCGGAGTAATCGTTGAACATACAAAAATAAAAAAAAAAATAAAAAAAAAAAAAAAAAAAAAAAAAATATCCACAGCCGAACATATAACCTCCTCGTTTTTTGGAAGTCGGTTAAAAATATTGTCGTCCTTTTTGTCTTACAGTAACAGCATATATACTACTTTCTCTTTCACTCATTTTACGTTTTCAATGCATATTTTACGTAATCAATGCATTAAACACGTCCAACTGTCACCGCGTCCTATGGCACACTGCTCTCACATGAGTGAGCTCACTCATTTCGAGGGTGACACATTTTCGCGCTGACGATTGTATGGAATGTCTTTTCTAAAGGTTATAATTCTATGGTCGTGTGTATGTCGAAGCGCTCTAGCTGAATAGAGATCGAGGCCAGTTTCACGTTTTACGAACAAAACCAAACTAGATTTTAGTAACTTTTGTTGTCTACAAAAAGAAACCAAATAAATTTTAAAAAGGCATTTAGTAAACGTGACTTCGACTTGACAGTTCAATTCAAATTCTTTATTAACCATACAATAATCATGGACGTATAAAAAAAGGCGGACGGAGTCCCAAAACTGTGTCGCTCAGAGTCGGCCAGCTGGCTGTATGTACACGGTCCGCACGCACACATTCTTGCGCTAGTCCATACCATTAGACAGGCGTCAGAATGTGTGCGTGGCCGACTCAGAAGAAAAATGAAGACACAGTTTTGTATATGACAAGACTCCGTCCGCCTTTTTTTTCTACGTTCATGACAATAATATACAATAGTATAAAAGCTATGTAGCGTACATCACGTCGTCTAATCCCATGCTAAGTAAAAACTTGTGTTATGGCAATCAGACAACGGATGCACGCCGAACAATTTTATCCTAATATATATTATTTACACATTCACACACACAATCACACAACACTTTATCACGTAGTCTCTTTCGGCGACGTGATGCGCGCTTCGTTCGGGAGCCTCCGCCGGAACCTTCGGTAAACTACACAGGCGGGCCATAACTCCTCCGCCTCGAAGATGGATAAAACTTGAGTCGGCACTCTCACCACAAAGGAACTGAAATTCACTTTGTGGCGAGAGTGCAGACGCTCCACCCTCAAGGTGTAGGTGGTCTTCTCGCGGATGTAGTTTACAACGACAGTTGACTGGCTAATATGAAAATGGATATTACAGTCTACAGATATGAGGTTCAGGGGCTGTTTCATCACTTCCTGATAAGCCCCAGAACCGGATAGGCTGTCCATAACTTATCTGGCAGATACTCCATATTCTATCTGTCAAGTTAAGTTATGGATAGCCTATCTGGCACTTATCGGGAAATGGTGAAACAGACTCTCTTAAACCATCAAGCCCCGTAAGGCCCATATGGGCCACGACAACAAAAGATTTTCAGGAATTGGTGATCGACGGATTAAAGAAATAAAATATCAAAAAAGCACATTATCTATATATATAACTCAAAGGTGACTGACTGACATGTTGATCTATCAACGCACAGCCCAAACCACTGGACGGATCGGGCTGAAATTTAGCATGCAGGCAGAAGTTATATTGTCGTAGGCATCCGCTAAGAAAGGATTTTGATAAATTCCAACCCCAACGGGTTAAAATAAGTGATGAAAGTTTGTATATAAAAATACTTCTTAACGCGAGCAAAGCCGCGGGCAAAAGCTCGTTTTTCATACAATTGTTGTGAAATCACTGCTATAACATGTTGTATAAGTGTGGTCTCACCTGTAGACGGCGACGTGGACGCCCATCGACGTGTCCTCGCGGATCTTGCGGTCGATCTGTTGACGTAACAATAACTCTTTTAATACTTTAATATTTTAAACACTTAACTAAAATAAATACCACCGTATTTCCCATTTTACTTTAGGAGAAAGCTGGTGTCTTCTAAAATTTTTTGCTTATATATTAAAATTAATTTGTATCTCAACATCTTTATATCATCATACTTTTAAAACTTTAAACAAGTATATTAAAACTATGGCGTGGTCACCTTCTCTCTCTTCTGGTCCTTGGTGAGGGCGCGGGCCTGGTTGGCCTCCAGGTGCGTTTTCTGCCGCTTGGCGATCTGCTCCCGGACCTTGGCCTCGATGGCAGTGGGGTCCTGCACCGCCTCCGTGCCTAGCGCCCGCATCAGGTTCGATATCCTGTGGATCGTACATATTATAGAATACGTGATTTGACGTTTTGACATCAGTTGTGCGACATTGTAAGGATTTTGCTAGTATACAGACTGTAGGTTCGATTCATAATTAAAAAAAAATAGATTTATTTTTATATCCATAATCTACATGCTACAGCTTAAAATGAAGGAATAAACCTCTACTCAAATTCGTCTCGAACTCACGAATGAACGGGACGGGCTAAACAAATCATGAAAAACGTGAAGTGTGTCAAGTGTTGTTTCTCGTACATCTTCAATCGTTTGCATAATTTCAACTAACAACCTGTTTTTTTTCACAGAAAAACCAACTTAATATTCGTTTTATGAAACCTCGTTTACTATAGAAATAATCTAGACAGTTCATAAAAAATTGTAGCTGAGACTCCCCAATGAAGCGCACACCACGTGACACGTCGCAGCCGAGAGAGACTACGTGATAAAATTAATAAGTGTTGTGACAATAATCTGTCTGTGCGGTGTGCATCCGTTGTCTGATTGCCATAACACAAGTTCAACTTAACACGGCATTAGCTGACTTGATATACACTGTCTACACTCTACTTTATGGTATTGTATGTTATTGTATGAGTATAATAAAGAACTAGAATACGTATAGAGTAGTGTTACCTGAGTTTGGGTTCTGGCGGCGCCTCAAGCCCGAGGCGCACCTTCTCCTGCTCCTCCTTCCAGGCCTCGCGGCGCGACTGCCGGCGCAGCTTCTTGCGCTCCTTCTTCGTCAGGAACACCGGCATGTACGTCGGCTTCAGCGGCTCCGCTGAGGACCATTAACCACGTTTATTCTTCCGTACATCTATTCGTCATTTACTCTATGTTATATGAGACAAGTAGCATTAAAACCGGTCCAGCTGTTCGCGTAAAGCGGTTAGCAAAAGAAATAACAGCAGCAGCAGCAATGCGCAGTAAAATAGCCAAAAATGTTACGTGTTGTTTCAAAGAAGAGGAAGGGGAGGGTACAAATACGTTAAGATTACACAAGCAAAGATTTTAAAGCCCCACCATCAAAAAACTGTTACGTAACACTTGAACGCTTACTGACACATCAAAATATGACAGTGCGCTAACATTTGCCTCTCGTTTTATAGCCTTTCGCGTTAGAGCCAGTCCACACGGCGCGTTACGTCAGCGTTGCGTCGACGCAGCGCTGCCGTTGCGTTATAACCAAGATGTTCAGCGCGCAACGCACAGGCCACAGACGTACAGCAGCCCCCGAGACGAAGTGTTGCCGTTAATGGTACGTTCACATGCACGCGTTCAACTCGACATTCAACGTGCACATTCACATTCACGAGCGTGTAAACGGTACGCCCGGGCCCGTGAACACGCCTGTGAACGTGAATGCCGCGAATCGGGCGAGAGTCGGTTTTTTCGTAAAGTTCAAAGGATGAATATGCGGGCGCCCGGTGACTGTTTAGACGCGCGCGGGCAGTCAGTCTCTCCCGCGCAAGGAGGATGTAAACTGTATACTACGTAACACTCCCGCGCTTTCGCGACGAGTGGACGTTGCTAAGAAAGAGATACCAACATGGCGGAATGGTCAAATGAGACAATTTTGACGTTCCTGGACCAGGAAGAAGAAATTTTATCATCCACCACCTATTTTTCAGTCTTTTTCTCCGTCATTCATCATTTTGTTTCTTTTTCCAATAAAAATAAGTTAAGCCAAAGGATATGGCAACAACAACACCGAGTTCCTCGCTGTCCGCCATGCTGGCACTGACTGACACGACAGCGTGCGTGTGAACAGCTTGTATTACCGCCGGCCCGGGACGGGCTGCATGCCGTGCAGCCCGTCAGGCAGCCCGCCGGGCTGCACGGCGCGCGTCTGAACGTAGCATAAGACAGCGCCCGTGTGGCCGGCTATGCATTAAACTTGGTTATTTGTATGTAAAACAACGCAACGGCAGCGCTGCGTCGACTCAACGCTGACTCAACGCGCCGTGTGGACAGGCGCTTACTCGTTAGTCAGTGTCGACGTTCTAACAAGCTACAAACGCGTGTATACTAACTGGGCGCGCGCAACTGCTGCGGGTGTTCCACGAGGTTGGTGATGGCGTCCTCGTTGAGGTTGTCGGCGATGTCCGCGTCGCCGGTGTTGCACGCCGCCGCTGCCGCTGCCGCCGCCGCCCCCGCCGCACCCCTCGCACCCCGCGCCTCCGCAGACAGCAGGATCACGCTGTCCCACCTGCATCATACAGAATTAATGACATTATTCAATTAAATAAACAGGAAGACATAAAAAAATAGCTAAAAAAATCCACCGTTTTCAAAAGTTCTTGCACAGAACTAAGTTGTAATTAACCCTGGATTAAATACCATGTTGCCTTTTTCGTTAGCTATATGAAGTATGAGTGAGATGTAACATATCTGCCGAGGGTTATCACTTTTCAGTTATCAGTTATCACTAACCTGCGCAAGTGGATCTGACCTGTATGAATAGGTAATAATAATTATAGACGCTGCTATATGCATGTACGTCGGCGGCGAGCAGGGCCAGCTTGGTGGCGGACGAGATGCCCGTGTGTGTGTGTGTGTGTGTGTGTGTGTGTGTGTGTGTGTGTGTGTGATATATGAGTGCGGGTGCGACTCACCACTCGATGTCGGGCGCGTCGGCGGCGAGCAGGGCCAGCTTGGTGGCGGACGAGATGCCCGTGTGTGTGTATGTGTGTGTGTGTGTGTACATGAGTGCGGGTGCGACTCACCACTCGATGTCGGGCACGCGGTCGGTGTCGGGCGCGTCGGCGGCGAGCAGGGCCAGCTTGGTGGCGGACGAGATGCCGGTCTTGCGCGCGATCTGGGAGATCTCGTTCTGCAGCTTCTCTAGTTGCGCCTGGGAACATTAACAAGTTTTTATTTAAGTTTTTCTTTAAAAAAAATATAAGCTTAACTATACTTACAGGAATTTAATGATTTTCTGTTAAACACCCCTTGCGGCCGCACTTAGGCCGGTATAAATAGTCGGTACTCAAGATGCATCTCGGTCTTAACTCTCAAGACGCGGTTCAAGCTCTGTGATTGGTTGGCCGTCAAAATTTGGACCAATCACAGAGCCGAACCGCGTCTTGAGACCGAGATGCATCTTGACAGTACTGACTATTTATACCAGCCTTAGATAATGTATCGTGGAATCTTCATTAAATTAAAGTTAAGTAATCATCAAAGCTTTCTGAATGCGGCTGTTATTTAGTATATCTGAGTCGTTCACCTTCATGCGCAGCCGCTCGGCGAGCTGTCGGAACTTGCCGGGCTCGTGGAAGCGCAGCGCGCGGCGGGCGCGGGCGGCGGGGCGGGCGGGCACGCGCGGGTCCACCCACGCCCCGCCCTCCGCCTCAGCCGCGCCCGCCCCCGCCCCCGACAGCTGCGCGCGGAACTCCTCGCGACGCTTCGCGCGGATGTTCGCCTGCAATATTCAAATGCATACTTTAAAAATGGAGAAATGTTAGCAAAATTGTTTTATTATAATTAATTGTTTAAATGTATGGATTTGACATTAGTATTCGCTAGCGAAGCGATGACTTATATCAAATCGCATACATTTTGTAGCGCTAGCGTCAGCGTTAGCGCTTTACCTTGTCTACAGGCCCAGTTCAGGTTACTAACGAAAGTTATTATATTATATTCAGTGCTACATTTACAAATTTTTGTCTACCTGAACACACACACAAGTCTGTCTCTCATACATGTATATGTTACGGCTAATAGCCGAAGTGCGGCTACACCTAGTTTTACCCGGCTACAACTAGGTACAGCCTGCCACATGCGGTTAAACTTAGGTATATCCTACTTATCTTTGGTTACAACTAGGTTTAGCCGTCATTATAGCGGCTAGAACTAGGTACAGCCGCACACTGGTGGTTAGACTTAGGTGCATCCTATTTATTATCGGCTAGAACTAGGTTTTCAGTTCAGTTAAGGATTTTTGTTTTATTTTGAGATTCGTATCTTGCGTTTCCTGATTGATCACCCCCGTAGATAAGATCCCACCAAAAACATACCTGTTAAAATAGGGCCTAGTTCCTATAGGCTAACTGTTGGTCTAAAAAAAGAGTTGAAATCCAATCCAATGCCAAGTTCAGATGCACTTCATCGATCATAATCATCTTCATCAACAGCCTGATCCATAATACTTCTAATTTGAACTTGGCAGGTTATTTAAATTCTATTAATATTATCTAATTATATAATTAATCAAGTGTAACGCATAGCACAAAAACCTGCCAAGTTCAAATTTAGAAGTATTATGGATCAGGCTGTTGATGAAGATGATTATGATCGATGAAGTGCATCTGAACTTGGCATTGGATTGGATTTCAACTCTTTTTTTAGACCAACAGTTAGCCTATAGGAACTAGGCCCTATTTTAACAGGTATGTTTTTGGTGGGATTTCAATACTTTTTTTCAAGAAATCCTACCTATGTTTTCTTTTTGTGCTACACCCGATATAAACAATACTTTCAATAGATGCCTCATTATATCACTGGTACATAAGAATTTTTATCTAAAGTTCATAGATGAACTGACTCACGCTTGACGATTTCTTAAATTTCTTAATTTATCGTTAATCTACATAATAATATAACACACGACCTGTGTGCTAAATTTCATAACGCTAGGACATTTGGAAGTAGCCTCTAAAGTTCGTAGATCGGCCGACTCACGCTTGACCGATTTATAAAATTTCTTAATTTTTTGTTAATCTGCATTTAACACATGACCTGTGTGCCAAATTTCATAGCGCTATGACATTAAAGTTTATAAGGGCTGTAGATGGGCCGACTCACGCTTGACCGATTTCTAAAATTTCTTATTTTTTTTAATCTACATATAACACACGATCTGTGTGCCAAATTTCATAACGTTAGGACAATTGGAAGTGGCCTCTGAAGTTCGTAGATGAACCGACTCACGCTTGACCATTTTCTACAATTTCTTAATTTTTCTTTAATCTACATATAACACACGACCTGTGTGCCAAATTTCATAACGCTAGGACAATTGGAAGTGGCCTAGAGGTTTTGATTACCGGTCAGTGAGTGAGTGAGTGAATGAGTGAGTGAATGAGTGAGTCAGTGCCAAAATAAGCTATTTTTACAAGGACATATCTCAGGATCTACTGAAGCTATACCTATGAAATTGGGTATACTGCTTAAGTACTCGTAAATAATTACGTAGGTATAATTTTATCTTTGCACTCGCAATAGACACTGAGCTACAGGGGGGTCAAAAGTACGTCGAAACGGTTCGTGTAAATAGTGCACGGCATGCGCGCGGCCTGCTGGAACTAGGCTTGCGCACTTCCGTGCGCTTTGATATCTTATCCTAGACAAGCCCTAAACCATGCCAGTCCAACGAAACAAGATTTATACTCGTAATGGGGATTGTCCATTTTTTTTTAATTTTGCTCATTACAAAAACATTTCGAGGAATAAGGTCAGTGATCGTTTTTCTGTATATAAACCAAAAAAATACCCATTAGTTACTTATATTTTTGAACAAATATGTTTAACCTTAGTTTGACCTTCAATGGCGTTAAATTAGCAATAAATTCGACCAACATTACGTTTCGAACTTTTGGTAAGCTTCTCGTATCAGTTTTCACATAATGAGAACTTGCATTTGACGAACCAGCCATTATAATAAGATTGAAAGGAAATTTAAACATACTGCAGAGGTCAATTGGCCGCCGATGATGACGTCAGAGCGAAACTTTAAAAATTTATTGAGAAAAAACTAGCCAATGAATTTCAAAATTATTTAATTTATATTCTTAAAATACCCTATTTTAACGAAAAAAAAATATAAAAAGTACATGTGATTTTTTTTGGACAATGCCCATTGTGTTGAATTATATTATGAACTGAAATGAAATTTCGTCTTTTAACATGGAGAGTCCCTCTGTAGTAAA